>CM076572.1:297675426-298275426 GCA_034641835.2 Pinus albicaulis
AAATACAAAATCTGCTGGAAAGTGGTGCAGAAAACAACAACAAATCAGAGGAAAATTTGCTATAAAAAAGGTGGCGAAAGGCTATCTCTTGAAGGGAAATGGAGTGAACCCTAGAGGAAAACTGAAAAAAATCTAGATGAGGTGATTTGGATGGATAACAAGCCGATCTGAAGCAAATATGAAATTGAGGTATTAGATCTGGAAAAATTGGCTGAAGACTCTGAAATTTCAGACAACCTGCAACAACAAAAACTCTTCCACAAAACGTGGAGGGTACTGAAGCCCTAGGGGGCTAGGTTCCCACTTATTTGAGAAAAAAAGAACAAGTACAGGTCCAAAACGGGTGGATATGGAGGTCATACAACCCTGAACAGAGGCTCAGACAAACCCAGAAAATTTTTAGAAAAATCCCTGCAAAAAGTCCAGGTCGTAGTTTCTGACCTGTTTTCTGAAGAGGTCGTATATTTTGGGCTGAAAAGTGCGTCCTGAGGGTCCAGGTCGCAGGTTTTGGGCCAAAAAGTGCGACCTGCACTTCTGGCACTCTCGGCGGCAGGTTTTAGAAAAAGTTTCCGTCTCAGCTGTGGCTGATGTCTGTCACCTATGCAATAGATCCGAAAACACATGGAAGTCATAATTTTTATCATTTTAGGGTTTTATAGGTTAAAAACAACATCAAGAAAAACAAAAACAAGGGGCTAAAGAGAAATCCAAGGGTTTGAAGCAGCTGGATATGCAAGGATCAGAAAAACAACAGCGGTCGTAATTGTAAACCTGTGTGGAGTCGCCAGTTGTTAGTATGAATCTTAATTCCAAGTGTACGAAAAAAGACCACTTTAGCTATGCATAACAAAAAACCCTAAAAGAGGAGATGGCTGCTAATATCCTCATATTTGTAGTTAGGTGATCAAGATAAATGCTGCAAAAATATAGATCTATGCATTAGAAGACATTAAGCAGTAGAAAAAACAAGATTTACTCCATGCATCCAATAGACAAGACAAGAATATATCAAATGAATTTTCTATTAATGGCACCTGGGAGGAAAACACAAGAGGGTGTTCCTTGTTCTCCTCAATGGGATGGGTTCTTGTAAGTCCTCAGCACTTCAGATCTAGAATTCCTCTCTCTTGATGGTGTAGAAAACCCAGACAAAAATAGTAGAAAAATATGACTATGTGTTGTGTAACCAGCTCCAAAAAGAGAAGAAAAGAGATATGAACGCCTTAGAAATAAGCCACTTCGAGGGGGCAACCTCCAATACATTACATGAATGAACAATTCTTGGATGATTCAAATTTACAAAACCTCCTTTCTATATATAGGAGTCCATGGGGCCATAATGTAATCCTAGTGGGCCACAATGTAATCCTAGCCGACCTAACAATAATAATTTAAGGGCACAATAATAACAAAATGGGGTTACAAGGGTACAATAATAACAATAAGGGGGTTACACTAACAATAATAAGGGACTATACTAGTGATATAGGGACCTAACATGCCCCTCTCCTTCAAAAAAGCGTTGTCCTCAACGCTTGAGTAGCTCTGGGTGCTTCTGTATAAAATTCTCATCCTCCCATGTAGAATCTTCAGTGGCTAAGTTCTTCCACTTGATGAGATACTCTGAAATTGATCGATTCCGTAATTTTCGAGTTCTTGTTTCCGTGACCGCTTCAGGTTCCAATATCATTTTTCCTTCCTCATCAAGTTCTGGCAATATTGTTTGAACTGGAATATTTTCACCTATAACCTTCTTTAAGCATGAAACATGGAAAACCGGATGTACTTGCAAAGAAGCAGGAAGCTCCAATTTGTATGCCATAGTACCAATCTTTTGCAACACCTTGTAAGGACCATAGTACTTTGGCGATAATTTATTATCCTTCTTAGCTTGCTTGAGGGACATTTGTTTGTATGGTTGTAGCCGTAAAATACCCAATCTCCTACATCAAAACTTCTCTCGCTGCGATGTTGATCTGCCTGTTGTTTCATTCGATTTTGTGCCAAATTCAGGTTATCCTTTAAGAGTTGGAGAACTTCTTGCCGATGCTCGATGTGATCTTCCACTGCTTGAACCTTCAAATTTTCCCTTAAATATGATGTGATCGATGGTGGATGATATCCATAAAGTGCCATAAATGGGGTCATTTTTGCTGCAGTATGGAAGGAAGTGTTATACCACCATTCGGCGAGAGGTAACCACTTGACCCATTGTGTTTGTTTATCAGATACAAAACAACGAAGATATCCTTCCAAACATTTATTTACTATCTCGGTTTGACCATCAGATTGAGGATGATAAGATGAGCTATGAGCTAATTGAGTACCCAAACAAGAAAATAACTCCGTCCAAAAATTTCCCGTAAAAATGGGATCTCTATCGCTCACAATAACCCTTGGGCTTCCATGTAGCTTTTGAATTCGGTCCACAAATGTAGTAGCAACTGTACTTGCTTTAAACGGATGAGATAATGCACAAAAGTGTGCATACTTGGTAAGTCTATCAACTACCACCATGATGACATTCTTTCCTTCGGACTTAGGTAAACCTGTGATAAAATCCATTGAAATCTCCTCCCAACGTTGACTTGGAATGGATAAAGGTTGTAGAAGTCCCGGGGTCTTAATTGTCTCCACTTTATTTTGCTGGCAAACCAAAAATTCCGCCACAAAATTTTGAATATCAGATTTAAGGCCATCCCAAAAAAATTCTTTCTTCACCCTGTGGTAAGTTTTTAAAAATCCTGAGTGTCCTCCTAATGGCGAAGTGTGCAATTCCAGAAGAATCTTTTGTTTTAGTTGAGAATCCTTACAAATATATAAGCGATCTTTGTACCATAAGGAATCATTTTTCCAACTAAATGTATCAGATGTACTAGGATGTTGCTGCAACTTTTGAATGAGTGTCCATACATGTTTGTCCTTCTTCCATTCATCTCTTGCTTCGGTTATCCAATCTGGTTGGATAATAGAAATGGCACAAAGCAATGCTTCCACCTCTTCATTCTTTCTTGAGAGTGCATCCGCAACAACATTAAGCTTTCCTTTTTTGTAGATTATTTCAAAGTCATAACCCAACATCTTTGTGACCCATTTTTGCTGCTCTTCTGAAGATAGTCTTTGTTCCAAAAAGTGTTTAAGACTATCATGACTAGTTTTTACCTTGAAGTGTCTTCCCATTAGGTAAGTTCTCCATTTCTTTAGTGCATGCAGTATTGCTAACATTTCCTTCTCATAAATAGGTTTCTGTAAATACTTTCCTTTGATTGGACGACTTTCAAAAGCAATGGGTCTTCCTTCGTGCATTAAAACTGCACCAATTCCATTTCCTGAGGCATCACATTCCACAATAAAGGTTTTTGTGAAGTCTGGCGTAGCTAAGATCGGTGCTAGGCACATTGCCTCTTTAAGATGTTCAAAGGCCTTAGTTGCTTCAGGAGTCCATGAAAATGCATCTTTCTTCAATAATGTTGTTAGAGGTGCCGCTATTCTCCCATAATTCTTAACAAACTTGCGATAATAGCCTGTTAACCCGAGAAATCCTCGCAACTGCTTTATTGTCTTGGGGACTTTCCATTCCTTAATGGCTTTAATTTTGTTAGGGTCTACTTTAACACCCTTGTGAGATATAATATGACCCATATATTCCACCTCTTGTACTCCAAAGAAACATTTGGATGTTTTTGCATATAATTGTTTCTCCTGCAATAGTTTGAGCACCCTGTCAACATGTTCAACATGATCCTTCCAAGACCTACTGTAGATTAGTATATCATCAAAAAATACTAGCACAAATTTTCTAAGGAAGGGTTTGAAAATGGAATTCATCAACCCTTGAAATGTAGAAGGTGCATTGGTAAGGCCAAAAGGCATGACCAAAAATTCATAATGACCTCATGAGTTCGAAATGCTGTTTTTGGAATATCTTCAGTCTTCATTCTAATTTGATGATATCCTGAACGAAGATCCAACTTGGTAAAATAAATTGCTCCATGTAATTCATCCAATAATTCATCAATCACAGGAATGGGAAATTTATCTTTATTGGTGAGCTTATTGAGCTCCCTATAATCCGGACACATTCGCCATGATCCATCCTTCTTGTGTACCAATACTACAGGAGCAGAGAAAGAACTTTGACTAGGTTGAATTATACCGCCTCTAACATTTCTGCAATCATACGTTCAATTTCGCTCTTTTGGAAGTAAGGATATCTATAAGGCCTGATGTTTGGAGGAACACTTCCTGGAATCAAATGAATAGCATGATCATGATCATGAATAGGTGGGAGTCCTTGGGAGTTTCAAACACCTTGGAATGATTGTCCAAGACTTGTTGGAGATCTGCAGAAATAGATGATTTTGATGTCGGAACTTCTAGTGAGCATAATTGTGCAATTACGCCTCGTTGTTCTTTCTTTAGAAGCTTTGTCATGACATTAGAGCTTATTATCCTTCCCGGCTTCCTTTCAATACCCCGTAATTCGACTTCCTTTCCTTCTGAAAAAAATTTCAAGAAAAGTTCTTGAAAATTAAAAGCTACCGTCCCCAAAGATTGTAACCATTGTACTCCTAGTACAACATCAACACCTCCCATAGGAATGGAAAGCATTGGACTAGTGAATACATATTCCCCCATGGTTAGCTTGATATTATGGCATTTTCCAGAGCAATTTATAGTTCCTCCATTTGCAACCATCACTTGACATTCTGGTGCTGGGTATAGGAAACAATTTAATTCCTTGGCTACCTTACAATGAATAAAATTATGGGTGATACCTGAATCAATCAACACTATTACTTTTTCTTCTTGATTTGTCCTTCTATCTTGAGAGTTTGAGGAGTGGTAATTCCTGCCAGTGTATTACACGATATGGTCGGATTCATTTCTTCCTCTTCTAGGGCTGGTTTCTGGTGTATATCCTCTTCTTGTTCATTTTCTTCTTCCTCTTCACAATCTATGTAAAATAATTTCTTCTCAGCACACTTATGACCTTTAGTGTATTTGCTATCACATCTGTAGCAAAGCCCTTTTGCTCTTTTTTCTTCCAATTGTTGTGGTGTCAACCTTGTAGGTTGTGGAAATCTAGGCGTAGCAACACTTCCTTCTTTATAGAATTGAGTGGTAGGCTTCCTTGTTGCCATAATTTTACATTCAACTTTTCTTGCCAACCCGAATGCCTTCTCCAATGAATCAGGTTCCAAAACGCGAACTTCATGTTGGATGTTATCCTTTAAAGTGCCTATGAAGAGATCAATCCTGTGTTCCTCTGGAATATCAGTTACCCTTATATTCAATTTTTGGAAGTCCTCAATGTGCTGCCCCACTAAACCCTTTGTTTGAGATTTATCAATTGGCTAAAGAAGGTGTTGCTCTTTGTATCCTCATAATGTGCTATCATTTCCTCCGTAAAAATTGACCAAGTGACAATTTTTTTACGGGAGCAAAGCCATCGGTACCATACAAATGCATTTTGTTCTAAATTTAAAGTTGAAATGCATACCTTTGTGTGTTTTGCACATTATGGAGATCAAAATATTGCTCCATCTGTAGTATCCATGTTACAGGATCCTTTCCATCAAACTTCCTCATATCCATTTTTGGAATATGGTGGTTCTTCCCGCCAACATTAGAGTTTATGAAATCACGATTAACATTTATTTTGTTCTCATCATGAGGTTCTTCTAATATATTTTCGCCATTAGGAATCATTTCTGGTTTTAAACTTGTCATCAAGCCTTCCATGTATGATTTTAGATCATTCTTCATGTCATCCATCTTAGCTTCCATGCCGACTTCCATGCCATCCATCTTAGCTTCCAAACCATTCATCTTAGCTTCCACGCCTTTCTTCAAACCATCCATCTTAGTTTCCACGCCTTTCTTCAAAACTTCCATTTCATATTTTGTTGTTCTTTGCGAGAGCGAAATTTGCTCTTGTAATTTTGATATGTCATGTTGCCATTCTTCATCTTCATGAGTCATAGTAGAGCCTTCTGAAGGCTTAATGGGTGTTGAATTCTTTTTAGGGGCCATTTTAGAATCAAATATTGATATCTATTCTACAAGATGCCCTTGGAATCAATTCAACTTGATTCTTCAAACAAGACTTATGCAATTCGGAAAAAAAATACACACCTTTTACTAGCTTTGAGGAGCTCGATATTGAAATTGTATTATCTCTGTGATTGCAGATCTTCAATATCTGAAATTCAGCACTGAAGTAGCCCTCTGAATTCTCTTTTGAATGCCACAGGTATGACCTGATTTTGATTCTCCAAGACAAAGTTGTGTCCAATCTCCCACAATGACCTAATTATGGACTGGTTCAGTAGAGCGAACTTGTACGACTTGCCACGTGTCACTGTTTTGTCCTTTGTCTCTGAAATTGATAGCCAAGAAACTACTGTCCGTGTACTTGTAACCAATTTTTACGGCACTCAAATCCAATGCCCAGAGAGAGAATTATTGAACTTTTCCCACGATCACCTCTTTGAGATGAAATTCAGGAGCCTGAAAAAGCACTACCTTCCACAGATCATATCTCCAAGAATATTGCGAACCAAGCTCTGAAAGTTTTTGAAGAAATTCCTCAAGATTTCAACTTCGCACCATATGAATTTCAGATTCTGAACCTTCGTAGAAAATTTTTTATAGCGCAAATGCCACGATGACCTGTTTAGGATCCTGAAAAAAAAAACCTAACTTCCACAGATCATATCTCCGAAAATATTGTGAACCAAGCTCTGAAATTTTTAGAAAAACTTCCTCAAGATTTCAGCTTCGCACCATAAAAATTTCAGCTTCTGAAGCTTCGTAGAAAAAAAGTTATAGCGAAAATTCCACGATGACCTGTTTGGAGCAGCGAAACCCTAGAATCCCAAACCTTTGATACCAAATGTTGTGTAACCAGCTCCAAAAAGAGAAGAAAAGAGATATGAACGCCTTAGAAATAAGCCACTTCGAGGGGGCAACCTCCAATACATTACATAAATGAACAATTCTTGGATGATACAATTTACAAAACCTCCTTCCTATATATAGGAGTCCATGGGGCCATAATGTAATCCTAGTGGGCCACAATGTAATCCTAGCCGACCTAACAATAATAATTTAAGGGCACAATAATAACAAAATGGGGGTTACAAGGGTACAATAATAACAATAAAGGGGTTACACTAACAACAATAAGATACTATACTAGTAATATAGGGACCTAACACTATGATGGTGGATCAATAGTCAGACCAAAAGTATAGATCCAGAGTGATCTTTAGGCAACAAAAGGTGATAAATGAATGGGAAAACCCTTCTATTTATAAAAAAATATTGAGTTAGTCTAGATATTGGTGCATAATTAAAATATTATTAACCAAATCAAGATCCAACTTTTATGGAATATTTTATTATATTTGTTGGAGGGAAAAGGAGTTTGACTTGGGTCAAATCCCTTAATTTGTAAATAATAACTAAATAAATTATTTATTTATCATTTTAAGGATGTGGTTGAGTAATAATAAAATAAATAATGATTTATTTAGTTATTTAAGGGTGATTTAGTCATATTTAACAAAGAATATTATTTAAATAAGGTTTAAATAATTATTCTTAGAAAATAATAAGATAAATAATGATTTATCTCATTAATTTCCTTGTTTTGGGTTAAATATAACCAAGAATATCAATTATTCCTCGAGGAAAATCAAAAAAATGTATATTTATTTAATATTTCATCACGGGGTTTCCTATTTAGACCATAAACAACTTAATAAAGGTGGTTTACTAAGTTATTTTCGTAGTGAAAGCAATTTTACTTGGGGTAAAATTGGTCTTACATGGTGTACTTGGGTCCATCTAATGGTAATAGGTTAGATGACCAAAAAATGGTGTAACACATTTGTTCTCATCTTACAGGCTCTTCACCAAAACACACCCTAAATAAAAAGATGAGACTCTCTAAAAATAATCATTAACTGAACTCACTAAATTCTCCCCACAGGGGTCACAAAATAAATTATAGTTCAGTTTAGGATGATCGAGGTTAGGCATCTAATAAGCCATCGTGGTCATGATACATTTTGAAACATAGATGTTGAATTTTTATGGAGATTCAAATCTATCTATCCACACTCGGAAGGAATACCCGAGCATTACAGAGACCCATTTTAGAGGGGGTTAAGCTTAGGCCTTGTCCGTGCAGTACTGTTTTGGGCTACCTGACCCATCTAGTGCTAAATACTAGTAATCGATTACCAAGAAGCTCAAGACTCGAATGCTCATGTGGGACAATGGTACTTTAGTTGCCAAAACTAGGGCATCCTTCCCTATAGGTGATGTTGTAGGAAACACTTGATTCTCAGACCATTACCTTGGTCAATTCTTCGGCTACTGGAAGGCGTCTCCAGTTTTTTTGGGATGTTGGCCCCAATACCCATCAAGAGATACCTTTGCAAGGCCCAATTACAATGAGTGTAAGGACGAGTAGGCCTATATAGGATTTTGGTATTATACAAAAAATACACAAAAACCTCATTTTTTGCTTGTTTGATCACACAAATTTAAATTAAAGGAAAAATTACCTCTTATCTTTTCAATTTGTTTTAAGCATGGGATTGTATTTTTCTTTGATAGAAATCCTCCTTCCTCCAAATAACCAAAAATATCAGTAAGATTACGCTAGTCAACACCATAGCGGACCCAACGAGACCCCGTCAATCTAGAATTTTCTTAGACCTCCCCCCATTTAGGGAGGAGTTCTAGGCCTCCTGCCATTTAAGCGTTGAGGATGACACACTGGCACCATTATCAAATCTTCCTTTATCAGGTCATATTTTATTGGAAACCCCAAGGGTCACCCAACATAGCACCAGTGGAAACCCTAGCAAGGTCACCACATTCCAAACCTCCTATGACCCCTAGAGGTCCAAGGATCACTACCCCTTCGAGGAGTTAGTAAAACATCCATTAGGGCATGCCATAGGGTAACATTCCCCAGACACCTCCCCTGAACCATCACATTCAGATACATGTTTCGCAACAACGTATAATGGCAGTCAATACACAGTTACCCTTCTTAGCATCAATTAATCTTGCAGATCTAATGAAGTTGACTAATAACCCCATTGTACATGGCCTAAGCGCCCCCCCCCCCCGATGCTCAAGAGTCTCCCTTCTGATATACCAAAATTCAAAGGGGAGCAAGAAGAAGACCTATGAAATCATATAATGACTTTCCACCTGTGGTGTTCATCGAATAGTATCATTGAGGATACCTTTCAACTTAGACTATTTCAACACACCCTGACAGGTCCTACGGTGAAATGGTATGTCGAGCAGCCTTCTGCTTCACAAGAAACCTTTAGCACCATCGTTACTACAGTCCTTTCCTAATTCAAACTCCCCATCCACCATGACTCGAGAAAGGAACTTCTGATGAATTCAGACAAACAACAACCGTTCATATATTAGACCATCTCCACAAATGGTGATGAGGTTTTACTTTGTGTAAAGCCAAACTCGACGATAGAGTTCTATTGGAATTATTTTTGAAAACTCTCATTGCTGAGATTTCAAAATACGTGGCGATGAAAAAACCTTCCTCAAAGAAAGACTGTTGTAGAGGCAAATCCCCTCTGCGGACAGAGGCGATCCCTACTAGCCCAGATCAGGTCTAGCAACAATCGTATCACGCTAAGGTGAAAATTCCTAATTGCAATAGACAAAATTGCAAAGAAGGCCTACCTTAATTCCAACGCTGTTGTTCGTAGAGAAGGTAGCGCTCCCATTTCCTTGCTTCGGCAGATCACAATTCCCCCGCTTGTCGCGATCAAACACCTGCACATACAAGAAACACGACAAACACACGAGCGTAAAACTATGCAATTATGTATCAGTCAGAGAAGATACAACTCATGATCACAAAGTATGAACAATACGAGTGGAACCATAACCAAAGTCGCTTATCATTAATCAATACAAAGAAAGATACAACCTACGCTCTGACGCTGGATCTTCCTTCGCTGGGTCGACAATGGAATACGTCTCGATAAAGCTCGTCGGGAGTGGGACAAGCCTATCTCTTCGGTTGTCTCGAAAATAATCTCCTTGCTACTGATTTGGCTCTATGAGGATTATCAAGGCTCTTGCAGCATTCTTTAGGCTATGAAGGCTCTTGGAGACTCAACCATTCAGCCATTCAGCCATTCAGCCCTTTCATCAATGGAAGATGGCTATATTTATAGAGGAGAGGAGGAGGTTGGGATCCCTACAATAGTGGAAGGGAGGCCTTATCCCTTGGGAGGTTCCCCGTAAGGTGGAAACAAGAGTCCAAAGGAGGAAGGTTGTGGTTATTCAGTCGAAACCACTCCTCATGACTCATCCACGAAGTTGTTGTAATCGAAACTTTGCCTCCTTTTAAAAAAAATTTCCATAAGCATATTGGCACGGGTGCTTAACTGGGACAGAGAGCCAACTGGCGTGGGCTCAGTGTTAATTTTCCTCATTGGCGCGAGGACATAACAGGCTACCAATGCCAAGGCAAAAACATGTGTTTTTAGGGGTCTGCTCAGGAAATGATCAACAGAAGGAATGTTGTCCTCATGGAAAGGGATGCAATGATGGTATTTGCAAGACATGACACTGCTTATTGGTCACATAAATGACCCTCCAATGGCAAAGATGGGGATTGCAGGGATGGTGAAAAATTACTGTGTAACAGATGCCTCCTAAAGCATGAGGCCCGAGAGAGAGAGAGAGGGGTGAAATGCTTTACGAGAACATGTCCAACTGAAAACACTGCCGTCGGAAAACCTGCATAAGTACAACTGATATCTCAAATACATGATATATATGTGGTATGGGCACAACCATCCATAACAGAGTATACAATAATCAGGATCCAAGGCATGGACGCAGCCATCTAGTAAGGATCGATAAATAGAATCAGGTATGGTTGCAACCATCCAATCAATGAGTCATGTAACCAATCATAATAATCCACAAAATCGCAACCTAGATTCTAACAGACAAAACCCAGGGTATTTCTCTCCATCTCGACCTAAACAAAGTACAAGTTCAAGCATGCGAATAAGTGAGCTGAAGTCGAACATGCAAGAACATCGCCTGATTACCAGCCAATGATGAAAGCTGTTAACAGACGTGAGAGGTACCACCAATAGTGACAATGGCCCTCAAGGTACTATAGGTACAATCCAAGGAATGTGAACAATGAGCTGGCGTCGAACACCCATAGAATCATTCGATCGAAGGCCAATGATGAAAACCTTGCGTCGAATGCGAAGAACCTGCCATTGAGGCATGCAAGCTCCAAGGTACCAGAAGGGAGTCTCTAGATCAGCTTCCTGGATAATGAGCTGAAGTCGACAGGAAGTGACCTTGATCGAAGGTGGGCCATAGTGTTTCCCACATCATCAACACGAGATAGAGGAACATAATGTTTTTGTGAATCAGGATCAGATGAGAATCAGAGGAAGGTTGAAACTTGCAAAGGTCAACTTCTCTTGAACATATCGGCGGCACGACAGTGGATTTGGCAGTATTTGACATCAAAAGATCAGAGGTCATGATGACGAGACAAAGAGTAGATGAGAGGTCAAAAGGGATTACCCAAACGCACAGAGGCGAACAGATAATGAGATGAGATGTCGCCAACCTAACATGAATGTAGACAAGAGCTATGTTCAAGAGCGACATACTGCCGACACGATGATGATATTGGTTCCATTTTTCCCCACCATTTCTGGCAAGTACCTCTTTATTTTTACACAATCTTGAAGAGGATACCATATGCTTTTCATATAATTTCGTCCTTCAGACGAATCCATCCTAGTACATTTAACGAGCCTTAGGAAGGAGAAACTCGAATATCGTCATTATGACTGAATCTGATGTCATCAGGGTTTAACGAGTTTGACAAAGGAAGAACTCAACGTCTTTTCATGTTTAGATAGTTTGAAAAGACAACAGAGAAGTAAACTCCAACGGTCCCTTTTCGTAAATAGTTCCTCAGATCCGAAAAGGTAGAAAACTATGTCTGAGAAAACCTCCTAGTCGCAATAGGCTAGGGTATTCCTTTTTTGTAAATAATCTATCCAAGCCCGAAAAAGGGGTAAACTTATACTGGGTATATGTAATTTCATAGCCACTTTAACGAGATCGAAACAATAAGGGGCTCGGAAATATTTTCATATTTAGAGAGTCAGAAAAGAGCTGAAAGATGACTCCTCCTGGAGGAACGAGTGGTATAAAGGGCAACATCCAGTTCCGGTGATGGTGGAACTTCTTAGAACAAATAAAGGTTAAGAGGTTGGCTAACAAAGACCACTCATCATAACGGTTCCTCAGGAATGGGTAAAACAACCAAGTGAAGTCATATGATTGGCCAAGCAGATAGTGACGATGGAGTGAGAAAACCAAGGCTCATCTGGCAAAAACAGGTTGATAAAATGGCAATCACAAGAGGTAAAATGGGAATGGTTTAATTTTTACACAAGCTTGAAATCAGGAAACTCTGCTTGAAGTTGGTTTCATTTTTACACAAGCTTGAAACAAAGATAAACTATGCTTGAAACATGTTTCATTTTTACACAAGCTTGAAACGGAAACAAACTATGCTTGAAAAAGCGAGCATGCCCCCAGCATGGTGACTCAATTCGAGGTACATGCCCCCCAAGCTTCAATCCATATGAAAGGCAGATGGAGTGAAGGTTCAAGTTACGAGATCAAGAGAAAGACTTGACTAGGATTTTACGAGAACTTATCAAAGACTCGAATTGAACGGGAAAGTGTTTCATTGTTTTAACGAGGTTGACACATTAAAAGAACTATCCTCATGACACCTTGTTTCATTTTTTAACGAGCTTGACACAAGAAAATGAACTCTACTTCGAGGAACTTGTTTCATTTTTTAAGGAGCATGGCACAGGAAAGGAACCATGCTCCGACGGTCTTGTTTCATTTTTTAAGGAGCTTGACACAGGAAAATGAACTTTGCTCCGACAAACCTCATCATGATGAATAAGAAGTCATGGCTTCCAAGAGTTCCACACCGGATGGGAGAACAACATCTCGGAAATCAGGACCCAATGCCCCCAACACACGATGCACAATGACACTATCACTAAGTATAGGCACGGGGTAGGTAGCCA
The DNA here is from genome assembly GCA_034641835.2 of Pinus albicaulis. Taxonomy (NCBI): domain Eukaryota; kingdom Viridiplantae; phylum Streptophyta; class Pinopsida; order Pinales; family Pinaceae; genus Pinus; species Pinus albicaulis. Next base: position 297,688,593 of record CM076572.1, read on the forward strand.
CATAGTTGACCTGCGGTGGGGCAGATACAACGGGTGGATAAAAACCAGGAAGGGATGATGGCGGGCCAGCTACCACATTAGAACCAAAGAATGAAAGCTGATCAATGGTCATGATCCGTCCTTCATGCGGAAAACAAACCACACGAAAAAGGGAGGAGACAAGCGCTCCCATGGCATAGGTTTAATCACGCCCCAAGAGCATATTGAAATCCAAGGGACTTGGAACAACCATCATGTCCATATGGACGGTTTTACCTCCCAAAGTAATAGGTAACCTTGGAAGGATCCCTAACGGTTGACTAGTTCTTCTGTTAAACACCAATAGATTCTGCGTAATAGGCACAAGCGGCGACGAACCGAAAGCTTGCCAAGTAGTTGAGGATAGAACACTAATAGACGTGCCTTCATCTATAATGGTGCTGGGTATGACCAGACCAAAAGCCTGTATTGTGATCTCGAAAGGCACATAAGACGGAAGGCGGTATCCTGAAAATCGATTCCAATCAAAGGAAGCGACCAAACTACTCAGGGGGGTTACCATCAAACCGAGATTGTCTTCCCCTGGTGTTACTGAAGAAGAAGGAGCATCCTCCACGACCTCCATCTCGCAGGAGGGAGGAGTATCCTCCGGGACCTCCATTATGGGAGGTGGAGGAGCAACTTCTTGAGGTATAGGGATAGGAGAATCCTTCTCTAAGTCCGAAGAATCTGAAGAAACAAGAAGAACCTGAGGGGTGTGAGATCCACTCTCAATGGAAAAGACTTGGTGCACCGTAGACGGGGCCAGCTCAACCAATCCCACGACCAATGGTTGGTCAGGGATGGATTCCTGAATTTGAATTTTCGAGGGAACGAGATTGACCAAGGATGACTCTTGACCAATCGTAGGATCATCTGGTGGAGGAATCAAAGAAATCTGTTTATAACCAGCTGGAAGGCATGGTGTAGAAATGGTTGAGTTGTCCAAAACTCGTTTGGCTTCATCCATATACGGAAAAAGGTGAATGGCATCATGCCCTTCACATACATTACAGGGATTGGCAAGCTTACCCTGCTTCTTAAGAGCCTTACCAACACTAGCTGAAGACGTGCCCCGAACCTGACTCCCGGAAGCCATAGGCAACGAAAGAAAACCATTAGACCATACTTCGAGCACCTTGGGTATGCCAGGGAAATCTCGAAGAAGATGGTCTCCCATGCAAAACATGCAAGGGAACTTGACTTTCCGCGAAGGGTTGGAAGGTTTATCAAGAGGAGATGTTTCAGAAGCAGTAGCTGTAGCCTTAGCCTCCATCTTATCAGACTTCTTCTTCGTCTTCTTAGCCACCTGGTTACTCGAATCCAGACTTTCACCAGGCGAAGTAGAAGAGGAGGACGTAGAAACAGGTGAAGAAGGGGAGAGGTCCACCTTGGAATTAACATGATGTTTTTCAGGCGGAGGAACTGATTGAACAGTAGCCGAGACATTCGGGACCACAGAGGTTGAAAACAACCAAACAGGAAACCCAACAGTTAACCCAAGAAGGGACAAGGTTTCCATATAAGGAGCACCAACATTTCCAAAAGGAGGAAAAGGACCACGATTCCCATCGGAGGGGATTCCTTGGTTGGTGAACTCCGGAAAAGTTTCCATCAAAAACGATCTTCAGAACAACACCCTAAGGAAACTAACTTTAACCAGGAATATTTCGCGGGCATTTATTTTTTTAAAACATTGAAACAAAACTCTGTTGTTTCATCTTTTAAGAGTTGAGAAATAGGCAAAAGGTGACTCTATCACTTTCAGATTGGAAACAAGCGTGAAAGGACAAGCGCTTGATGATATTTTCAAATTTAATGAGTTAGAAAAGATCGAAATGACTACTTTGGAACTCTAGGAAAAATGGTGTACCAGATATCCGTGAACTGAAATATACACCTTAGTTTCAAAATGAAAGAGAAATCAACCAAGGACTTGATGTATGTGCAGGAAATCTCCCCGAATGCTGTGTCCAGTGTATCACGGGTATAAGGCGGCAGACTTGGCTTCCTACAGATAAAGGATAGCAACCTAGTGGGGTCTTCCTTTATATACACGACGGTCCGGGGAGCACAAGTCCATACTAGTGTTGTCTAAAGCCAAGAGGAGAATGACAACTACTAGGTTTAACGACGCCGAAACACGTCACTAGCATAGACCTCTAAATATTTTGTTAATGTTTCAATGCTGCCTTAAGGTAAATTGAATAAATTTTAATGATGATCTTCAATTATGTCTCGGTTTTAAGGCCCTACCGCATGTCATATGAATATCTTCTATATGCAGCTATATGAGGAAAGAAAACTTTTCAATTCGATGAATGCTATCTAGTTAAGGGAAGAAATTCAAACAATGATGCAACACACAAAAACACTGCAAACGAAATTTTTCCAAACTAGATGACTTTCACTATCCAAAAATATTCTAAAACATTCAACGATGCGAATAATGCAATGTAATCTATGCAAAATCCTCTTTTTGAAAACTATGCAATTGTAATCTATGCACAATTTCCTTTTTCTTTTCAAATGATAAGAATGCACTCAATGCATTTTTCAAGGAAATGAGAATCTACTTAATGCATGCTTTTAATGAAAGAGAATGCACTCAATGCGATTTTTAGCTTTCAATCATTAAACAATGTGATCTAAGTTCAATGATAAATATCAAAAATACTTTTCAATGCAATGTGATCTAATGAATTTTAACAAAAGAAAACTTTGAGATGAAAACTAAATGGATGCAAATCTCCTTAATGAAGGATAAAGGCAAAAGGGATGCAAACAAACACTAAGAATGCAATCGTTGTTTTAAACACTTTGTAACAAAATTCCTCAAAAGGCTACAAGACGTATGAGGTCAAACACAAAGATGACTTCCAAAGCATGAGATAAAAACAAGGCATTCATTCCCTTTTACATCAAGAAATCATGAAGAGAAGACATTTCAAACAATGAGAAATGTAATCTATGCTCATACAGAGAAAAGACCGGAAGGGAAAGACACAATGGTGAAGGATTTAGGGAAAAAGTCTCAATTTTCACACACCTTGAAATTGGCACGACTTTGTCACTGACAACTAGCGCTAACTGGTGCGACTTGCTCACTGACAACTAGCGCCAATGGAAAATTGGCATTGGTTACTAACTGACAACAAGCACCAATGCCTGAAAATGAAAAAAAAAAGAATTTCTCCCAACCAAGACCAGACTCACCACTTCAAGAAAAATCTAAAACAAACCCAGAAGTAAAGTATTGACCAAAGAAAACTTTCGAACAAGGGAAAACCCTAGCACCTATAGGAAATGGCGCGACTGTCTGGCTGTAGTCTGCGCTAGACAGGAGATGGCGCGAGTGATGAACTACAACCTGCACCAATGGGCGTGGCTGTCAGGGTGGAAATCACGCCAATCAAGCCAACCATGAAAAGATGAAAATTCGGAAAAACAGAGGTCAGATTTGATCCTCTGGGGGCCGAACAGGGGTTTTACACTAGAAAAAAGCAAACCAAAAGAGCCGATCAAGCAGACAAAGACCAAAATCAACCGAAAAGACAAGACAAACTCCAATCAATGTCTCCCCAATGTAGTCGCTAGTTTGTTGTAGAGGTAAATCCCCTCTGTGGACAGAGGCGATCCCTACTAGCCCAGATCGGGTCTAGCAACAATCGTATCACGCTAAGGCACAAATTCATAATTGCAATAGACCAAATTGTGAAGAAGGCCTACCTTAATCCCAACGCTATTGTTCGTAGAGAAGGTAGCGCTCCCATTTCCTTGCTCTGGCAGATCACAATTCTCTTGCTTGTCGTGATCAAACACCTGCACATATAAGAAACACAACAAACACACAAGCGTAAAACTATGCAATTATGTATTAGTCAGAGAAGATACAACTTATGATCACAAAGCATGAACAATACGAGTGGAACCATAACCAAAGTCACTTATCATCAATCAATACAAAGAAAGATACAACCTGCGCTTTGATGTTGGATCTTCCTTCGGCGGGTTGACAACGGAATACATCTCGATAAAGCTCGTCTAGAGTGGGAAAAGCCTCTCTCTTCGGTTGTCTCGAAAATAATCTCCTTGCTATTGATTTGGCTCTATGAGGATTATCAAGGCTCTTGCAGCATTCTTTAGGCTATGAAGGCTCTTGGAGACTCAACCATTCAGCCATTCAGCCATTCAACCCCTTCATCAATGGAATATGGCTATATTTATAGAGGAGAGGAGGAGGTTGGGATCCCTACAATAGTGGAAGGGAGGCCTTATCCCTTGGGAGGTTCCCCATAAGGTGGAAACAAGAGGCCAAATGAGGAAGGCCGTAGTTATTCAGTCGAAACCACTCCTCATGACTCATCCACGAAGTTGTTGTAATCGAAACTTCACCTCTTTTTTAAAAAAAATTTCCATAAGAAGATTGGTGCGGGTGCTTAACTGGGACAAAGCGCCAACTGGCATGGGCTCAGTGTTAATTTTCCTCATTGGCACGAGGACATAATAGGCTACCAGCGCCAAGGCAAAAACAGGTGTTTTTAGGGGTCTGCTCAGGAAATGATCAACAGAAGGAATGTTGTCCTCATGGAAAGGGATGCAATGATGGTATTTGCAAGGCATGACACTGCTTATTGGTCATAGAAACGACCCTCCAATGGGCGAGATGGGGATTGCAGGGACGGTGACAAATTACTGTGTAACAAAGAAGCCATTAGCAAAACCCAACAACATGAACTCATCTACACCCAATTAGGATATATTTACAATGTCTTTCCAAATGCCTTGCACCTACAAACTTATAGGGAGTTACTAGGTGTGTCGAATACTGCAGATGGTTTGATTGGGTCCTTATCCCAAGGTCACCCAAGCAACAGTTATCAATACCTAGGATACTCTTACGATTATACTTAGAACGTATCACAACCAGGGTACTATCAAAGTCAACTTGCACCTCTGCATAACTTGACGAATAGGAAAATACCATACCATCAATAGAAAGGAGGCCAATTTCCTCCCTCGCAGGGGACCAAATACTCAACTAGAAATTATGATACAAGAGAGTCACTCCAACAGTCATACACAAATCAAGGACAAGGGAACCAATACTCCTATTTCCCGGCAATGAATATACCCTCGATGCAAAACAATAAACTGGTGAATCTAGTGCAACCTTCACATGCTTAGCAATGACAATCTTATGACTAGGAGAATCAAAATAATCCTCCAAATGTTGCAAAGAAAAAGCCAAAACCAAGAAAAAGGGAGATTCTAGACAGGGGGTCAGTAATCAACAACACCCCCATGATCTCAGGCTGGGGGCAACTCCAACCGAAATCCGAATCAGGAGAAAATTAATAACTCCCAAGGGAAAAATAAGAGAATCAATCTACGAAAAAACCATTCTTCTGCCACATGTGGGGAGTACAACCATTACACCCACCACTATCCAGAACTTCCTGAGTTGAAGAAACTCCAGGGTAACCGAGGACAAGGGGGACAAAAAGAGCAGCCTGCACTAATCCAGGAACCTTTCCCCCATTAGGGAGCGGTTAATACCCAACAATGACAACCACCCCAAAACAAAACTAGAGGGAAAAACCACAGAATCTACTGGCTAGAGAATAATTGTTCTTCCAAACACATAATAAGAACTATGACACTCCCTCAAATACCAAACCTTCAGGTACTAGTACGAGTGCACCTACAACCCCGTTAACTATCTCCAAAGTACCTATTGAACCACTTCCAAGAGCAGTCAAAGGACCAAGCAGGTGTATAGTAATCATTCCAAAGCTACTCATAGTTACAATATAGTGGATGATTTAGCTCAATCTCCAACTACCATGTCAGCTTTGGAAGTCCTGTAATCATACGCAAGACATTGAAAATCCTTACTTTCCGCTTTAGGAACAATCGACCCTTTCGATTCATGCCTAATGGTTTTCGATCTAGATAAGGCAGGCCCTATGCTCTCTTCTCTAGTTGCTTTCCAGATACTGGTTTCGGTTCAAAATATCACCATATACTGTTGTATCATGGATGAAGGAGCATCCACATGCATCTTGTCCAAGACAATTTGGCAGAAGTTAGGATCTCCTGAATTGAAACCATCATACATCATGCTCAGAGCATATGATGGGTGCCCATCAGCCCCCGTAAGTCTTGATCATAATGTACCAGTGAACCTGGCTGAAAAAATAGTCCTAATAGACATTGAGGTATTGGACGCGTAGTAAGACTACAATATACTCCTTGGGTGGAGGTACATGTATGCCATGACCATGGTTGCATCCTCTATTTTTAGAGTGATGATGTTCCCTCATGTTAAGGATAAGATCATCATTATTGACCAACTCACATACTATGAAAATAAACCTGTGACCAGTATAGATGTTGTACTACCCTATGTAGACACAACCACAAAACCACTCACAAGGTATATAGAATTTTGTCTCAGCCAATTAAAATCATCATATATCCTAGGATCATTTCTAGGAGATGCCCCTATTGTACCAGGGATTCCCCTGGAAACATGGAGGCAGTGGTGTGGATGATCATCACATAAAACACCAAAAATAGCCCAGAACTAGAAACTAGTAGCACGAATGCTGAAGCCATGGGTATGACGTTCCTACCATATGTTATTTCATAGACCCTATTTTTGTATCCCTACCTGGTTTTGTGCCGAAACATGTCATGGCAACTATAACATTGCCAAATATGGCTTTCGCAATACTAGTGTGGTATTTTGTCCCTATAGCCATGCTAGGGACCCCAAATGTTACCTCTGCAAGTATATCTACTATTCCCCCCAAAGAGGTCATAGAAGTTAAAGAAACCCCTATAGTGGCACCAACAGGCACTACCAAGAGGAATAAAAAAAAAGGGAAGAAGGTCGAAAACCCCAAGTTACCTAGGGCATTACAACCTTGTGCATTGTGTAATATCCTAGGCCATCCTACTAATTTTTCCAGGAATTAGAAGAATTAAAACCTCTTCTACATACCGAAAGAAATTTTGCGAGCTCAGATACTCGTAAAAAGGAACAGGCCACGAAAAAATAAGGGAAATCATTATGCATCAATCATGCGTGCGCCATATGTGACCAATATGGGCATTACACCCATCATTGATCGGAGCTGCCATGATATAGGGCTGCCTTGAAAGCCCTAGAAAAATACTATCAGGAGGGGCCCTTTACTGAATCCATGCAAATGGAAGAGGACGAGTCCAAAAACATATTATACATACAATAAGAGCCTAAATAATGCTCGTACTCAACCACCCCAGCGGCTCAAATATGGAAAACAAAGGCCACACCCCATGTCCTAGTTTGCGCGTTGTGCGATAAGCCTAATCACTTTATCATACAATGCCCTCAATTAAGGGAATTTAACCATTGGTATCCAATACCGCATGTTTCCCAGAGGAACGTAGCTCGGCACAGATAACATACATGTCAGATCTGTTGGAGAAACCACCACGTGTGCCATTGTCCCCACATTAACCGTCTCCGATCTATGTAGGATTTCATGCGATGCTTCATCGTTGAAAACCCTGACTTAGCCAACTCGAATGAAGAGTCCACGGTCAAAACTAAAACTCAAAGGACTCAAGAAACTAGGACCATGTTATATATATCAGAAGAGAGATGGTCACTTGAACGAACACCTCTCCCCCATAACCATCCTCAGCCTCAAGTGTAGCTCTATGCACTCTGCAATGAACATGATCATTTCATCGCTGACTATGCAGCTCTAGAGTTGTTTCAAAGATGGTACCCAGTCAAACCAATGTATTTGTAGTGTTACAACCCAACAAATATTCTTTCCAGGTGTGTCAATACAACCGCGAGCTTTGTCATTTTTTCTACATTCCCTGTTTCTGTTTGGCGTCAGATTATCTACGCCAAGCCATAGCCAATATTATTGAATTGGACAGACCAGATACAGAGTCTGTAGAAATTTGCACAACCCAAAAGAATGAGGAAACTAGGTCCATCATCTTCATATCTGAAGAGAAGTGACTGCCAAAGGGGTATATTCCCACCCCTAACCACCCTCAACATCCAATCCCAGCCTGTGTACTGTGTGACAAACATGATCATTTGATCACTCAGTGCCCAGATTTAATATCATTTCAAAAATGGTACCCAATCACTTTGATGGTCCAAAGGGATTGGAAAACCAAAGAGCGACAATCTTGTCTTATTTTTCAAGGCAACCATCATGCTTGGCATTTTCCCTACATCCCCTGATTTCGATTCATGTTAGACATTATTAACTCATTCATCACCAATAATCCGGATGTAGTCGGTTTCAAGTTACCACAACCTAGGCATCCAAAATCAATGAGGCCTTCCCCCCATTATCACCATACACCTAGAAAAGCGAAGGCGACCAATCGACCCAACAAGGTAAGAAACCAACCAAACATCTCATGTGCCCTATGTGATAAAAATGACCATATGGTCAATCAATGTTGGGAAATAAATAGTTCATCGACAATCTTTACATGTTCACACTCGTACCATATATCCATTTCTCTAACCAAGAGAAGATCATGCACTGCTACTCCTAGATATGCTCACAATTTCACCACACTACGAATTGTCAATACCTGCCAAGGTTAAGAGCGGTTAGAGTAGCATTGAGTCAAGGCTCCCCAAAGGAGCTAGACCATTCAAGACCAAATAATCGGAGTTGGCAGAAGCGCATAAATCCACCAATGCACAACCACCCCCAAGAGTCAAGATCTTGCATGGAGAGTAGTAATGGATCTCACACCATCTAATCGTTAAGTACCTTTACTCTGTGAAACATATGCACAAGCCATAACCAAGAGACAAAAATATTCCCTATGTTAGAAAAATTTCTACACCTCTGCATTCAATGCAATATTCAAGTAAATGGAGATGCATGTACCCATAGTATGCCTCCAAGAGAGCGTGAATCTATTTTGGATAAAATAAAAAAAAACATCCCGGAAATTCTTCCACCATCTAATGCTTACGACATACAACACCATATACAATTCATCTCATTATCCATGGGAACCATGACTCATGCTGTCGTCTCATCATTTCATGGTCCTTACATTATCAAGCATTGTATCCTCAAAGGAGCATACATTCTATCAGAGCTCGATGGTACATGCCTAGCTAACCTCGTCAATGGTCTCTAATTCAAAAAATTCCACGCATGAGTCGGAAAGCCTCCACAAAACAGTTCAGGTATGCCCTCTCATATCACTTTAAATTCAAGTTATTTCATATAAATTTGTATGAAAAATATGCTTTTACTTGGGGTATTGGTTGTAGGTATTTCATGCACACCAAATCACCATATGCTCCAGAAAACAAAGGTATAAGAGCAGGTATCATTCTACCCTCAGCATGACAGGTTTCCCTAGAAATATTTTCACATCCTGACATCATTTCTTCAGAAGAATAAAACCATAGTTTCCATTCACCCAACCATGTTTATCATCACCCCATATTGCACATGATAAACACCTTTCCAGGTCAGGAGAACCTCAACTTCCATGGAATCAATCACTCATGTAGACCATATGCCAAAGTCTAGAGCCATGGCCATAAAATCCGCCGCAGGAACCACTTCATGTTCATACACCCATCATCAAACATCAAGTCAAGTTTTACCCATTGCATGTTAAAACCCATTTCCTGGGATATCATTCTCTACAAGAGAATTCACAAAAACACATCACCACGTTTCACATTTGGCTTATCACACCCTCATAAGCATATCCCATCTGCGACATTTCATCCGCCTCATCACCCTCGCACGGGGACCAACCAATGAGGCCCCCACCCTCAGCAAAACACACTTCTCACATCATAGTGCAGGATTATTCATTGTTATGGGGCACCTGTCTCCGTGCTTGTACATCCAAACCAATTTCATATTATTTTGGAAATTGTACAAAGATTTTTTTAGGAGAAGAATCCCACCCATCCATTTACATTTATTACCTGACATCAGTCCATAACCACCCTTGGTCAGAGATGCACATTATTTACCACACCCAACCATGAAAATCGTAGAAAACATACACTCACCCTAGATGTCTTACTGACCCCAGGTATTTCCCCATCATAAATTGTTATGACTGCCACCAGTTGCATTTATAGCTCCGACCTCAGGCCACTTAACTACCATCATCAATTATAGCCATCTCTTGTCATCATGTCTTGTTAACTTATCACATTGCACCCTACTACATTAGAAACCATCGTCCCTTGCATCAATACTTATTTCAATCGGTTGATGCTTCCTTCTTTTTGACTTCAACAACCATTTTCTAAGAAGGAGGTAGTACCTTCGATTTGTTGGAAATATTGTCATTGATGGCAAAGGAGGCAGCACTCAGGCAAAGGCGGCAGCACTCAGGCAAAAGAGGCAGCGCTGTAGCAAAGGAAGGCAAAAGAGGCACAAAGAAAGTAATAGAGGCAGCAAGAAGAAAGTCAAAATGTAACAGTCATAGAAGCACAGTGAAGAACCGTTATCGAAAGATAGAGACAGAGGCAGAGTGACATAAGCAGAGACAGAGGCAGAGAGCAGTTACAAAATTCTGGGAATCGCACTCTCCAACCAGCGGAGTAGAGGCAGAGACAGAGGTAGAGAGCAGTTACAAAATTCCGAGAATCGCTTCACTCCAGTGGCATATAATACAGAGCCATATTCCGAGAATCGCACACTCCAACCAGCGTTATACAACACGAATCTTATTCCGGGAATCGCAGACTCCAGCCGGGCGTTACACATATAATACAGAAACATATTCCGGGAATCGCACTCTCCAACCGGCGGAGCACATATAACAAATACAAACTTATTCTGGGAATCGCTTAACTCCAGCGGCAATACAATGCATATAATACAGAACCATATTTCGGGAATCGCACACTCCAACCGGCGTTATACATATAATATAACACAAACTTATTCCGGGAATCGCTTCACTCTAGCGGCAAAAATATATATAAACATATATGTGCAGTGCATCACATAAACAAAGGTCCAAGGCATTTATATTATGGAGCGCATAAAACAAAGTTTGATAAGGTGGGACCCCTCCCCAATCGCAATCGAAGATCGCAAGGATAGCGGAACATCGCAACAGAAAGTTGCGATTGCGATTGAAATGGCGGACCCGATCGTGTTATAAGCAGGAGTTGATAGATGCTAATCGCATCCGAGTTCCCAATCACATGTCTTTTGTAAAACGCTGCGATTGAAATGGCAGACCCGATCGTGTTATAAGCAGGAGTTGATAGATGCTAATCGCATCCGAGTTCCCAATCGCATGTCTTTTGTAAAACGCTGCGATTGAAATGGCGGACCCAATCCTGTTATAAGCAGGGGTTAATACATATTTGAGTTACGGTCAAATCGCATCGGCACTGGTCAATCGGAACATATGTTAAAGACTTGCGATTGCGATTGGAAGACCGGACCCGATGGGTCTATAAACCATGTTTAACAAAGTGTTTGAAGTTTAGTTCCAATCGCATCGTAAAGAAACAAACCATCGCAACACATATTAAAGAACTTGCGATTGCGATTAAGAGTTCGGACCCGATGGACTTATAAATTATGATTAACAAAGATTTCAGCTCCAGGTTCTAATCGCATCGGCAATGGTCAATCGCATTGGAGAATATAAGAGTTGCGATTGCGATTGGAAATCCGGACCCGATTGGTATATAAACTACGACTCATATACAACTTGAGTTCCAGGTCTAATCGTATTGGCAGCCAATCCTTATGGACGTCGGGTTATTTGCAAATAAATTGTATATATTATATATGTTGAAGAACGTTTGAATATGATCCGGGGGCATAACACATATGATATATAATGGTTATTGAGTTATATATATAACACGGTTGCGATAAGCCGCGTGGTCTCTAGACCCACGGACCTTAGCTTTACGGGAGGGCGATTATTAACGCTTGTGATATATGTATGTTCCGGCTGTGGAACCTGCCACATCAACAAGACACTAATGGCATAAAAGGGATTGGAATTCCTCCAGATTTACAGTCAGCGGATATAAAAGGCAAATTTACACATATGCAGCAGTTACACCACAGTAGAGGATAGAAGAGCAAACAGATCCGAAAGAAGATAAAACACAGTCACAGAAAAGACAAAGACAGCCAAAGAAAGGACAAATGCGTACCAATTCAAAAGACTAAATGAGTTGAGCTGGAGTTCTCATTTAAATTTGAATGTAAATGTTTTATTTAAATTTTTATTGTTTGTGATGCATTGGAAAGTCTCCGAGAGAAAACAAACTCCCACTGTAATGTTAAAATTGACACCTACAATTATAATTTCTGAGTAAGCTGATAAAAGGAGTGAGAAGGCAGAAGGCAAAGAGACATGACTTTCCATTTCGAATTCCAAGCAGAATACAAACAGTCATGTGAGGAAATCTATAAATAATATCATCTTGATATGCAGAGAGAGTTTTTTTTTTAAATGAAGAGAGAGTAAATCGAGAGAAGGCAGAATATAGAAGAGTAAGATAGAGAAGATTAAGAAAAGCATAACAAAAGGAGAAGCTACAGAACAGAGCTGATATCTGAGGTAAATCAGCAAACTTTCAGTTTGATAAATTGAGGAAGTTGGAGCTTCCCTATCAAGTTGCAGCTTGATAGTCGTCAGTTGTAGCTGACTGAGGTTGGAGCCTCCTGTAGTTTGGTGCCTGCAGAAAACTGAAGGGAGTTGGTGCTTCCTTGCAAGTTGTAGCTTGCATAATTGAGGTAGGAGCCTCCTGTAGGTTGGTGCCTGCAGAAAAACAGTGGTGAGAGGGAGTTGGAGCTTGCCTTTGCATCACAACAATAATAAGATGTGGTTTTCCCCCTTTATGGGTTTCCACTTATATCTGGTGTCTCTGTGCATGATATTTATGTATTTATATGATATGTATCATTTGCTTAATACCTGCTGCTCTCAAATTAAGTCTACTGCTCTATTAAACTAATACTTTCAGATTACATTCTAAGATTACTCTCACATTAAATAGAGTTTGAAATGAAGGTGTAAATAAGTTTATTGAAAAGTTTAAAAGATCAGGAATGTATTAAACTGATTCAACCCCCCCCCCTCTCAGTTTAATTAGAGATTCAACAATTGGTATCAGAGCGGGTTCCTTTGTACAAGTCTAACAACTGAAAGGAGATCCTAGGTTCCCAAGATGGCTAGTAAAGAAGGATGCTCAACCAATAAAGCCCCTTTCTTCACCGGTGAAAATTATGCTTTCTGGAAAATCAGAATGAAGACATACATAATGTCTCTAGGAATAGAAGTCTGGGCTGCTGTGGAATTAGGATATGCCCCGAAGTCAACTGATACAGAAAAAGAAGCTAAAGAAAGCTTTGTAGCTAATGCAAAAGACATGAATGCCATCCTGAATGGATTATGTGAAGCAGAGTTTATTAAAGTAATGCACAAAGACACTGCCAAGAAAATATGGGATACTCTTGAAGGCATACATGAGGGAGACTAGAAAGTAAAAACTGCCAAACTTCAAGTATATAGAGCCCAGTTTGAAAACTTAAAAATGAATGATGATGAAGATGTTGGCAGCTTCTTCTTAAAAGTTGCAGAAATTGTTAACAATATGAAAGCCCTTGGAGAAACCATACCAGAAAGTATAGTTGTGCAAAAGATTCTAAGATCACTCCCACCCAGATTTAATCCCAAGGTATCTGCAATAGAAGAGACAGCGGATTGGGAGACTTTGACCATGAACCAGATACTTGGAAATCTAACAGCCTATGAAATGAGGCTCCCACAGAAGAAGCCAAGTACAAGGGAAGCAACATTCAAAACAGAAAAAAGGAAAGAAGAAAAGGAAGAAATATGCTCTTGCTCTGATGAAGAAGAGACTAAATTTGTCAAGAAATTGGATAGAGGCTCAGGTAGATACAAAGGTAAACTTCCCTTCAAATGCTTTAACTGTGGAAGAGTTGGACATTATGCTGCTAAATGTCCTCACAAGAAAGTAAGAAATCAAGCTCAAGAATCAGAGAAAGACACATCAAAGTTCTGGCAGAAAGGAAAGAAATTCAACAGAAAATCCTTCTATGCTCAGCAAGACAACAGTGCATCTGAAGACTCAGATGAACCCTCAAGTGAAGAAGGAACCTCAGAATTTTTATTGATGGCCATAGAAGATCTTGAGGGACTCCTACTAGAAGATGAAGAAGAAGAAGGGGAATTAGACCTTGAGGGGGAGCTAAGAAGTGCTCTGGAGGAGATTGACAGACTCAAACTAAAATGCAGAAAACAAAAAGAGATTCTCCTAAAATGTGTGAAAGAAGAACAAAATTTAGAAGTCCTCATGCAGCTGAAGGTAAAGCTTGAAGAAGCCAAGAAGATAGAAGATATGTTACTTCAGCAAATCAAAGATAAATCTCGAGAACAAGAGAAGCTGGAAGAAGAAATTCTGTGTCCGAGAAAGAAATTAGAAAATGCTCAACAGAAAGTTTCTATATACCCTTCTCAAACAACAAGCTCTATTAAGTTGAATGAAATTTTGGTTGCTCAAAGATCCCCTATGATAAAGACTGGAATAGGCTACGAAGGAGAATCAAGTAAAAAAAAAGAAAAGGTTGACAGAGAGATTAATTTTGTAAAAGCAAAGAAGGATGAGGAAGTAGCTCAAATAATTCCTACAAAAGAAGAAATCTGCAATAAGAGAGACAGAGAGCAGAAGAAACCTCTAGTAACAAAGAATATAATGAATACTAAGATGGTAGAAAAAGAATCATATGCCCCTAAGTATATCAAATTTGGAAGTCATCAGAGGAAATTCTTCCCTCCTATGAAGAATGCCACATGCTATGTCTGCCACAAGCTAGGACACATTGCTGCATATTGTTATGCAAGGAAGAGTAATTCAGACCTGCAAAAGATGCAAACAGTGAAGAGGCTATCTCAAACAAACAAATGGAGAAAACAACCTTACATCAGGTATGCAAATAATTTCTATGGTTATTGTTTTTATTGTAAGGAATTTGGCCATAAAATTATTGAATGTAGAAAGTATAGACAAAGATCGATGTTCAATACCTCAAGGAGGTTTATGAGTCAAAGAAATTTTGTTCATGCTCACAATTATGCAAAAACTATAATCAAATGTTCAAAAGGGGGCCTCTAGTGGATAAAGAAGGTGAATAAATGTGACCTGGCTCTAACTGCTCAAGATCTGAAAAGCCAGTGGTACTTGGACAGTGGCTGCTCCAAACACATGACTGGAGACAGAAGCAAGTTTATAACTCTTGATGAAAAGAAATCTGGCAATGTTATTTTTGGTAATGATAAATCAAGAAAGATCAAGGGAAAAGGCTCAGTCAGCATAGACAATGGCAGAGGAAAAGCCCAAGAGGTACTATTTGTGGATGGACTGAAAGAAAATTTATTGAGTGTCAGTCAGATGTGTGACAAAGGCTGTGAAGTTCTTTTTAGAGCACAAGATTGTGTAGTCAGGTCAAGCACAACAGGAAAGACTCTGCTCAAAGGTGTTCGAACAAAGAACAATGTATACATAGTGAAAGAGGAAGATGAAGCCTGCCATCTTAGCAAACTTGAGGAGTCATGGTTGTGGCATAGGAGATTGGGACATCTCAGCTTTGACCATATCATCAAATTGAGCAAGAAGAAAGCTGTCAAAGACATGCAAGAAATAAAAAGGCCTTCAAGTACTATACGCAAATCTTGTCAATTGGGGAAACAGACTTGCACATCCTTTAAATCTAAAGAGGAGTTGTCAATAAGAAGACCACTCCAGCTTGTGCACATGGACCTGTGTGGACCTGCTAGAACTAGAACACCAAGTGGAGAATCCTATTTCATGCTGATAATAGATGACTTCTCCAGAATGACATGGGTTGCCTTTCTCAAAAATAAATCCGAAGCATTGGAAAAATTTAAGATATTCAGAGCATTAGCAGAAAATCAAACTGGATGCAAGCTGAAATGTATCAGATCAGACAGAGGAGGAGAATTCACAGATTATGACTTTGCAGACCTATGTAATGAACATGGAATAAAACAACAATTTACTATTGCAGGGACACCTCAGCAGAATGGAGTAGCAAAGAGACAAAACAGGTCTGTACAACAAATAGCCAGAGCTATGATGCAAGAGAATAATATTTCTCAAACCTTCTGGGCAGAAGCAGTACACACAGCAGTACATATCCTTAATAAAGCTCACTTAAGGCCAAGCAGTGACAAGACTCCATATGAACTATGGCATGGAAAGCCAGCTTCAATAAAACATTTCAAAGTCTTTGGTAGCAAGTGTTACATAAAGAATAATGATGAAAACCTTGGGAAATTTGATGCAAGAGAAGATGAAGGGATTTTTCTAGGATATGCTTCCAAAAGTAAAGGATACAGATGCTACAACAAGACTCTTCGGAAAATAGTTGAAAGTATTGATGTGAGATTTGATGAAGAATTTCCAAACAATACAAGAAATACAAATTGCTGCAGTCCATCAGTTAATCATGAAGAAGAAGACCGGAATGATGAAGAAACTAGCAAGACAATAGAAGATGCAAAGCTGAGCTCAAAAACCCCCTCAAGATACACTCAGAAGAATCATCCTGAAGATCAGATCATAGGAGACAAGAAAGCAGGAGTCCAGACAAGAAGGAAGCTAACAGAACAAACAGAAGAAGTATACATAGCCATGTTATCACAAATAGAGCCAAAGAAATTTGAAGAAGCCAGCAAGGACAAGTATTGGATAAAAGAAATGAATGAAGAATTGGACCAAATTGAGAAGAACAATACCTGGGAACTAGTTCCTAGACCTATTGAGAAAAAAATCATTGGTTCAAAATGGGTATTCAAAAACAAAATGAATGAGCAAGGACAAGTAATCAGGAATAAAGCAAGGCTGGTCTGCAAAGGATACTCACAAATAGAAGGACTTGATTATGATGAAACATTTTCCCCTGTAGCTAGAATGGAAGCTATCAGAATGTTCCTGGCATTTTCATGCTATCAAGACTTCAAGGTATATCAAATGGATGTAAAGTCTACTTTTCTTAATGGAGATCTAGAAGAAGAAGTGTACATGGAACAACCAGAAGGTTTCTCATTGACAGACAAAGAAGACTATGTGTGCAGACTGAAGAAGGCCCTATATGGACTGAAACAGGCTCCTCGTGCTTGGTACTCAAGACTGGACAAATATTTGCAAAAATAGGGTTTTAAGAGAGGTGGAGTAGACAACAATCTATACATAAAAGCGCATGAAAATGAACTTCTAATTGTTGTTGTATATGTTGATGACATTATGTTTGGAAGCAACAAAGATGATCTAGCAAAAGGGTTTGCTGATGAGATGAAAATAGAGTTTGAAATGTCTATGATTGGAGAACTCAGTTTCTACTTGGGACTGCAAATTCAGCAAAAGAACACAGGCACATTCATTTCTCAAGAAAAATACTTAAAAGAAATGCTGAAAAAATTCAAAATGGAGAACTGCAAACCAATGAAAACCCCCATGATCACGGGATGCAAGCTGTGTGCTGATGATAGGTCTGCAGATGTAGATCAAAAACTCTACAGATCCATGATAGGAAGCCTGCTGTACTTGACAACTTCAAGACTAGACATCATGCTAGCAGTAGGACTAGTGGCAAGATATCAAGCAACACCTAAACAAAACCATCTTCTGGCAGTAAAAAGAATACTCAGATATCTACAAGGAACTGCACAATATGGGCTTTGGTATCCTAAAGGAAAAAGCTTCACCTTGACAGCACACACAGATGCAGATTGGGCCAGCTGTGTGGATGATAGGAAGAGTACAAGTGGAGGTGCATTCTATCTAGGAGAAAGTCTGGTGGCATGGCTAAGCAAGAAACAAACATCCATCTCTTTGTCTATAGCTGAAGCAGAATATATAGCAACAGCAGCATGTTGTACACAAGTCATGTGGATGAAGCAAACTCTTCAAGACATGAAGGTAAGCATTAATGAACCTATCTCAATCAAATGTGATAATACAAGTGCTATAAGTATATCTAAAAATCCTGTGCTTCATTAAAAAACTAAACATATACCAATCAAGTATCATTTTCTCCGAGAACAAGTGGCTCAGAAGATAGTTAAACTGGATTATGTATCAACGAAAGAACATATAGCATATATATTTACCAAACCACTTGCCAGAGAACCATTCAAATACTTGAGAGACAGACTAGGGGTAGTATCTGTAGATACTATTCTCTAATATGAAGAGAAAGTACAGTCTCAGGGGGAGAACAAAACGAAGATATCATTCCAGGGGGAGAACAACCAGCAAGATAAGCATAAAACAAGTCCACAGGATCAGCATTATCAATATTATAAGCATTCAGAAGCAACAAGAACTTTTCAATCGTAAAATGCATCATCTCTGTCTACAATCTAGCACATATTACAGGCACTACAAATGAAACACAACATAGTCCAATTTCGGCAGAAGAGGACCTAAACGTAACTCAGAGAAAGGAAATACAATGACAGAACCCATACGGAGGGATGAGGAGTCATCCTTTGCCATTGATGTCAAAGGGGGAGGAAGAAAAAATAGCAAACAGGAAGAGCAAGCAACAAGAGAAAGAGAAAGAAAACAGAGAAAGTGGATTGCCATCAATGCCAAAGGGGGAGACTGTTGGAAATATTGTCATTGATGGCAAAGGAGGCAGCACTCAGGCAAAAGAGGCAGCGCTGTAGCAAAGGAAGGCAAAAGAGGCACAGCGAAAGCAATAGAGGCAGCAAGAAGAAGGTCAAAATGTAACAGTCATAGAAGCACAGTGAAGAACCGTTATCGGAAGATAGAGACAGAGGCAGAGTGACAGAAGCAGAGACAGAGGCAGAGAGCAGTTACAAAATTCCGGGAATCGCACTCTCCAACCAGCGGAGCAGAGTCACTCCAGCGGCATATAATACAGAACCATATTCCGGGAATCGCACACTCCAACCGGCGTTATACAACACAAATCTTATTCCGGGAATCGCAGAATCCAGCCGGGCGTTACACATATAATACAGAACCATATTCCGGGAATCGCACTCTCCAACCGGCGGAGCACATATAACAAGTACAAACTTATTCCGGGAATCACTTAACTCCAGCGGCAATACAATGCATATAATACAGAACCATATTCCGGGAATCGCACACTCCAACCGGCGTTATACATATAATATAACACAAACTTATTCCGGGAATCGCTTCACTCCAGCGGCAAAAATATATATAAACATATATGTGCAGTGCATCACATAAAAAAAGGTCTAAGGCATTTATATTATGGAGCGCATAAAACAAAGTTTGATAAGGTGGGACCCCTCCCCAATCGCAATCGGAGATCGCAAGGGCAGCGGAACATCGCAACAGAAAGTTGCGATTGCGATTGAAATGGCGGACCCGATCTTGTTATAAGCAGGAGTTGATAGATGCTAATCGCATTCGAGTTCCCAATCGCATGTCTTTTGTAAAACGCTGCGATTGAAATGGCGGACCCGATCTTGTTATAAGCAGGAGTTGATAGATGATAATCGCATCCGAGTTCCCAATCGCATGTCTTTTGTAAAATGCTGCGATTGAAATGGCGGACCCGATCCTGTTATAAGCAGGGGTTAATACATATTTGAGTTACGGTCAAATCGCATCGGCACTGGTCAATCGGAACATATGTTAAAGACTTGCGATTGCGATTGGAAGACCGGACCCGATGGGTCTATAAACCATGTTTAACAAAGTGTTGAAGTCCAGTTCCAATCGCATCGGAAAGAAAAAAACCATCGCAACACATATTAAAGAACTTGCGATTGCGATTAAGAGTTCGGACCAGATGGAATTATAAATTATTATTAACAAAGATTTCAGCTCCAGGTTCTAATCGCATCGGCAATGGTCAATCGCATCGGAGAATATAAGAGTTGCGATTGCGATTGGAAATCCGGACCCGATTGGTATATAAACTACGACTCATATACAACTTGAGTTCCAGGTCTAATCGTATTGGCAGCCAATCCTTATGGACGTTGGGTTATTTGCAAATAAATTGTATATATTATATATGTTGAATAACGTTTGAATATGATCCGGGGCATAACACATATGATATATAATGGTTATTGAGTTATATATATAACACGGTTGCGATAAGCCGCGTGGTCTCTAGACCCACGGACCTTAGCTTTACGGGAGGGCGATTATTAATGCTTGTGATATATGTATGTTCCGGCCTGCGGAACCTGCCACATCAACAAGACACTAATGGCATAAAAGGGATTGGAATTCCTCCAGATTTACAGTCAGCGGATATAAAAGGCACATTTACACATATGCAGTAGTTACACCACAGTAGAGGACATAAGAGCAAACAGATCCGAAAGAAGATAAAACACAGTCACAGAAAAGACAAAGACAGCCAAAGAAAAGACAAATGCGTACCAATTCAAAAGACTAAATGAGTTGAGCTGGATTTCTCATTTAAATTTGAATGTAAATGTTTTATTTAAATTTTTATTGTTTGTGATGCATTGGCAAGTCTCCGAGAGAAAACAAACTCCCACTGTAATGTTAAAATTGACACCTATAGTTATAATTTCTGAGTAAGCTGATAAAAGGAGTGAGAAGGCAGAAGGCAAAGAGACATGACTTTCCATTTCGAATTCCAAGCAGAATACAAATAGTCATGTGAGGAAATATATAAATAATATCATCTTGATATGCAGAGTAAGTTTTTTTTTTTAAATGAAGAGAGAGTAAATCGAGAGAAGGCAGAATATAGAAGAGTAAGACAGAGAAGATTAAGAAAAGCAGAACAGAAGGAGAAGCTACAGAATAGAGCTGATATCTAAGGTAAATCAACAAACTTTCAGTTTGATAAATTGAGGAAGTTGGAGCTTCCCTATCAAGTTGCAGCTTGATAGTCGTCAGTTGTAGCTGACTGAGGTTGGAGCCTCCTGTAGGTTGGTGCCTGCAGAAAACTGAAGGGATTTGGTGCTTCCTTGCAAGTTGTAGCTTGTAGAATTGAGGTAGGAGCCTCCTGTAGGTTGGTGCCTGCAGAAAAACAGTGGTGAGAGGGAGTTGGAGCTTGCCTTTGCATCACAACAATAATACGAT
Source organism: Pinus albicaulis (assembly GCA_034641835.2). Classification (NCBI taxonomy): domain Eukaryota; kingdom Viridiplantae; phylum Streptophyta; class Pinopsida; order Pinales; family Pinaceae; genus Pinus; species Pinus albicaulis. The sequence continues at coordinate 297,709,792 of CM076572.1, forward strand.
GTGGTTTTCTCCCTTTATGGGTTTCCACTTATATCTGGTGTCTCTGTGCATGATATTTATGTATTGATCTGATATGTATCATTTGCTTAATACCTGTTGCTCTCAAATTAAGTCTACTGCTCTATTAAACTAATACTTTCAGATTACATTCTAAGATTACTCTCACATTAAATAGAGTTTGAAATGAAGGTGTAAATAAGTTTATTGAAAAGTTTAAAAGATCAGGAATGTATTAAACTGATTCACCCCCCCCTCTCAGTTTAATTAGAGATTCAACACGATTAGTCCTCACCATAATAAGGGCATCCTCAGATGACACAATGGGAATTAACATTTCCCATTGATGTCATCGATCCTCTTGGAATTCAACATCAACACAAGTTTCCATGTCAAGGATTGTATCATACTTCATAACCATTGCACTCTGTCAGAAATCGTCAAAGACCTGTATATCAATAGGTATCTATTTTAGCAATGCTTACATGGGAATGTCCCCAATAGTCAAATACCCATGCATCCAGTGAGACATTTTTCTAAAAATGTCATGCAAGTGGGTACGACATTCAAATTTTTTTTTTCAAAGAAAAAATGCCCCCGAGGGCATTAGAAACAGTCGTCATCAACTAGCAGTAGGTTACCAACCACAAAATGTGACACGACAGAGCCAATATCTGTCAGATCAGCCTAACTAGTCAAACATCATGAGCATGGGACATACCCACCTTATAGAAATATTTCTTATTTTATCTCTTGTAGGTTTCCTACAGATCATGGTGTTTTTTTTACTTAAGACAAGGCGTCTCCAAAATCATTTCCAAAGCAAGTTACTCTCTCTCTCTCTCTCAAAAGGATCACATAGACAAGAAAACGTAATGTGTTTCAGCTATACAGTTCTTCCTAGACCTCATACATTAGGGGGAAATTTTTAACACCAGAAAATCATATAGGAAAAAGACATTAAAAATGTCAAGTAGAAGGTAAAAACAGAGATTTTTAGAGAAGAAATACATTAGGAAAGACAAAAAATTTAATTTTTCCTAAGGTTCAGATGGAAATTAATGGACAACGCACCAACAACAAAGGATTTTTGCACACATCACGACTATTCCTTCGATAGCCTCACAGTCCTGAAGATGGTGAAATGCCACCATCGAAGACCACTTGGCACACTTGGTTAGGATTATTCTCTACCCAGTACTGTCAAAGACAATATGAATTCGAGCCACCTTGAGGAGGCATGAAACCCACAAAGGAATATATCCTCCACTCTTTAGTCACTGTCAATCTTGGGCCAAGAGAGGGTGGAGAAGTTCAAAATTTTCTATATAAATTGGCCATGGGAAGAAGAAATGGAGACACATTTTTATAATGGCCAAATTGTTTCATTGAAAACCAACTTGCAAAGTCCAGTAGCAGAGGTATTGGAAGGACTCATATGTTGGCCATTCAACATCTCAGTGCTCGGTGGAGAAGGTGCTTTCAAGAACTTGAGGGAAGGAGCCCCCCTTGTTTTGGGTATTTCAGCTCCATATCTCAAAGGAACCGCTTCAAGAGTTTAGCATTGTGTCTTTTTCACCACCAGCACCTAATAAAGGGAGAATTATCTGCTTGTGTTATTAGGCTATTTTCTCCATCGAGCACTTGTATTTTGTATCTTTTATTGTGTTATTTGTGTTGTATACTCAGTTTTCCCTCCAAAATTAGTTTACATTATGTTAAATTTGTTCCATTATTAGTAAACAATCATTTTTCTCTGTGACCTTGTGCAAGTAGTAGGAAAATTGCTAAAGAATTGTGTTTGGTACACCCTTGCAACAAATACACTACCACAGGAATGTTAACTTTGCTGGATTTCTTTACTTAAAGTGAATGGTTATTTTTGCAGGTCCTTCTTCCTGCTCAGTCTGCTACAAACCACCCTTACATTCTCTCTGCATCTCTCATCACACTTAATGACTGTTTTACATAACAAAGAGGTCAAATTTTTCTTCATTCTACTCGACAGTGCACCTTTTTCTCTGACAGCTACGCACAACGCTTTTATTAGGGAATAACCTGCGCACACAAAGCACCTATTTAGGTATAACTAGAGCGACAGACCAACAAGACTAGTTTTGTTGTGTTTTTTTCCAATTTGTAAAATTGTTTGGAAATCCCTAATAATTTTCCATCACTGTGTTTCTATATTTCACTCACTCTCATCTCTTCATCCAAAAACAATTTGTACATGGCTTCCCAAGAAGAGCTTCCAGAGTATGTGGTGCATTTTGTATCAAAGATCAATGGGGGCATCTCAGTTATCTCTAGAGTAGGAAGATTCTCCTATGGTTGGACCACAATATTTTTGTTCTTCTTGGTTTCTTTCGACATTTCACTCAGGTTTTGCTTATAGGGGCTATCCTGCAAGAGAAAGAGAGTGCAAAGAATGAAAAACAAATACTTATAATGCAAGAAACTTATGCCAAAAATGACCAAGTGATATAAAATATACATTTGATGTAATAAACCAAGAAATACTAAATGAAAACGATCAAATAATTTTCATTCTCGAGAACATAAAAACCATTACACTTAGTCATTAATAAAAAATATGGGTTCACATGGCCTTTTATACAAGTCATCGCCCTGTCATATGTTTCACATTGCAAGTTTCTTTAAGTGCATAACTTAGAAGTTGCGACATTTTACCTTTGTTGATATGTGATCGAGTTTTATAATTGCTAGAAGATAATAATATAGAGGCTTATATTAGAGCCTTATCATATCATAAGTTTTTAAGACCAGGCTTTATTTAAGTTTCGCGATGCGATATAAGTATAGAAATCACAAATTTGTGAAATGGGTGCATGTGATGGGAAACTACGATGTAGCAATTGCGGTATCAAAGAACAATCACATCAGAGGATTGGAGTGGTTAAAACAAACAAATGCTGAAATCGTTCTTACAATAGCAGGAATGCGATGGGTGACGTGGCAGATTGGTGAGGCTTACTTGTGATTTTTATATGCACGAAGGATTTTTCTTTGTTAAAGTTATTTAAGACTTTTTGATATGTTTCTTTTAATACCAGAAGATCACATCACATTTTCCATGATAGGGTGCTTTGACATGTTTTTGAAATTCACAATATGCGATGCGTGATGAAGCCTTAATAACCTTCGTTTTAAGTACTTTGGCCATTAGAACTAAGAATTACGTTCAGATAAAAAACCTTATTTTTGTTCTTTGGAACAAAATGACTTGTTTTATTGCTTAAAAAGGTTGTAAACTAAAAATTAAAAGGGTCCCCATTACTAATCAAGCTTAAATATCTAACTATAATGTGGGGGGGGGTGTTGAGCAGCACAACAAGTTCCAAAAAAAGTTTGATCAAAATCCTAGTCAAATTTACCTCCCAAAACATATACAGAACGATTCAAACGAAGTCATGTTCTCCTCAAGTCAATGCATGTCAAACAATCCCAAAATAAAAAATCAATGTTGGTCAACAAAATTAATCTTCCTCCTTTCGCACGTGTGAAGTCATCCTGAGGTATTTTAGAGATGTGTGAATCAAATGCTGAAGAGAGATGTGTGATGTGATGCCTCCAAGTGATGCCAAGTTAGGTATATTTATATGTGGTCTAGGTGGACAAAATTTTCCTTTAGGCCAACTTGTACTTTTTGAGTTGACTTGGTCTAGCAACAAAAAATATCTTTCCAAATGAAAATTTAATTTTTCCAAGGGAAATTGGGGTCTCCTTAGGGTTTTCTGGGCTTCCTAAATGGGGAAATTTCTCCCTCAGCTGCCAATTTTCAACAGTAAGACCATGCTGATTTGGAATCCATAGGGTCATGCTGATTTGACTAGGGAATAACGATACATTCACCCATTGGGTCCATGTTGATTTGGCACCCATAAGGCCATGCTAATTTTTATAGGGGTGAAAGGCCTGTTATACTCACATTACTTGCTCTGGGATGGAGTGATCTATATAAATAGATGTGCATGTGAGGAGACACTACATAAACATAGAAAGCTCATGAAATTTTCTAGTGGAGGAGAAATTTCAGCTAAGGAGAAATATGTTTTTAGCTAAGGAGAATACCTCCCTCACTAAGAGGGAGTGTTTATTTTTGTGTAGCATCAAGAGGTATTCTCACATTACTAAAGGGTATTCAATTTAGCCCTAGATGCATTATGTAAATTTTTATTTTACTGAGACAAGTCGACCTGGGAAAAAGTCAAGTTTTCAAGCTAGTGAAGGGACGTCTCCCTTGGGTTGTCACACCCCTTTTACATGTATAAATTAGATGATGTCATATCTCATTTAAAAATGGAGAGAAAAAGAAAGATTTTTCTCTCTTCATCATTCTACTATTATTTTTAGAGGCCGCACACGTGAAGAATAAGGCTAAGTTGTCTAAATTCTTGACCAATTACGACATGACACACATTTAAAGTATGAATGCAATTTGGATTGTAGAAAATGCCACATATGTGAGGGTTTTTGACTGTAGGGATGGATTTGACTATAGGTTGACTGTTTGAACATGGTTGAATTTTGAGTATTTTGACTAGTTTAAATAGTGTTGACTCGTTGTTTGATCATGTTTGAATGGTATTTGTCTTAGATTATTGACACTTGTTTCTAGAATTTTTTTTGATTGTAAACCTTGTTGAAGAATAATTTATCTTAATAAAAGTTGTTGGGTTTCCCAGGTTAAAATTATTTTCTCTATGGTGCATGGTTGCCTTTCTATGATCTTTACTATTTCTGTTGCATTTATTGTTGAGATTTTCTAAGTGTAATTATTCATGATAGCAGTGGAATAAAATAACATGTGAAAAATCATTAGAAAGTAATTATTTGGAAAAAAATTGTATTCTACTATGCATCTTGTAGAATTGATACAATATACTCTCTCCCATTTTCTAATATTAAAGCCTTAATCTTATTCTCTTTCTCATTCTCAACAGAGATTTGAACTCTTGAAAAACGTTAAACACTTCATCCTTTCTATTTAATATGTACATCCATGTATTGCAAGAGGAGTCATCAATGAATAAAGCATAATACATGATCCTTGTGATTAATTCTACTGACACTGGTCCACATACATCTAAATGTACTTAATTCTAGAATTCCATTACACTTATGCTTATTACTTGGGAAAGTACCCTTGGCATGCTTGCTAAGCTTGCACCCTATCCATACTCCCTAATGCTCAATGATGAACTCTGAAAGACATATGACTATCTCCCTTAACGTAGCCAATTATCTATGATGTATGCACTCCATCCTCTTGTGACATCGTTCACACAAGTTGTTTATATTATGAACAAGGGATCAAATAGGTTCATCCTATATTTTTTACAATTTTCCTTCCATGACCCCTATCACCTATGCCTCATCTAAAGTAGATTCCTCTAACCTAATAAGGAAATATCGATTCTTGAACTCTACAACGCGACTCTTATCCTCCATAAATGAAACTGAAAGAATTTTTTCTTGAGACCTAGAACATACAAAACATCATCAAATTATGAAGAGTTACTTGAATAGAGAGGGAAGGGAATGCTACCAATATTTCTTCTAGGTACTTGGAACCATCACCAAGTTCAACTTGAACTCTCAAGTCCTACTCTATTAGAATTGAAAATAACTCCCTGCCTAATTTCATATGCGTAGATACTATAATATCCATAAATCAAGCATTCCTTGAAATCATACTGGTAGAGATGAAAGATACCATTGAGAAATATTTTTCAAACTTGTCATCAAACTCATTCATTTGAGTTTCTACAAAAGTTTCCACTTGCCTTTACTACTACTTCCCTTGACCTTTCTTCTTTGGACACTATTATAAATTATGGCCAAACTTATGACAAATGAAACACTCGATTTTACTCAAGTATTTCTTCCTCGGCTGTGATGCCAAATCCTCACTCTTTCCCTTATCCTTGCTGGGGTCTTTTACCTCTACCTTGCAAGAGTGTTTAGTCATTCAAGAAACAACAATGAAACCATCTAACTATTTTCCCTTGATTTCGATAGTTAATCTACTATTGTAAGCCCTTAAGTATCTCATTTAGTGACATAAATATGATACCATGTAAATTTTTAAGTGTTAGATAGCTATTATCCTATTTTATCTTAATATGGAAAATTTTAAGGGTGAAATTTCGCAAATGATCTATTTTTTGGACATTTTCTAAATTTTTTTTTCACCAATTTGGTTAAAAATTAGCCTTTTTTTTACATATATATGATGAAATGGATGATATTCACCAAATATTTACCAATTTTAATAGTAAATTACTTGTTTTTATTCAATATTCATCTACATTCCATACGTATGAATTTTAAAACCAGAATAGTCACCTATAATACTATATATAGGAAAATACTGAAAAAATACCTTGTCTCTTAATTAAATAGATCAAATTTGAACATATTTAATCACATAAATCAATATTTGTGAACATGCAACAATCACACATGTGGATGAAAAATGAACAATGAACAAAGTAAATGAACAATGCACATGCACACTGATTTCCCTTCAAATCAAAATATCATTCCAATGAGCAAAGCTTACAAGGTACCCCCTTAGTCTATTGTAAATTACCATTTATATGGTAAACAAAATACTACAAAAGAGAGAAGTGTAACTTGCTGAAATGGAAGTATGAATCCATCGAACATAGAAGGAAATATATATTGTTGTACAATTATATGATGTTGTTTTATGGCTTCCCTCTTTTTGTTTGCTACACTGTATCTGCACTTTTTCCTCTCATATGCACTCTCCTTCTTCTCTTGGTCTCTGCCTCTTTCTAGTGTTCTCATGTGCATTCCAAATTATCCAATCTTGTCTTATTTATGATTTGAGAGAGATAAATAATATCCTCAATCCTAGTAATTAATTTCCTATATCTTAGAAACCAATCTCCTTACTTAGCAACCACCATATTTGAATAATGAGGTGTACGGCTAAGATTAGAGAAAATATAATTCACTAATATTCTATAATCTCTATAATATTTCATTTATATTTATAAGACTAGAAGAATATAGAAAAATTGACTTTCACTTGTATTTATTTAAGTGAAATTATATGATGGTATTATTTCCCATTTTTAATAAGTGGTCACTATAAGTTTTCTCAAACTACTTCTAACACATTCACACCTAACATGTGTAAGAATCTATTAATTGAGATATGTTTCTCAACAATAAAAATTTATGGTTCCATGTTTGATTTCATGGTTTTTTCATTGAAGAGATATACTTAATTCCAAATTTATATCAATTTTGATTAGTGATCCAAACCACAAGTGAGGTTAGATGCCCAAGGTGCATAGTTCCTTCACTATGTAAATAATCCTTAGAATTGAGACCTCTGTCAAGTTATAAATAGTCACTAAGCAAGGGTGATGCTTGAGCTTACTAGAGTATAAATCACTTTTAATCAAAGAACTCAACCAAGCAAAAGGATTGCTTTGTCATAAAAACATGTTACAAGTGACTAAGTGTTATGCGATTCAAGAAGCTAAGTGTATGGTACTGTTTTCTCCCAAGAGAGAAATGATGCATGGGCATCCAAAGTTCACTTTGGATTCCAAGATAGATGTTAGACCGAGAGGGAAATTCCTTAACTTATACAAAGCTCACTTCCCCCTTTTAACGCAATTGCAATGTTGCCATTTAAAATTGAAAAATGCGATATGTTAGTTAAGGTTTTCAATTCTGTTTATAATGAAGTTAGAAAAATGAAAGGATAATGGTTTATGAAGTGTTGGTCTGAAAACAAGGGCTAAGAGAGAGAAAAATATAGGTTGATAAGAGAGGAAGGTAGAAAACACTTGGAAACCTTCCCAATGTACACCTTTCTCCTTAATTACAAGACTTTAAATCCACATGTAGAAGGTTCATAGATTATAAAGAAAACATTAATTGTACCTGCCTCTCACAAGATATATGGTAATTAGTTTTTCTTTGACTTCAAATTAGTTTCCTTTGGCTTATGCCACACACACACATTTTTTTTAAACTGGTTAATAATTTGAAGGCCTTATTGCAACCTTCATATAACTCAATGTTTAAAAATAATTACCCATTAATGGTCCTTGCCACTAGTCGGTTGACTAATTGGTGGAAATGTACTATATTTTTAACATTTCAAGAATTATCATCGACATACATTGACCACACATGATGCATTGAGAAAAAATGACATGTGAGTATGGGTTGGTCACATATTTAAAAAGGTTATTCCATTGGTTGGTTTGAACGAACCTTTTTTATTATATTCAAAAGGCATTATCTAACTACTAGATATTTAGAGTTTTTTTCCGGAATCCAACGAATGGTCAAATCTTGATTTCTTTTGTTTAAATTGGATTTTTTTACTACATATATGGATTCAACATCTTGAAAAACTCTTGGGGAACTTGGATTGTGGGGAGTTAACAACTCTAACCTATGATTCCAATATAATATGACATAAACAAGATATTATGGATGAAAATGGATAACAACATGTACGATTTAACAATCTTATGATGTTATCAAGATGAAATTTTAAAGACGTGCCACAATTCCACATGACCTATTTTTCCTGGAAAGTCTATTTACGTTAGAAGATAATTTTTTTGAGAAAGTGGAAGGAAAGATAATTAGTGAAAATGACAAGAGAATATATAAAATATTAGGGGTTAATATTTGTAGATGTGCTAATTTTCCATGCCTTTTCCAAAAAAACATTCGCCAATTTCTATATTTTCTAAAATATGACTCAACCACATTTTACCCGATAAAATTATTTTACCTTTAAAATAAGGAAAATTTTATAGAGACTATATAAAATCGGTGTAAATTTAAATATTTTTTTGAAAGTATTGCCAAATATTTTACGGTTTTCATATCAAGAACTAATACGATTTGCGAAAGTTTCTAATTTTTATGATAATTTCTATCCTTAAAACGTTCTCTACAATAAAAGTGGTGAGCAATTTCATTAATGAAGCCATATTGCATTTAAGCATTTTACAATTGACTCCATTAAACGGAATTGCCGGTTACTAATTACACATTACAAATTGAGTCCACCTCACATATTTATTTGGAACGCTGGTATTTTATTTTTTTATTCAAGATACTATGGAGAACACATGGTATGGATTGACATAATTATATATATTTAGTAACATTTCATAAGTATTTGATACGAGACTTGTCAATATTTTGAGGTGAGACTCGTCAATGTGATGGGAATTAAATCATTTTGGGTGTTTTTAAAGTGATAAAATTTTGTTACAAGAATTAAATCATTTTGGGGTTTCTGAGGTGATAAAAGTTTTTTACGAAATTTAATTAAATATATTTAATTTATATATATATATATATTTTACCTAAAATGAGTCTAGGTTAGTGTCATTTTAGTTATTGGATGAATTTGGATACTTCTAGGGATAGTTTAATTCTCCAGAGTGATTTCCATCTTCTCTTTCTCTTGAAGTTTGAACTAGAAACTTGACAGAGACTAAAACCACACAAACCAACTAGTCTACACCTCATATATCTATTTATTTGGTATTTATAAATATTTATATTTACTTATCATTTATAAAAGAAAAACACATTTAAAATTTCTTTTTAGTCAAACATGTATCTTTTTTTCTATATAAAGTTTTTTTATTTGGTATAGGCCTTTCTTATAATTTATATTTAGTTTTATAATATATATATATATATATATTTTTAATAAATTTTATGATATCAAATAAAATAAAATTCATTTATTTTATTATTTTTTCCCTTTTATTATTATTTTTAATATATTATATATATATATAAGTAATTATGTTGCAAGGCATTCTTATTTGAAAACAACTCCCCTAGCCGCCACTATGTTCATGTCTGAGCCATTGAATCAAATGTTAGACGATTGAAATGTTTTACACCATTAGATCCACAAGTAAATAGTTTTATATATATTTTTTATAATGTTAGTTTTGTTTTTCTTTTTAATAAGTTGGATTGAATTTAGGTTTTAGTGATTTTTAAGTTAAAATTTTGTTATTAAAAAAATGTTATATTTTTATATGTAAATGTAAATATTGTTTTTATATGTGTTTTTTTATAGTATTTGTTTTTTTTCTTTTTAATAAGTTAAATTGAATTTAGGTAATCAAATAAAATAATAATAAACTATAAAAACAACCCATGGTATTGACCCATGATATTCATATGGAATACAGTTTATTTAAAGGGGGAAATTAAGATGGCCTAGATCAATCTTAACTCTGGATCTACCAAGAGCCAAGAGGCATCAAATGTCTTGATATGAAAACCTATTTTAGAGTGAAAAGAGAATTGATCCCTCTCATAAATAATATATATCTAAACTAACTATTTAATAAAATTATTTTTAATTGTTTATAACCATTTTTCTTTTAAAATTTTACTTAATAAAATGTATCTAAATTTTCATACATCCAAATATACATAGTTTTTCTTGTTCTATATTATTTTTGTTACAACTATTTAATTATTCCAAAAATACATGGTATTTTTGTTATATATTATTTATGTTACAATCGTTTTATTATTCATGAGTAGTATTTCTTAATATATAGAAAAATTAAATTAATAATGATTTTTTTAAAAATATGTGATATTTTTTTAAATTTCCAAATTATTTCACAGTACATGATTTATCTTGAGAAATAATTATGAATGTTTATAATTCTCATTTCCTAATTAACACTAAATTTACCTTTATTTACTTAATTATAATAGTTTGTAACTACATACATACTCTTTGTAATTTCTTTTTGTTAATGAATATCAAATTTCTTTTGTTAAAAAAAAAGCTATATACATATATTTAATTACCTAATTGTGGCTAAAAAACTTACATGTTTTTTACTTTATAATCATAAACTAATTTCACATTATATGATGTCAAACTTACTCAAGTTTTTATTCTGAAATTTTAAACAAAGTTTTTCACTACATAATTTTAGCTTTTATATTTTCTTTTATTTTTCAATTCCAAAAAAAAACTTACAAAAGAAAAAACCCATTCAGTCTTTACTATAGATTATAGTTTTACAAAATTTACACTATGTGATTGACAATAGGGTAAGTTGAGACAACCCTAAAGGGTTTTTTTTACATGTTTTATCATAACATTTCCCTCCATCCAATATATATTGTAGAGTCTTCTGAAGAGAGAGTGTATTCTAGCTTATAACCTGATCCACAATCAAAGAAAATGGCTAGGGATTTCACAAGTTATTAGTTTGTAACCTGATCCACATTAAAAGAAAATGTCTAGGGATGTCACAAGTTATCATTCACACAGTGATTTATTGAATTTCTTAGCTGAAATGGATCCTATTAGATGCATGGTGGCTAGAGACACTAAGAAAATCAAAATAGATATTGAAGTTCTCAATTGAAACGGATCATATTAGATGGATGGTGGCCAAAGACACTAAAATTTTTAAAATTTACTCTCCAATTTTTGAAACCCCCACCCATGCTGGGGAGATCACAATGTAAAATCAAATGTTCTTGTGTTCTTTTTAAAGGGTTCATAAACAAAACAAACAATGATAAAATCAATATTGTGGTACAATAACTGATTTTTAGATCATTGTGACAAAAAAAACATCACATTAGGTCACAAAATATATCTAATGCTATAAGGATCAAAGGTGATAACAAAGTTTTGAATCATGATAACTAGGTGACAACCAAAACTAAGTTTTAGCCACAAGAAAAAAATCACAACAACTCACATAATAAATTGATATTACAAATGAACTAATGTTTGTGACACGTTTGTAGGTGTTTCCATTCATAAATTTCTTACTCATTTTGTCTCGAGATTTCTAGATAATGGTGAAACAAATGCAGTGCTAATCCAAGTGATCCAGAGAGGTATTCACGAACAACTTGGAAAACCAGGAATGAAGATGCTTCTAGTCTTCAAAAGTTCCTAGCTCTATTTTAATTACATAAATGTTTGTAGGTGTTTCCATTCATAAATTTCTTACTCATTTTGTCTCGAGATTTCTAGATAATGGTGAAACAAATGCAGTGCTAATCCAAGTGATCCAGAGAGGTATTCACGAAGAGCTTGGAAAACTAGGAATGAAGATGCTTCTAGTCTTCAAAAGTTCCTAGCTCTATTTTAATTACATAAATGTATTGAAAACCAACTGATAGTATTTACTTCAATTGTTTTATTTGGACGTGTTGCAAGCTGATATTTATTGCTATACAAGTTGTGCATCAAATCATTATGTAACGATTGTGACAAGAAGTTTTTAAATTATTGCTCTTTAGCTATATCTTATCTGTTTATTATGTTTTCAATCAAGAAGAGGCTTTAGAGTTTAAGAACTATATCTTAGATCTTAAAATTTATGAAACAAATTACAAGTTTAAATATGTGATTTTGGAAGTGATGATGGCTTCTTTAGACACTTGATTAGTATTGTGGACGAACTTTGATTATATCATTAAGGACTGTGAGTAGTTCATGTAGCAGTTGCATTTCTTATAACATATTTTATGAGTAGTTCATGTAGAAATTGTATTACTTATAACATATTTTTATATCCTCTGTAACTTGGAGTAAACTCTATTTTCTGTTAATAAAATTTCTCTTTATTTACATCTATGCTAGATAAATTGTACTTGAATGTATTTAAAATATCTTATTTGAGTCACATGCCTCTATTTCTGTTAATAACAATTCTCTTTATTTACATCTATGCTAGATATATTGTACTTGAATGTATTTAAAATATCTTATCTGTGTTACATGCTGATTTCATGCTTGTTTCATAGGATTATTAATCACTAAAATATTTTCACCCCAATTTCCTATTTCAATATCTATAACAATATTCTTATATATGTGAATAGATTATGTTGGTTTACATATATTTTTTCACCCAGAATTTCCTTTTTCAATATCTATAACAAAATTTAACTCTTATAATCAATACCTTTGAAACCTCCACGACCTGCTTCCATGGAAGAAAAATTTACCTTTCATTCCTTCACGATGGCTCCTTCTCCGCAACAACTTATTTCATTATGTTGGTTTACATATATGTTCTCACCCACAATTTCCTATTTCAATATCTATAAAAAAATATATGTTTTCACCCACAATTTCTTATTTCAATATCTATAACAAAATTTCCTGGTTGATAACTCTTGTAATCAATATCTTTTAAACCTCCATGACTTGCTTCCATGTAAGCAAAATTTGCCTTTCATTCCTTCTCTACTACTCTTTCCTATGCTATTTCCTTACGGCATTTATTTTGCAACATATGGTGAAATTGCTAGTTAATATCATATTTTAAATATAATAATTAATTAACAGTTATATTTCTTATACTTCTCTTCTTATCATTGTAAAACAGTGAGTAGTTTAGACTATAAAAATTTCATTATTGAATACATGAAAAATAGTTTGTTAATGAAAAATAATCTCTCACGTTTTGATAAACCTCATAAATTGTTGTTACTTAGAGATGGCTAGGTTTAATTTGGATGGTAAGGTTTCATTATATTTCTCTTTTCCATGTGCTAATAATGAAATAACATTATTATACCTACCTCCAACAGGATGTATAACAATAAATTTTTTGTTTGGATTGTACATCAATTTCCTTTCACTTTTGCCTTATCTTAGGAGCCAAATATAAGTATTTTAGGCATCCAAACAGATATTATTCTTAGATAAACAAAGGTTTCATTATGAAAATATGTTGGCCATTATGAAAGATGAAGAATGAAAAATGAATACCATAGTTAAAAACAAACCTTCTGAAAGAAATAACTATGCATGAAGTTTAGTATAGTAAAATAATTCAACTCCTCGATTATATGGGTGAAATATTCAAAACCTTGAATATAATAAGTTTAAAAGTCCCCATTTCTCTTTAATAGACAACATAAATAAACAAACGAAGTGTATCCACAATTTGTCTTCATTGCATTAGAACCCCATGACTCTGAAATACAATAATAAAAGCTAAAGCCACCAAATATCATTAGTATGCCTAAGGAATTTGCAAGAATTATTCATGTAGTCGAGTGATGAATTTTTTGGTTTGATTCTTCAAACTTTTCATGTTATAACTTAATTTCTCTAGTATCTTCTTTGTTATTTTTGTTGTTAAATTATTCTTATCCCAATTTCGTTCGAGAAATTTTATCGTATATACTCTTTCTCTCCATTTAATTTCACAACTAGTATTCTCTATCAACAATCAAATTCAGCTCAATTGACATAATAATAATAAAAAATGTACAATATCATAATCATAAAGTTGAAGTTGTCGAGCAAAAACTTCGAACTTTTGAGCTTTTTATCTTTTAAAACTAAGGTATACTTTAGTCCCATCGTTAATAATAAAATTAAATTTACTTTTAAATGTTTTTAATATAATTGATTTTTATAATGCGCTTTGTTTTTAAGTTAGCATTTCATTAGTTACCTGGGATCTAGTGCATATTATTGTGACGATTTTATTAATTAATAATAAAAATAATTTTATTATTAAATAAATATTAATATATTCTATCCTTACTTTTAAATAGATAATGCAATTTGATCTGAAGTCCACCACTTATCATTTTAGCTCCTTTGATGGTCGAGGTAGTCTTTCCAATTATGAATTATATTAATGTTTTAAACGTAATTATATATTGTAGAATTTATGCTGGGAAATGAAATGAAATGATGTTTTAATGTTTATGAGACTAAAAATAGTTTATGGGACCATTAGTTTTTTGTTTTTCGTCTTTTGCAATTCGGTATTTTTCTTATTCAAGTTGATGATGAGCTGGACTGACTTTCTAACAATCCTCTCGCTGAAAAGACAATGCCAAGAAACCGATGCTAACATACTCCCATAACTTTCTCTAATGTTTTTGAACGCATCACATTCTGAAATGAAATTTTTTTCCGATTCCATTGCCCCATACGTGAAAAATGTACACACCCGCTCTTCCCAAGCTTCTTTAGGCCTTTTCCACCGTCCTGTTTCACATCGAAGTTGATGCGAGCAGGTTCTTAATTGTGCAATAAAAACCTTTGCCCTCCATGAAATGTTAGCTCTAATGTACTCTTTTTTTGGAGATCATACGTAGGGTTGAATTCTTCAATGTAGTACTTATTCTTTCTACCCAACTCTTTTCCCCATACCCATTTACGAAACTTCTCCATAAAAAAATTCTTTAGCCCCTTGATATTTGTGGGACAAGTACTGAGGTAGATATTCCATTTTTGCATCCATGTGTAGTTTTGTCTCTACCACGTTTTCTTTCTTTCACTCATGCCTTCCTTGAAGATAACACCTACTCCCATTTGCTCAATTATTTTTAGATATGTTATGAGGTGCACCATAGCAATTGCTTCGATAGGAATTGCCTATGTTTCACTCAACATTATTTCATAAAACACCAAATTTTTTATTTTAAACTTATTCATGATCAAGTGTTTTTGAATTTTCTCAATTTAAGTGTTTCGAGATTTAAGTTGTAGTGAAATCTTCATCTACCAATCATTTGTCCACACCACATTATGTAAAATTTAGATTAAATTTTTTTTTTTTAAATATATCGCTATATTTTAACCATAATCTTTAATACTTAATAATATATCATCATTATACCAAACCATATGTTATCATATTTTAACCATGATCTCTAATATTTTAAAATAGAACTTGAAAACGCAGCAGAGGGAAAGAAAAACTTCAATTTTGCATGTAATTGATCCATTCTAGCATTTAAACCGTTTTTTTGGGTTTCCAATACTAATTACAACAATCTTTCACTTGTAAGATTTTTTGGGTTTCCAATACTAATTACAACCATTTTTCACTTGTAAGTTTAGAATATGATTGTATTAGAGAATATGCACAATTAACTCAAAGGAAATTCTAATAAGTAATGAGATGGATGGTACATTTTATTGTTTTATTCATAAATTATTTTTTAGGTTGGTGATTATAGTGTTATGATGTATTATATAAATTATAAAATTCAATGTTCAAATATTTTATGAGTCAAACTAAAAAAATAAATAAATTATATTATTGATATGATATTTAAAAATTTTAATAAATATAATTTAATTATTTTATTAGTTTAAAATATGTTTTTTAATTGATATGTATTATTTTATGTAAGAAAAGTTTCATAAATCATACATTCAACTACAAAGCATTTTCTGCAAACCTTATTTGTATTTGAAGAATAATGCAGTCCCAATAGGGAGACATATTGTATTTGGACACTACCATTACTACCAGATCTAATTACATTCATGAGTGCTCACGTGGGGAGGGGTGTGAGCCCCTCCTACGAGAAAAAACGTGACTAGGGAAAACCATCCACATGCTACTGGAGAGGGAGTATTTGGAGCACAAAATGGAGGAGAATCATGGGACATTGCAATTCTAGGAGCGCAATAAAAATATCAAGTGCCTTCCCAAGGCAACAACCAACCCCAAATATGAGGTTCGGCCCAACAAATTGGAAGGATATAAACAATATATGAAATACCACACTCTCATTTGCAG
The DNA here is from genome assembly GCA_034641835.2 of Pinus albicaulis. NCBI lineage: Eukaryota > Viridiplantae > Streptophyta > Pinopsida > Pinales > Pinaceae > Pinus > Pinus albicaulis. Next base: position 297,726,402 of record CM076572.1, read on the forward strand.
GTTTATTGACATGGACTTTGGAGAAAGATATGGTGAGATGGATATACAACAAATGGTAGCCAAAAGGAAAAATTGATTTGGAACTAGGGGCCAAAGGCTTCTTTACGGCTATCTTTACAAGCTTGGAGACAAGGCCAGTGTTAAAAAATGGCCCCTAATTCTACAATAATGTAGGTTTATTTATGTGGTTCTAGGAGGAACACTATAACCCTAAAACGGAGAAATTATTAGCATCCAAGTATGGGTGAGACTCTTTTCTTAGCCTAAATAATTTTGGGATTCAAAGATTCTTAAAGGAATCGATAACTTGATCGACTATTTTTTCAAGATATCAAAGGTTACTAGATGTGGGAGGTTCATTTCATATGCCAGTATATGCGTTTAAATGAATATATCTTAGCCATTTCTAGGGTTTATTGAAATCTCCTACAAATATGAGATATGGAGTCAACCTATAGATTATGAACATGTTTTTTTTTTTATGCCATAGATGCCATTAATATGGTGATTTATTCAGAGACTATTGATCCTCCAGGAGGAAATGAAAAAATAATATCAAACTACTAATCCAAAATGTTTTAAAAGAGCCACAACCAGAAGGAGAAACCCTAAAAACCAATCTTCCCAACCAGAGGCAACCTTAATTCCGATTGGAAATGAGTATTCAACACTTACAAACTAGGATGTTGACACAAAACTACCCAAAGATCTCATGAATTTGAACTCAAATGTAGAGTATAAATATACCAAAACCTCACCTAAAAGGAAGGCTCCATAAATGACTCAAATTGGATCATTATATTGTTTGTCATTCATCTCGATGCTTTTAGAGTGGAAAAGTGGAGGAATCAATTCACGAGACCATTTTTACCAAAGAGATCTAGTTTGCAAAAATAATGTTTGAAACCTTCTGAGAGCGTTTTGAGGCATCAAACAAAGTTTTTTGGGGGTAAATTTTTTTTTCTATAGCACCATGCCTTTTCATGCTATTATACACACATAGACCTTTCCAATGGCACAAGAATCACGTCAATCAGAGTGTATTCAACTTTTATGGCACTCATAAGTTGTCCTTCCTATTTTTACCACCATAATTCAAGATGATTCCACGTCAACTCGAAATATTCATGTAAAAGGGGCTAGCCATGTGATGGTGATGTAGAATATTCTAGAAGAGTCTATATTGTAACTATGATTAAGAGTTGAGGTATTCAAACTTAACCACTAGTAGGATATCAAGATGTGTTATAACCAAGCCAATAGGAGGAAAAGAGATTCCATTTTTTTGAGTGCATTTGTTCCATATCTGAGCAAAATTAGCCAAGAGGGATAGGAGGTAGAGCACACAAAGAGTATATGTGCACTGTAGCAGCCCACGGGCCACAAGACATATGTCTTTGTACTTGTATCCATATTTCCATTCAGAGAAAGAGAGCAGAGTGACCTCATCTTCTAGTTGGCTTTTACTCCCACAAGGGTTTCCTAAAGCATATCTTGTGTCAAATATGTGTGTGTGAGCTTATATTTTTTCGTTCTCTATTTTCTGCATAATTTTCATTTGCCCAAATGTGCTATTAACAATAAATTTATTGATCCATAAATCTAATAAAAATGTAAATGTAGAATTTCAGATTTTTAATATAATATTATCATATATGTTATGAAGAATTTTCCATTCAAATATTCACGACAGTTTACAGATCACGAAACCCAACTGGAAATCCTAGCCCAAGAGGAAGATCTCGTGTTGGATGTGGTAATAATGGATGTAAAGGAAGACACTGAAATCTTGAAGAGAGATTAGAAAATATTGTTAAACCTTCTCGAATAATGGAAAAATAAAGATCTGAGCATGATCTTAGAACATCAGAAAGCCCAATATCTTTAGATATATTTAAGAGTGAAAGACCAGCTACAAGCATCCAACAGAGAGGTGGGATCACCAGGCAAGGGTTGGGGGTTCTTACACAAATAAAGAAAGGGAAAATCCAATTGCATAAGGAATTCAAGAAAAGGGGTAGAAGGAAAAACAAAGTATTGATTGAGATAGTTGGGGAACAATTAGTTAATACATGACAGGTGAATTTGTTATCAAAATTTTTTTCCTTACCCAAGCATGCCACAAAATGAATATTATCTCTTGGAACATGCACAATAACAATAGAGGTAAGAAAGCATACCTTCAATACCAAATTAAAAATGAAATCCCATCTATATTTATGATACAAGAAACAAAATTATTAAGTGGCAGAGTCAAGGAAATCACCTCTCAATGTTGGAGGGATTGTGCAGTTTTAGCATTGCACATTAGAGGAAGTGCGAGATTTCTAGCCATTCATTGGAACCCTCCGAAGGTGTCATTCCAAGATTGGATAACACTCCCTTGTATTCTCTTCATCCTATTTAAAAATATAGGAGCTAGGGAATCATGTTGTTTAATGGAAGTAAATGGTCCTCATATCCCTACAGAAAAATTGGCATTCCTAGAAAATATTGGAACAATAAGATCCCTCCACATTGATGAAATTTGGGTTGTAGGTAGAGACTTCAAATTTATTGAATATTTGGAAGAGAAGTAGAGGGAGAGTAGAATATTGAAACCATAGGAACGAAATTTCATCAAGATTATACAACAACTCCATGCGACAAACTTGAACATTATCAACGAGGTTCACCTAGAACAACAATAGGGGAGAGAAACATCAGGTGGCCAGTAAACTGGACCGATTTATAATGTCAAAAGCCCCATTAGAAAGGGATATTTTTTTTGAAGCCACCATTCAGCCAAGTATTGTCTCATAACATGGCCAATTCACTTGGAACTATATATGAAAGCGACCCCTTATAATTAGCCCTTCAGATTTGAAAGCTTTTGGTTTCAGGATATGGATTTTCAGCCCAAATCTAAAGGTTGGTGGGAGGAAATATAGGTCCAAGTATGAAACAACATGCACATATTTTAACTTAAGCTCAAATAATTTAAAGTCAAAATCAAATAATGGAACAATTTTTTTTTTTCCATATCCTCAAAGAGAAACAGGTCCTAAAATATTGTATGCAATAAGCGCAACAATAAATGATTCTAGTTGGATGCATGGATGCCTTGGTAATGTAACAGGGATAGTTGATCAAAAAAATAGAGCAATGAAGGAAATAATAAGAGAAACTCTGGAAACAAGAATCACATGTGCAATGGTTGAAGAAAGGGAATGAAAATTCAAAAATTTTCCATAAATATTGTTGATTCATCGACATAACAACATGATATTTTCTCTCTACTTTAAGGATGAGAAGCATTTGGTGCAACATGAAAAGTTGGAGCAAAATATTTTCTCCTACTAGCAATCCCTACAAATGGATCCCAATCCCAACATATCAACTTCCATCCAAATAATTACTTTGCATATCCCAAACTTGATTCATTTGGCCGAGAATGTAGCTCTAATGTGAGAAGTCTCATTTGTAGAAGTGGAGGTGGTGATGACGATGTCAAAGAATAAAGCTCAAGGTATAAACAACTTCACGATGAAATTATTTAAAGGTTGTTGGTCTTTCTTAGGCCCAAAGGTTCTTGCTCTTGTTCAAGAATCCCGCCACTCACAAACGATATGGCGTGATCTTAATGATACTCTTTTCACATTAATCCCCAAATACTATAGAGTGGACAATGCCAATGGTTTTAGAACAACCACACTGTGTAATGTTGTTTATAAGATTATATCGACTATATTTTCAACCATCTAAAACCTGTACTTAGTAGCATCATTTCAATAGAGTAGACAGGTTTTGTTGAAGGACGTCGAATTTTGGATGCGATAGTGGTATCTCACGAGGTTATCCATTCTCTTAAGAGATACAAGTAGGTAGGAATGTTGATCAAAATAGACATCTCAAAAGTTTACGACCAATTAAAGTAGGCTTATTTTCTCTAAACCCTCCAAGCCTTTGGGTTTTCAGAAAAATGGATCACTTGGATCAAATCATTACTATATACCCTGTTCTTCTTCATTCTTTTGAATGGATCCCAAACAACAAATTTGAACCCTTCAAAAGGTCTTCGATAGGGGGAATCCCCTTCCCCCTTTCTATTTATTCTTGCAATGAAGGGACTATGAAAATATATCAAAGTAGCTAGGAATCAAGCTAACATTTGAATAATTCGCCTGTATGGAAAAAATCTACCCATCAATCATCAACAATTTGTATTCCTAATTCCAACCATGGGGGGTACTATGGCTTTGAAAACTATTCTCAATGATTTCATAGAAGCTTTAGCTACTACGATCAATGCTGATAAATCAAATATATATTTCTTTAATACTAATATTGTCTTCCAAAGACATTTGGATCATCTTTTGGATTTCCAAATAGGTAAACACCCTACAAATTACCTAAGAAACCTATTGGTGGAGAAATACTTGCAACAACTTGTTGGCAGGGTATACTTCCTAATATTTCAAACAAAATTGACAACTGGGCATTCCACACATTCAACTTGGTGGTTCGCTTGGTCCTTCTCAAGTCCATCCTTCAAGCTCTCCTAGATTAACAACTATAATTCTTAGTAGTCCACAAAGTAATCTTTAAAATGACCATGACACTATATATATATATATTTTCTTTGGAGAGGAGCTAAGAAGGAAATAAAAGAATGTTTGTTCGCTTGGTAAAAACTATACATCCCTAATCTAGCAGCTGTCGGTTTGGGCCTAAGTGACATGGATATGCTTAACAAGGAAATTAGGGATAAGCTCTAGTTGAGGTGGCTATAGGGACGCAATGAGCTATGGAAACAAATTTTGAATAGGAAATACTATTCAACTTCTTCTCATTGGTGCAAGTTAATAGCTAAAAAATATCCAATAGTTCCTTCTATATTGACTTTTGCATGAGAAAACCAGAGTCTTATCCAAAATCATGCCTGCTAGGAGATCAAGAATGAATGCACACCACTCTTTTGGAAAGATGATTGGAAATAAATGCCTCACTTGTGGGACCGTGCAGAATTTCAAGACTTGGAAGCCTTTGCATCAAGTCAACAATGTACCAAAATATAACACTTTTGGAAACCTCCCCCCTAAAACAATATATGGAGAAGGTGGAAGATGGTGGAGGATTGGCTTGAGCACCCAACCATGACAGTGTGACCTATTCTTACTTAAATTTGAAAATTCATAAAATATCCATTGATCAATACCATGACAAACTATAACGAGGCTACCAAACTAAAGTTATGTTTACATTTAAAGAGGTATAATCACCGTTGGCTTGTCACAACCAACTTCCTAGGGAACCCCTATGCTGAAAAATTTCAACACACGACCATTGGCCTAAAGTCTCAATTTTTGTGTTTGGTTGGAAAAAAGAAATCCTCTCATGGGATCAAATTGGAAGAAGGGTTTATAGGGTATCTCGATTTTCCTTCTATGCTAGAACTAGGAAGAAAACATGGAGCACCTATTAAATGTCTTCCCCTTCATCGACCATTTATGGTATTATAACTTATTTCTTTTTGGATATACATATTGCAATTACAATAACCTAGTGGAAACTATGGATCAATGAAGACCAAACATATTCACTAATACAATCTTGAATCGTGCATGGATTTTGGATCAAGGCTTTGTTATGTGGTTGAGTTAGAAAGAAAGAAACAAGAGGATATTCAAATAAAAGGAAAATGAGGATGAGAATATCTGGAAAATTATCAAACAAAACATCAGGGAGGCCACCCTCATAGAAGCTTGGAATTAGGAGGATTGGAAAGATAATCAACATGAATCATGGATTTTTTCCAAACTAAATCTTTGTAGGTTTTAACCCTGTACATAAATTATCCGCAAAATAATTCTTAAAAACAAAAAATAAACAATGGCGAGAACATAAAACATAAAACAAATAAACACAAAGCTTTTCCCCTGGATCCCAAAGTCAGGACAAACAGATTTATTTTTCATTATATTCCTGTCAATGATATATATACACACACACACACACACACACACACACACACACATGCCGAAGCATTCATAAACCCTAATCCATTAACCATGGATTAGAACATAATCGTAGTTCCCTTGACTGGATCTACAAAATACCATGGAAAAAAAACCATCATGCCCAAAACCATGTGAAAAACCTGTGCACAAAACCATAGGTAGGTCTGTCGATCTAATATAGGGTCCAAAAAAAATTTCTCAGGGTGTTGCCCCAAAGCTCGTGCAAGGGCGCTGCCATCCCCTGCAAACCCCTTGACGGGGGGGGGCTACACCCAATGAAATGAACAAGGGGGGCTATCTCCCCCCCCCGTGACTCCTCTGCATGTGATCCTAGTCATGGAAAGACTATAACACACACCCAACAATCTCTTCCAATTAATTATCCCTAAAATCCCCTCCAAGACTCCTAGAAATCATATCGACTCTCCCACAATATTTACCCCTCCTCTAATGGGTTTTGTGAAGCTAAAATTTGATGGTTCCTATAAAGGAAAACTTAGATATGGGGGATATTCTGCAATTGGGAAGGACAATTATTAAAGATGTATATTAGAAATTGTGGCATCACAAGTAATAATGTGGCAAAGTTTCTTATTTAGGTGATCGAGGCTAGCTAAAAGTGAAGTTTACTTAAAATTGCATGTTGATGGTGTCTCTTAGTTAGCTATAACAATAGTAAGGAAAATATTGAACAAGGTCCCAATAGAAAAATTGTTTAATAGTTGGCGACTAGAGAACCTTATCTCTCTCACATTCAAATACTAATCCAATCTATCCCTTTTGTCATTTCCTCACATTCACGATGATATAGTAACAAGGTTGTTAAATTCATGGCTAATGTGGGATGCTAGGATCAACACATCAACTTGAAAGCATCATGGCCTGATGAGTGATGGTCCAATTGGAAGGAACCTCTCTAAATCATCTTAGGTTAAGACAAATTTCCCCCGGTTGGGGTGTTGGAATTTAGGACAATGAAGCGGGGGGGGGAGGGGGGGCATAGAAGCCCATCTCCAATGTGATCTGAAACCTCTAGCACTAGTAGGAACAAACACTTAGGATCCAACCTTGGTTACTTCATCTATGTATTGATGTTATGTTTAGCCTCTTGACATTCACCTTTTACTTATTATAGTTCAGTTTATGTTAGTTGTCATGAACTTCATAGTGATAGTTGTAAAGATTTGAATCATCTAAACTATTATCCTTGGTCAACGATTCTGGTTTCCCTTGAGGCAGACTGTGATCGAAGATAGCATAGAAAATGATATATATTGTTGTTATTATAACAAAATAGCCAATTTTTTTAGCTAGAACATTACTCAACAACATTTTTATTCTATAAAAAGAATCATATTCTCATTGATTCCAATAATAAAAAGTACATTAAAATTAAATGATTTTATTATAATATTTTAAAAAGATACACAAATTTAACTTCATGTTTAAATGAAAATATTGATACATCAAATTATACGCATGTTAAAATTAAATATAATGATGTGTATCCCTACCCTGGATTTGGTCACTTGAAAGTTATTATCCCAATCCCAAGTGATTGTAATCTTATCTCAGGTGATTATAGGGATCCATTGTAAATTCAATTCCTCACTCTTAATTGAAGGGGGTGACCATAGTCTCTTGATCATCCTATTACTATATTTACGCCGTAGGCGTCTTTATTTGAAAACAACCTCCCTGGGTGTCCTTGTGTCATAATCTAAGCTTTTAGATCTTTTGTTAGACGATTGAATCGTCATCAGCCATAGATTTAAATTGTAGCAGTTCTAACGGTTTTTCTTGTTTCTGTGCATTCTTAACGGACCTGAAAGAGAAATCGTCGGACTCATTCAAGGTTGCATCAAGACAGTTGCATGCGGGGATAACAAATCTTTGGAAGGCAATAATATTGTCAGTCCAGGTGCACCAGGATCACTTACATTCTTCGCCTCCGCGTATCACCGAGCCACAGGTATGGATTGAAGCTTTGCAACGGATGCTTTTCTTTAATCCTTCTGGCAACATATAATTTTCTTTAATTCTTCGGGCAATGGATGCTTTTCTTTAATTTTTCTTGCTGAGAGACGATCTTTAATGTATTTCCTTTGAGTTTTACCGACAATCTTTAATGGATTTTTCGTTTCTTTGGATTTTGCAGACGATCTTTAATGAATTTTTCTCACCTTTGTGTTTTGCGGAGGATCTTTAATCGATTTTTTTTAGTTCTTGAATTGTGCAGACGAATGGGAATTGCTCTGAAGTTAGTAGTGAGACTCGAAAACGTTGGTTCAAGGAGAATGGAGCCTAGTATGCTTATATGGCCACTGAGAAAGACAACGAGCCGTGCATAACGCTTTCCTGTGCAAAATGCAATTATATCAAATTTCGAACACTGTCCATATTGGTTCAACCGGTTCATGCGCACTCCAAGCGCATTCGTTCCGGTGTCAAAATCCAGAAGCTGGACCTAGCTCAATCAGACCTAGCTCAATCAGAGGCTCTATATAGAGCCTACCTGGGAACCAAACAATTCTTTCACCAAGAGATCGATTCCATCCTTAAGAACAGTCTGTCCCTGGGCACTTGGGTCGCCTTTCCTCAAGGGGAAGAACGGCCTACAGATGGAGGAAGGTCTGTACTCCCTGCTTCTTGGGCTGCTTTAAGCGTCTGGAACAGTAGCGATGTGTTGAAGTTGGAAGTGAAGGGAATATCAATAATTAAATACATGTAAGCTGACACAACTCGCTTCTTGGAGAGTGCTTTACCTTGGCTCAAGATCCCCTCAATCCCAGACGTGTTTCATCCCTTTGGGCTGCATTTTCTGTATGGACTGCATTTTCTTATAATGCTAGTGATGCATTACTTAACTTTTCCATCCATTCATTTTATTCTGTCAATTGCATAGACACGATAGAACATCACAACGCACAAATTATAAAATCACTGGTAAGAAGACCAAACGTTGTCATAACATTGCGTATATTAAAATTAAAAATGTCTTATTAATAAATGTCATATATTAATAAATCATTGTTTTATTTTTATTTTATTCCTACCATAAATCATAATAAGAAAAAAGGAACGTGAAATTTACACTATTTAAATGATTTAAAAGGGATAGGGATCCCTTCCTGGAAACAAGATCAACCACTCTTTAATATAGATCCTATTCTATGTTATATGATCTGTGATCAAAGTTATATATATATTGAAATCAAAATTTATTATTATTTATTATTTTTCAAAGGCTGCGTTGTTTTTAACGATTGTATATACACAAGTGACGATTTTGATAATCATAATGTTCTTACCTCAAAATACTATTATAAAGATCACGCCACTTTGGCTAGATCCATTTACTTATAGGCTTTGTTGCATTCTTTTGGAAAATAATTGGTAATTTCATACTGATTTAAATGTTCCTCTGGAAGAGGCGGCAGTAATCAACGTAGTACCTTTTAATATTATTAAATTCAAATTTGGCTTTACTTGCACACAATTCACATGGTGTTGTTTCTATTTATCATTCTTGACAAGTTTTTCTCAAAAGCTCTTACGTAGTAAATCACGCAAAAACTTACAATATATTTATATTTTTTTCTCAAATTTCTATCAGTGTTTAGTTATCTTATTTGTGTTTCTTATGTTATGTTTGACCATATGTTATTTTTTTATAAAGGGCGTTTTGGTTTATGTTGAAAATTCATTGTGAGTCACTGTAGCTTTTTGACGAAGTCTAATGTTTATTGTGCCCCATCTTTATACCTTGGAATAGGGAATTTTGTTTACTTTAAATTGTCAAAATTTTGAAAAATCCCCAATGTAATATCTGATCTCATTTTATCAGCTATTTTATATATATATAGTTCGCTTGGAGTCATTACATCTTTAATCCTATTAACAATTGTATTCCACATAAGAATCTTACGGCGTTTCTTTTGCAACATCTGATAATGGTGCAATTGCTAGTTAATAAAGGTGTGAAATAATATGGTCGAGAATATGGATAGGGTGAAACCTTACTTTCACTGAGATGTCACACTTATTAGTCCCTGCCAAAGGCAATGAGGGACTATAGTGATCGTTCGGTATTGACCGAACATTAAATTGCTTTGACCAATGATCAAGTTCGTTATTTTAACCTATGTTTGAATATAAATATGGAACTAAACAAATTTTACCCAATGTTTTGGTTTCTACCTCTTATTGCAGAGAAAAGAGTACGATTTTCCATGCCTTTTCCAAAAAAGCATTCGCCAATTTCTATATTTTCTAAAATATGACTCAACCACATTTTACCCGATAAAATTATTTTACCTTTAAAATAAGGAAAATTTTATAGAGACTATATAAAATTGGTGTAAATTTGAATAATTTTTTTGAAAGTTTTGCCAAATATTTTACGGTTTTCATATCAACAACTAATACGATTTGCCAAAATTTCTAATTTTTATGATAATTTCTATCCTTAAAACGTTCTCTACAATAAAAGTGGTGAGCAATTTCATTAATGAAGCCATATTGCATTTAAACATTTTACAATTGACTCCATTAAACGGAATTGCCGGTTACTCAGCACACATTACAAATTGAGTCCACCTCACATATTTATTTGGAACGCTGGTATTTTATTTTTTTATTCAAGATACTATGGAGAACACATGGTATGGATTGACATAATTATATATATTTAGTAACATTTCATAAGTATTTGATACGAGACTTGTCAATATTTTGAGGTGAGACTCGTCAATGTGATGGGAATTAAATCATTTTGGGTGTTTCTAAAGTGATAAAAGTTTGTTACGAGAATTAAATCATTTTGGGTGTTTTTAAAGTGATAAAATTTTGTTACAAGAATTAAATCATTTTGGGTGTTTCTAAGGTGATAAAAGGTTTTTACGAAATTTAAGTAAATATATTTAATTTTTATTTATTTACATGTTTTTTGTTTTTTGTTTACCTAAAATGAGCCTAGGTTAGTGTCATTCTAGTTATTGGATGAATTTGGATACTTCTGGGGATAGTTTAATTCTCCAAAGTGGCTTTCATCTTCCCCTCCTCTTGAAATTTGAACTAGAAACTTGACAGAGACTAAAACCACACAAACCAACTAGTCTACACCTCATATATCTATTTATTTGGTATTTATAGATATTTATATTTACTTATCATTTATAAAAGAAAAACACATTTAAAAATTCTTTTTAGTCAAACATATATCTTTTTTTCTATATAAAATTTTTTTATTTGGTATAGGCCTTTCTTATAATTTATATTTAGTTTTATAATATATATATATTTTTAATAAATTTTATTATATCAAATAAAATAAAATTCATTTATTTTATTATTCTTCCCTTTTATTATTATTTTTAATATATTATATAGAAATAAGTAATTATGCGGCAAGGCATTCTTATTTGAAAACAACTCCCCTAGCCGCCACTATGTCCATGTCTGAGCCATTGAATTAAATGTTAGACGATTGAAATGTTTTACGCCAATAGATCCACAAGTAAATAGTTTTATATATATTTTTTATAATGTTAGTTTTGTTTTTCTTTTTAATAAGTTAGATTGAATTTAGGTTTTGGTGACTTTTAAGTTAAAATTTTGTTATTAAAAAAATGTTATATTTTTATATGTAAATGTAAATATTGTTTTTATATGTGTTTTTTTATAGTATTTGTTTTTTTCTTTTTAATAAGTTAAATTGAATTTAGGTAATCAAATAAAATAATAATAAACTATAAAAACAACCCATGGTATTGACCCATGATATTCATGTGGAATACAGTTTATTTAAAGGGGGAAATTAAGATGGCCTAGATCAATCTTAACTCTGGATCTACCAAGAGCCAAGAGGCATCAAATGTCTTGATATGCAAACCTCTTTTAGAGTGAAAAGAGAATTGATCCCTCTCATAAATAATATATATCTAAACTAACTATTTAATAAAATTATTTTTAATTGTTTATAACCATTTTTCTTTTAAAATTTTACTTAATAAAATGTATCTAAATTTTCATACATCCAAATATACATAGTTTTTCTTGTTCTATATTATTTTTGTTACAACTATTTAATTATTCCAAAAATTCATGGTATTTTTGTTATATATTATTTATGTTACAACCGTTTTATTATTCATGAGTAGTATTTCTTAATATATAGAAAAATTAAATTAATAATGAAATTTTTAAAAATATGTGATATTTTTTCAAATTTTCAAATTATTTCATAGGACATGATTTCTCTTGAGCAATAGTAATGAATGTTTATAATTCTCATTTCCTAATTAACACTAAATTTACCTTTATTTACTTAATTATAACAGTTTGTAACTACATACATACTCTTTGTAATTTCTTTTTGTTAATGAATATCAAATTTCTTTTGTTAAAAAAAAAAATTATATACATATATTTAATTACCTAATTGTGGCTAAAAAACTTACATGTTTTTTACTTTATAATCATAAACTAATTTCACATTATATGATGTCAAACTTACTCAAGTTTTTATTCTGAAATTTTAAACAAAGTTTTTCACTACATAATTTTAGCTTTTATATTTTTTTTTTAATTTTTCAATTCCAAATAAAACTTACAAAAGAAAAAACCCACTCAGTCTTTACTGTAGATTATAGTTTTACAAAATTTACACTATGTGATTGACAATAGAGTAAGTTGAGACAACCCTAAAGGTTTTTTTTTAATGTTTTATCATAACATTTCCCTCCATCCAATATATATTGTAGAGTCTTCTGAAGAGAGAGTGTATTCTAGCTTATAACCTGATCCACAATCAAAGAAAATGGCTAGGGATTTCACAAGTTATTAGTTTGTAACCTGATCCACATTAAAAGAAAATGTCTAGGGATGTCACAAGTTATAATTCACACAGTGATTTATTGAATTTCTTAGCTGAAATGGATCCTATTAGATGCATGGTGGCTAGAGACACTAAAAAAATTCAAAATAGATATTGAAGTTCTTAGTTGAAACGGATCATATTAGATGGATGGTGGCCAAAGACACTAAAAATTTTAAAATTTACTCTCCAATTTTTGAAACTCCCACCCATGCTGGGGAGATCACAATGTAAAATCAAATGTTCTTGTGTTGTTTTTAAAGGGTTCATAAACAAAACAAACAATGATAAAATCAATATTGTGGTATAATAACTGATTTTTAGATCATTGTGACAAAAAAAACATCACATTAGCTCACAAAATATATCTAATGCTATAAGGATCAAAGGTGATAACAAAGTTTTGAATCATGATAACTAGGTGACAACCAAAACTAAGTTTTAGCCACAAGAAAAAAATCACAACAACTCACATAATAAATTGATATTACAAATGAACTAATGTTTGTGGCACGTTTGTAGGTGTTTCCATTCATAAATTTCTTACTCATTTTGTCTCGAGATTTCTAGATAATGGTGAAACAAATGCAGTGCTAATCCAAGTGATCCAGAGAGGTATTCACGAACAGCTTGGAAAGCCAGGAATGAAGATGCTTCTAGTCTTCAAAAGTTCCTAGCTCTATTTTAATTACATAAATGTTTGTAGGTGTTTCCATTCATAAATTTCTTACTCATTTTGTCTCGAGATTTCTAGATAATGGTGAAACAAATGTAGTGCTAATCCAAGTGATCCAGAGAGGTATTCACGAACAACTTGGAAAACTAGGAATGAAGATGCTTCTAGTCTTCAAAAGTTCCTAGCTCTATTTTAATTACATAAATGTATTGAAAACCAACTGATAGTATTCACTTCAGTTGTTTTATTTGGACGTGTTGCAAGCTGATATTTATTGCTATACAAGTTGTGCATCAAATTATTATGTAATGATTGTGACAAGAAGTTTTTAAATTATTGCTCTTTAGCTATATCTTATCTGTTTATTATGTTTTCAATCAAGAAGAGGCTTCAGAGTTTAAGAACTATATCTTAGATCTTAAAATTTATGAAACAAATTACAAGTTTAAATATGTGATTTTGGAAGTGATGATGGCTTCTTTAGACACTTGATTAGTATTGTGGACGAACTTTGATTATATCATTAAGGACTGTGAGTAGTTCATGTAGCAGTTGCATTTCTTATAACATATTTTATGAGTAGTTCATGTAGAAATTGTATTACTTATAACATATTTTTATATCCTCTGTAACTTGGAGTAAACTCTATTTTCTGTTAATAAAATTTCTCTTTATTTACATCTATGCTAGATAAATTGTACTTGAATTTATTTAAAATATCTTATTTGAGTCACATGCCTCTATTTCTGTTAATAACAATTCTCTTTATTTACATCTATGCTAGATATATTGTACTTGAATATATTTAAAATATCTTATCTGTGTTACATGCTGATTTCATGCTTGTTTCATAGGATTATTAGTCACCAAAATAATTTCACCCCAATTTCCTATTTCAATATCTATAACAATATTCTTATATATGTGAATAGATTATGTTGGTTTGCATATATTTTTTCACCCACAATTTCCTTTTTCAATATCTATAACAAAATTTAACTCTTATAATCAATACCTTTGAAACCTCCACGACTTGCTTCCATGGAAGAAAAATTTACCTTTCATTCCTTCACGATGGCCCCTTCACGATGGCTCCTTCTCCGCAACAACTTATTTCATTATGTTGGTTTACATATATGTTCTAACCCACAATTTCCTATTTCAATATCTATAAAAAAATATATGTTTTCACCCACAATTTCTTATTTCAATATCTATAACAAAATTTCCTGGTTGGTAACTCTTGTAATCAATATCTTTTAAACCTCCACGACTTTCTTCCATGTAAGCAAAATTTTCCTTTCATTCCTTCTCTACTACTCTTTCCTATGCTATTTCCTTACGACATTTCTTTTGCAACATATGGTACAATTGCTAGTTAATATCATATTTTAAATATAATAATTAATTAACATTTATATTTCTTATACTTCTCTTCTTATCATTGTAAAACAATGAGTAGTTTAGACTATAAAAATTTCATTATTGAATACATGAAAAATAGTTTGTTAATGAAAAATAATCTCTCGCGTTTTGATAAACCTCATAAATTGTTGTTACTTAGAGATGGTTAGGTTTAATTTGGATGGTAAGGTTTCATTATCTTTCTCTTTTCCATGTGCTAATAATGAAATAACATTATTATACCTACCTCCAACAGGTTGTATAACAATAAATTTTTTGTTTGGATTGTACATCAATTTCCTTTCACTTTTGCCTTATCTTAGGAGCCAAATATAAGTATTTTAGGCATCCAAACGGATATTATTCTTAGATAAACAAAGGTTTCATTATGAAAATAGGTTGGCCATTATAAACAGACCTTCTGAAAAAAATAACTATGCATGAAGTAAGTTTAGTATAGTAAAATAATTCAACTCCTTGATTATATGGGTGAAATATTCAAAACCTTGAATATAATAAGTTTAAAAGTCCCCATTTCTCTTTAATAGACAACATAAATAAACAAACGGAGTGTATCCACAATTTGTCTTCATTGCATTAGAACCCCATGACTCTGAAATACAATAATAAAAGCTAAAGCCACCAAATATCATTAGTATGCCTAAGGAATTTGCAAGAATTATTCATGTAGTTGAGTGATGAATTTTTTGGTTTGATTCTTCAAACTTTTCATGTTATAACTTCTCTTAATTTCTCTAGTATCTTCTTTGTTATTTTTGTTGTTAAATTATTCTTATCCAAATTTCCTTCGAGAAATTTTATCGTATATACTCTTTCTCTCCATTTAATTTCACAACTCATACAAGTATTCTCTATCAACAATCAAATTCAGCTCAATTGACATAATAATAATAAAAAATGTACAATATCATAATCATAAAGTTGAAGTTGTCGAGCAAAAACTTCGAACTTTTGAGCTTTTTCTCTTTTAAAACTAAGGTACACTTTAGTCCCATCGTTAATAATAAAATTAAATTTACTTTTAAATGTTTTTAATATAATTGATTTTTATAATGCGCTTTGTTTTTAAGTTAGCATTTCATTAGTTACCTGGGATCTAGTGCATATTATTGTGATGATTTTATTAATTAATAATAAAAATAATTTTATTATTAAATAAATATTAATATATTCTATCCTTACTTTTAAATAGATAATGCAATTTGATGTGAAGTCCACCACTTATCATTTTAGCTCCTTTGATGGTCGATGTATTCTTTCTAATTATGAATTATATTAATGTTTTAAACATAATTATATATTGTAGAATTTATGCAAGTGGGAAATGAAATGAAATGATGTTTTAATGTTTATGAGACTAAAAATAGTTTATGGGACTGTGAGTTCCCTATTTTTCGCCTTTTTCATTTCAATCATTTTCTTATTCAAATTGATGATGAGCTCACCCAACCTTCCAACAATCCTCTCGCTGAAAAGACAATGCCAAGAAATCGATGCTAACATACTCCCATAACTTTCTTTGATGTTTTTGAACGCATCACATTCTGAAATGAAATTTTTTTCCGATTCCATTGCCCCATATGTGAAAAATGTACACACCCGCTCTTCCCAAGCTTCTTTAGGCCTTTTTCATCGTCCTGTTTCACACCGAAGTTGATGCGAGCAGGTTCTTAATTGAGCAATAAAAACCTTTGCCCTCCATGAAATGTTAGCTCTAATGTAATTTTTTTTTTGGAGATCATACGTAGGGTTGAATTCTTCAATGTAGTACTTATTCTTTCTACCCAACTCTTTTCCCCATACCCATTTACGAAACTTATCCATAAAAAAATTCTTTAGCCCGTTGATATTTGTGGGACAAGTATGAGGTAGATATTCCATTTTTGCATCCATGTGTAGTTTTGTCTCTACCACGTTTTCTTTCTTTCACTCATGCCTTCCTTGAAGATAACACCTACTCCCATTTGCTCAATTCTTTTTAGATATGTTATGAGGTGCACCATAGCAATTGCTTCGATAGGAATTGCCTATGTTTCACTCAACATTATCTCATAAAACACCAAACTTTTTATTTTAAACTTATTCATGGTCAAGTGTTTTTGAATTTTCTCAATTTAAGTGTTTGGAGATTTAAGTTGTAGTAAAATCTTCATCTACCAATCATTCGTCCACCCCACATTATGTAAAATTTAGATTAAAAAAACATTTTTAAAATATATCGTTATATTTTAACCATAATCTTTAATACTTAATAATATATCATCATTATACCAAACCATATGTTATCATATTTTAACCATGATCTCTAATATTTTAAAATAGAACTTGAAAACGTGGCAGAGGGAAAGAAAAAATTCAATTTTGCATGTAATTGATCCATTCTAGCATTTAAACCGTTTTTTTGGGTTTCCAATACTAATTACAACAATCTTTCACTTGTAAGATTTTTTGGGTTTCCAATACTAATTACAACCATTTTTCACTTGTAAGTTTAGAATATGATTGTATTAGAGAATATGCACAATTAACTCAAAGGAAATTCTAATAAGTAATGAGATGGATGGTACATTTTATTGTTTTATTCATAAATTATTTTTTAGGTTGGTGATTATAGTGTTATGATGTATTCTATAAATTATAAAATTCAATGTTTCAAATATTTTATGAGTCAAAATAAAAAAATAAAAAAATTATATTATTGATATGATATTTAAAAATTTTAATAAATATAATATAATTATTTTATTAGTTTAAAATATGTCTTTTAATTGATATGTATTATTTTATGTAAAAAAAGTTTCATAAATCATACATTCAATTACAAAGCATTTTTTGCAAACCTTATTTGTATTTGAAGAATAATGTAGTCCCAATAGGGAGACATATTGTATTTGGACACTATCACTACTACCAGATCTAATTACATTCATGAGTGCTCACGTGGGGGGGGGGGGGGGTGTGAGCTCCTCCTACGAGAAAAAATGTGACTGGGGAAAACCATCCACATGCTACTGGAGAGGGAGTATTTGGAGCACAAAATGGAGGAGGAGAATCATGGGACATTGCAATTCTAGGAGCGCAATAAAAATATCAAGTGCCTGCCCAAGGCAACAACCAACCCCAAATATGAGGTTTGGGCCAACAAACTGGAAGGATATAAACAATATATGAAATACCACACTCTCATTTGCAAGTTTATTGACATGGACTTTGGAGAAAGATATGGTGAGATGGATATACAACAAATGGTAGCCAAAAGGAAAAATCGATTTGGAACTAGGGGCCAAAGGCTTCTTTACAGCTATCTTTACAAGCTTGGAGACAAGGCCGGTGTTAAAAAATGGCCCCTAATTCTATAATAATGTAGGTTTATTTATGTGGTTCTAGGAGGAATACTATAACCCTAAAAAGGAGAATTTATTAGCATCCAAGTATGGGTGAGACTCTTTTCTTAGCCTAAATAATTTTGGGATTCAAAGATTCTTAAAGGAATCGATAACTTGATCAACTATTTTTTCAAGATATCAAAGGTTACTAGATGTGGGAGGTTCATTTCATATGCTAGTATATGCGTTTACATGAATATATCTTAGCCATTTCTAGGGTTTATTGAAATCTCCTACAAAGATGAGATATGGAGTCAACCTATAGATTATGAACATGTTTTTTTTTGGTGCCAGAGATGCCATTAATATGGTCATTTATTCAGAGACTATTGATCCTCCAGGAGGAAATGAAAAAATAATATCAAACTACTAATCCAAAATGTTTTCAAAGAGCCACAACCAGAAGGAGAAACCCTAAAAACCAATCTTCCCAACCAGAGGCAACCTTAATTCCGATTGGAAATGAGTATTCAACACTTACAAACTAGGATGTTGACACAAAGCTACCCAAAGATCTCATGAATTTGAACTCAAATGTAGAGTATAAATATACCAAAACCTCACCTAAAAGGAAGGCTCCATAAATGACTCAGATTGGATCATTATATTGTTTGTCATTCATCTCGATGCTTTTAGAGTGGAAAAGTGGAGGAATCAATTCACGAGACCATTTTTACCAAAGAGATCCAGTTTGCAAAAATAATGTTTGAAACCTTCTGAGAGCGTTTTGAGGCATCAAACAAAGTTTTTTGGGGGTAATTTTTTTTTTCTAGAGCACCACGCCTTTTCATGCTATTCTACACACATAGAACTTTCCAATGGCACAAGAATCACACCAATCAGAGTGTATTCAACTTTTATGGCACTCATAAGTTGTCCTTCCTATTTTCACCACCATAATTCAAGATGATTCCACGTCAACTCGAAATATTCATGTAAAAGGGGCTAGCCATGTGATGGTGATGTAGAATATTCTAGAAGAGTCTATATTGTAACTCTGATTAAGAGTTGAGGTATTCAAACTTAACCACTAGTAGGATATCAAGATGTGTTATAACCAAGCCAATAGGAGGAAAAGAGATTCCATTTTTTTGAGTGCATTTGTTCCATATCTGAGCAAAATTAGCCAAGAGGGATAGGAGGTAGAGCACACAGAGAGTATTTGTGCACTGTAGCAGCCCACGGGCCACAAGACATACGTCTTTGTACTTGTATCCATATTTCCATTCAGAGAAAGAGAGTAGAGTGACCTCATCTTCTAGATGGATTTTACTCCCGCAAGGGTTTCCTAGAGCATATCTTGTGTCAAATATGTGTGTGTGAGCTTATATTTTTTCGTTCTCTATTTTCTGCATAATTTTCATTTGCCCACATGTGCTATTAACAATAAATTTATTGATCCATAAATCTAATAAAAATGTAAATGTAGAATTTCAGATTTTTAATATAATATTATCATATATGTTATGAAGAATTTTCCATTCAAATATTCACGACAGTTTACAGATCACGAAACCCAACTGGAAATCCTAGCCCAAGAGGAAGATCTCATGTTGGATGTGGTAAGAATGGATGTAAAGGAAGACACTGAAATCTTGAAGAGAGATTAGAAAATATTGTTAAACCTTCTTGAATAATGGAAAAATAAAGATCTAAGCATGATATTAGAACATCAGAAAGCCCAATATCTTCAGATATATTTAAGAGTGAAAGACCAGCTACAAGCATCCAACAGAGAGGTGGGATCACCAGGCAAGGGTTGGGGGTTCTTACACAAATAAAGAAAGGGAAAATCCAATTGCATAAGGAATTCAAGAAAAGGGGTAGAAGGAAAAACAAAGTATTGATTGAGATAGTTGGGGAACAGTTAGTTAATACATGACAGGTGAATTTGTTATCAAAATTGTTTTCCTTACCCAAGCATGCCACAAAATGAATATTATCTCTTGGAACATGCACAATAACAATAGAGGTAAGAAAGCATGCCTTCAATACCAAATTAAAAAGGAAATCCCATCTATATTTATGATACAAGAAACAAAATTATTAAGTGGCAGAGTCAAGGAAATCACCTCTCAATGTTGGAGGGATTGTGCAGTTTTAGCATTGCACATTAGAGGAAGTGCGATATGTCTAGCCATTCATTGGAACCCTCCGAAGGTGTCATTCCAAGATTGGATAACACTCCCTTGTATTCTCTTCATCCTATTTAAATATATAGGAGCTAGGGAATCATGTTGTTTAATGGAATTAAATGGTCCTCATATCCCTACAGAAAAATTGGCATTCCTAGAAAATATTGGAACAATAAGATCCCTCCACATTGATGAAATTTGGGTTGTAGGTAGAGACTTCAACTTTATTGAATATTTGGAAGAGAAGTAGAGGGAGAGTAGAAGATTGAAACCATAGGAACAAAATTTCATCAAGATTATACAACAACTCCATGCGACAAACTTGAAAATTATCAACGAGGTTCACCTAGAACAACAATAGGGGAGAGAAACATCAGGTGGCCAGTAAACTGGACCGATTTATAATGTCAAAAGCCCCATTAGAAAGGGATATTTTTTTTGAAGCCACCTTTCAGCCAAGTCTTGTCTCATACCATGGCCAATTCACTTGGAACTATATATGAAAGCGACCCCTTATAATTAGCCCTTCAGATTTGAAAGCTTTTGGTTTCAGGATATGGATTTTCAGCCCAAATCTAAAGGTTGGTGGTAGGAAATATAGGTCCAAGTATGAAACAACATGCACATATTTTAACTTAAGCTCAAATAATTTAAAGTCAAAATCAAATAATGGAACGTTTTTTTTTTTGCCATATCCTCAAAGAGAAACAGGTCCTAAAATATTCTAAGCAATAAGTGCAACAATAAATGATTCTAGTTGGATGCATGGATGCCTTGGTAATGTAACAGGGATAGTTGATCAACAAAATAGAGCAATGAAGGAAATAATAAGAGAAACTCTGGAAACAAGAATCACATGTGCGATGGTTGAAGAAAGGGAATGAAAATTCAAAAATTTTCCATAAATATTGTTGATTCATCGACATAACAACATGATATTTTCTCTCTACTTTAAGGATGAGAAGCATTTGGTGCAACATGAAAAGTTGGAGCAAAATATTTTCTCCTATTAGCAATCCCTACAAATGGATCCCAATCCCAACATATCAACTTCTATCCAAATAATTACTTTGCATATCCCAAACTTGATTCATTTGGCCTAGAATGTAGCTCTAATGTGAGAAGTCTCATTTGTAGAAGTGGAGGTGGTTATGACGATGTCAAAGAATAAATCTCAAGGTATAAACAACTTCACGATGAAATTATTTAAAGGTTGTTGGTCTTTCTTAGGCCCAAAGGTTCTTGCTCTTGTTCAAGAATCCCGCCACTCACAAATGATATGGCGTGATCTTAATGATACTATTTTCACATTAATCCCCAAATACTATAGAGTGGACAATGCTAATGGTTTTAGAAAAACCACACTGTGTAATGTTGTTTATAAGATTATATCGACTATCATTTTCAACCATCTAAAACCTATACTTAGTAGCATCATTTCAATAGAGTAGACATGTTTTGTTGAAGGACGTCGAATTCTGGATGCGATAGTGGTATCTCATGACGTTATCCATTCTCTTAAGAGATACAAGTAGGTAGGAATGTTGATCAAAATAGACATCTCAAAAGTTTACGACCAATTAAAGTAGGTTTATTTTCTCTAAACCCTACAAGCCTTTGGGTTTTCAGAAAAATGGATCACTTGGATCAAATCATTACTATATACCCTGTTCTTATCCATTCTTTTGAATGGATCCCAAATAACAAATTTGAACCCTTCAAAAGGTCTTCGATAGGGGGAATCCCCTTCCCCCTTTCTATTTATTCTTGCAATGAAGGTACTATGAAAATATATCAAAGTAGCTAGGAATCAAGCTAACATTTGAATAATTCGCCTGTATGGAAAAAATCTACCCAACACTCATCAACAATTTGTATTCCTAATTTCAACCATGGGGTGTACTATGGCTTTGAAAACTATTCTCAATGATTTCATAGAAGCTTTAGGTACTACAATCAATGCTGATAAATCAAATATATATTTCTTTAATACTAATATTGTCTTCCAAAGACATTTGGATCATCTTTTGGATTTCCAAATAGGTAAACACCCTACAAATTACCTAAGAAACCTATTGGTGGAGAAATACTTGCAACAACTTTTTGGCAGGGTATACTTGCTAATATTTCAAACAAAATTGACAACTGGGCATTCCACACATTCAACTTGGTCGTTCGCTTGGTCCTTCTCAAGTCCATCCTTCAAGCTCTCCTAGATTAACAACTATAATTCTTAGTAGTCCACAAAGTAATCTTTAAAATGACCATGACACTATATATATATTTTCTTTGGAGAGGAGCTAAGAAGGAAGTAAAAGAATGCTTGTTCGCTTGGGAAAAACTATACATCCCTAATCTAGCAGCTGTCGGTTTGGGCCTAAGTGACATGGATATGCTTAACAAGGAAATTAGGGATAAGATCTAGTTGAGGTGGCTATAGGGACGCAATGAGCTACGGAAACAAATTTTGTATAGGAAATACTATTCAACTTCTTCTCATTGGTACAAGTTAATAGCTAAAAAATATCCAATAGTTCCTTCTATATTGACTTTTGCATGAGAAAACCAGAGTCTTATCCAAAATCATGCCTTCTAGGAGATCAAGAATGAATGCACAACACTCTTTTGGAAAGATGATTGGAAATAACTGCCTCACTTGTGGGACCGTGCAGAATTTCAAGACTTGGAAGCCTTTACATCAACTCAACAGTGTACCAAAATATAACACTTTTGGAAACCTCCCCCCTAAAACAATAAATGGAGAAGGTGGAAGATGGTGGAGGATTGGCTTGAGCACCCAACCATGACAGTGTGACCTATTCTTACTTAAATTTGAAAATTCATAAAATATCCATTGATCAATACCATGACAAACTATAACGGGACTACCAAACTAAAGTTATGTTTACATTTAAAGAGGTATAATCATCGTTGGCTTGTCACAACCAACTTCCTAGGGAACCCCTATGCTGAAAAATTTCGACACACGACCATTGGCCTAAAGTCTCAATTTTTGTGGTTGGTTGGAAAAAAGAAATCCTCTCATGGGATCAAATTTGGAAGAAGGGTTTATAGGGTCTCTCGATTTTCCATCTATGCTAGAACTAGGAAGAAAACATGGAGCACCTATTAAATGTCTTCCCCTTCATCGACCATTTATGGTATTATAACTTATTTCTTTTTGGATATACATATTGCAATTACAATAACCTAGTGGAAACTATGGATCAATGAAGACCAAACATATTCACTAATACAATCTTGAATTGTGCATGGATTTTGGATCAAGGCTTTGTTATGTGGTTGAGTTAGAAAGAAAGAAACAAGAGGATATTCAAATAAAAGGAAAATGAGGATGAGAATATCTGGAAAATTATCAAACAAAACATCAGGGAGGCCACCCTCATAGAAGCTTGGAATTAGGAGGATTGGAAAGATAATCAACATGAATCATGGATTTTGTCCAAACTAAATATTTGTAGGTTTTAACCCTGTACATAAATTATCTGCAAAATAATTCTTAAAAACAAAAAATAAACAATGGCAAGAACATAAAACATAAAACAAATAAACACAAAGATTTTCCCCTGGATCCCAAAGTCAGGACTACTAGATTTAGCTTTCATTATATTCCTGTCAATGCTATATATATATATGTATACACACACACACATGCCGAAGCATTCATAAACCCTAATCCATTAACCATGGATTAGAACATAATCGTAGTTCCCTTGACTGGATCTAAAAAATACCATGGAAAAAAAACCATCATGCCCAAAACCATGTGAAAAACCTGTGCACAAAACCATAGGTAGGTCCGCCGACCTAATATAGGGTCCAAAAAAAATTTCTCGGGGCGTTGCCCCAGATCTCGTGCAAGTGGGCTACCACCCCCTGCAAACCCCTCGATAGGGGGGGCTACACCCAATGAAATGAACAAGGGGGGCTATCTCCCCCCCCCCCCCCCCCCGTGACTCCCCTGCATGTGAACCTAGTCATGGAAAGACTATAACACACACCCAACAATCTCTTCCAATTAATTATCCCTAAAATCCCCTCCAAGACTCCTAGAAATCATATCGACTCTCCCGCAATATTTACCCCTCCTCTAATGGGTTTTGTGAAGTTAAAATTTGATGGTTCCTATAAAGGAAAACTTGGATATGGGGGGATATTCCGATATGGGGGATATTCCGCGATTGGGAAGGACAATTATTAAAGATTTATATTAGAAATTGTGGCATCACAAGTAATAATGTGGCAAAGTTTCTTATTTAGGTGATCGAGGCTAGCTAAAAGTGAAGTTTACTTAAAATTGCATGTTGATGGTGTCTCTTAGTTAGCTATAACAATAGTAAGGAAAATATTGAACAAGGCCCCAATAGAAAAATTGTTTAATAGTTGGCGACTAGAGAACCTTATCTCTCTCACATTCAAATACTAATCCAATCTATCCCTTTTGTCATTTCCTCACATTCACGATGATATAGTAACAAGGTTGTTAAATTCATGGCTAATGTGGGATGCTAGGATCAACACATGAACTTGAAAGCATCATGGCCTGATGAGTGATGGTCCAATTGGAAGGAACCTCTCTAAATCATCTTAGGTTAAGACAAATCCCCCCCGGCTGGGGTGTTGGAATTGAGGGCAATGAAGCGGGGGGAGGGGGGAGGGGGAGCATAGAAGCCCATCTCCAATGTGATATGAAACCTCTAGCACTAGTAGGAACAAACACTTAGGATCCAACCTTGGTTACTTCATCTATGTATTGATGTTATGTTTAGCCTCTTGACATTCACCTTTTACTTATTATAGTTCAGTTTATGTTAGTTGTCATGAACTTCATAGTGATAGTTATAAAGATTTGAATCATCTAAACTATTATCCTTGGTCAACGGTTCTGGTTTCCCTTGAGGCAGACTGTGATCGAAGATAGCATAGAAAATGATATATATTGTTGTTATTATAACAAAATAGTCAAAGCCAATTTTTTTAGCTAGAACATTACTTAACAACATTTTTATTCTATAAAAAGAATCATATTCTCATTGATTCCAATAATAAAAAGTACATTAAAATTAAATGATTTTATTATAATATTTTAAAAAGATAGACAAATTTAACTTCATGTTTAAATGAAAATATTGATACATCAAATTATACACATGTTAAAATTAAATATAATGATGTGTATCCCTACCCTGGATTTGGTCACTTGAAAGTTATTATCCCAATCCCAAGTGATTGTAATCTTATCTCAAGTGATTATAGGGATCCATTGTAAATTCAATTCCTCACTCTTAATTGAAGGGGGTGACCATAGTCTCTTGATCATGCTATTACTATATTTAATAAAGGTGTGAAATAATATGGTCGAGAATATGGATAGGGTGAAACCTTACTTTCACTGAGATGTCACACTTATTAGTCCCTGCCGAAGGCAATGAGGGACTATAGCGATCGTTCGGTATTGACCGAACATTAAATTGCTTTGACCAATGATCGAGTTCGTTATTTTAAGCTATGTTTGAATATAAATATGGAACTAAACAAATTTTACCCAATGTTTTGGTTTCTACCTCTTATTGCAGAGAAAAGAGTACGATTTTATGATTCTTACTTAAACTTACCCTCAAACGCTTTGAAAAGTTTTGATTTTCAATTAGATGCTAGTTTAATGCTTTTATGGACTTAACATTAATAGGAAAACATTTAATGTTTGTGTCAAATGCGTTGGTTAAGTTTCATAATAGACTTATAATTCAATGCTTACACTTGGCATAGCTTACACCATTTTACATGCATTTTGCCACGACTCCTTGCCTGGGTATTCTTCTTTGGCGGTTTTCTTTGGAGGTTTGCTCGTCCTATTTTCTTGTTCGTGGATACAAGAGAGAACCCCGCTGAAGCCCGTGTCTTCTTTCTTTGGTTGTTTGTTCATTTTGTTTGCTTGTTCGAGGATACAAGAGAGATTCCAGCTGAAGTCTTGTTTGCTTGTTCGTGGATACGAGAGAAGCCCACGGAAACAGGAATGAGGGGTAAGATTTTCCACCTTTCTTATAACCTGTACAATATAAACAGGAACAGGGTTCATTCATGGCTTCACACCCATCAACAAAATTCATCAGCGTCTACGCGCGTATTAATTTACATACCCATTGTTTTTTTCCTTGCATTTTCTCAGTTTCAGGAAATTCAATGAAGATTTGATATCCCTTTATTGATTTTCTTATGTTTTTTCATCTTTCACTATTCAATGAAGGCGCTCGGCTTAGCAGAAAGATATGTTTCATGGCCCTTCAGCCCACCATAATAGCAGAAATATAGGTATCATTGCCTTTCAGTTTTCGCATAGAGGTGTGGAAAAATATTTCGGTAAAGTCCTTCGCGTTCTTGAAAAACTCCAAGGCTGACTATGAGGGGAATCCTAGTATGAACAAACGACATGTAAGTCATTCAAACAAAATCAAACAACTACGTATGGAAATTTTTGATAAATTTACAAAATTTTACTCTGTAACTCTATTTTTTATTTGCAGATTTTCTCTGTAAGGAATGAAAAATGTATTTGCATGGATAGCCCTATCCTTTACCCTTCATTTCCATGCTAAAGTATGTAATTCAAGCATTCTACCAGGCATGCCAAAAATATCTGTCACTCTTTCTATGTGTTTGTATTAAATTTTGTTATAGAATTTTGCATTTCCTAAATAAACCTTAGCTTGATCATAGTACTTAGGATGAATGTCTTCCTTCGTGCAAACCACACGCTCTTCCCCTCTATTCACCTATGACAAATATCGCATAAAGTAATGATATGAAAAACAAATCACTAATCTAAATAATGGCTACCTTGATTTCATGGTTTAAATGCAATTTACAATTAAGCACCTGGAATTGTGAATTTTAAAGGCAATATGGACATTTATGCAACTTGAAATTCTGGATTTGAAGGCATCTTATTCATTTAGGCATCATGAAATTGTGATTAACGCTAGATTGTCTATTTGAACAGTTGAAATTGTGATTTAAGAACGGTTTTGGACACTTGGGGAAATTGAAAGTATTGTTTAAGGGCAATTCGGGAATTTGGCCACTCTGAAACTGTGATTTAAGGTTGGTCTGGGTATTTAGGAAAACTGAAACTATGGTTTAATAGTAATTTGCAAACTTTGGCAATCTGGAGCACTGGTTTAAGGGCAGCTGAGACATGCTAATGCCAGGAAACCACTGTTTAAGCACATATTAAGATTTCAGAAACAGTTATTCCAGAAATAATTTAATTTCCATATTGACAAGTCTTTTTATAAAAGAACAATATGATATATAGAGATTCCATAAACAATTATTCCAGAAATTAATAATTTCCATATTGACAAATGTTTTCATAAAATAACAGATTTTCATCAATTGTTTTCATAGAAGATACAATTTTTCATGAGTTGTTTCCAGACCTTCAGACCTTCATCTAATACAACTGGAAATATTTTATCCATTCATCTCCGGCAGGGACTACCGCTATGACAGTCGCTCCTTCTTGTTATATAATTCTCATTGTGTATATTAACATACAAATTGGATGTGTGTGTCTGCACGCGTGAATATATACTGGTTGGTTTCCAAAACTTCATTTGATGTTCATACTAGGTGGTTTCCAAAACTACAACCAATTGGTTTACCTCAAATACCATTCTGGAAATGAGGAAAAAATGCTAAAAGGCTTTCTCGAGATATATATTACATCAAAAAAAATAAAAATGATATGATATTTTACATGTAACACATTTTTTTAACAATAACCGTGGATTTTTATATTAAAAGGGCAGAGCGAAAAGCTCAAAAATTGCATGTCGTTGATAACAGGAGACACTATCTCCATGATTTTTGTTTCTAAATGCCTACAATTACTATGTTCTATATTTTTCATTTTTATAAATGTTATTTTAACTATCCCACTACAACTTCTATAACAACACCAAAAGTGATCTATCAAAAAACAAAAAGTGCATTGAATTCCTTACACTGATTGTGGTTTTGAAAGCCTTAAGAGGCACTATATTCTTCAAATGTGTCCCACTGAGACTAATTCATTTTCTTGTTCACTTCGTTTAACAAAGAAAGCTCAACATTTACATAGACTTTTACGACAACATGATTTTTATTGACCTGGATTATTGTTTAGAATAAAATGTTATTTTTATGCTTGGTCGTTGAATATATGAAAAATTTATTTGAAATATACTTGTGCATCTTATTTATATGCAAGAAGGCTGAAACCTGGACGCTACACAAAGAGGACACACAAAACCTAAAATGCAAAGCCTTTTCCACCATAAAATCATCCAGTCTAGATGTTGATTTAAAATTCATTAAGGTATCCATTAGAGATCCATGACCATCATTAGAGATCCATGACCATCAAGGAGGAGACAAAGCAACATAATCAAATAATTAAGAAAAGCCATGAAATCACCACTTCCACTAAAGACACAGGAAAATACCACGAATGAGATGAAACGACATGAGTGAGATACTAGGAAATAATTCACAGTCGAAATGACATACCAACAGGTAGAAGAAAAATGCCACGGGGGAGTCCACCAAAATGTGCTAATACTAAATATCGACTTCCCAAAACGAAGAAGAAAGAACAAGAGAGAACGAAGAAGAAAGAACAAGAGACCCAGATAGATACCTCTGTTACACATGGGCCAGGCGGCCTACAAGAGCTCTTCACCACCAACCTCCATGATGCTACATAATGTTTCCCTATACTATTCTTAGCTAACATTAAGATATGAACATAAATAATCCCATATGATTCTGTGAAATGAGGGTGTATGTTGGTGGCTTGTTTTGCCGAGGCGAGGTCAATTTTCTCCCACTTGAAGCCGAATGAAGATTCTTGAATCAAGTCACACCGATCCCTATCATGCCTCTACATAACTCATGCTTACTTTTTGGTAGAATCTTAGTGAGCATATCAGCAGGGCTGTATGGATCTTTTCCAAATATAACTGCCCTTCCTCCAACACATGTCGGATCCAATGGTACCTTAAGTCAATGTGCTTGGTTTTTGAGTGAAATGCTGGATTTTTCGCAAGTGAATGGCACTCTGACTATCACAATACAACACATACTTGTCTTGCTTGATTTCTAACTTTCCTAGAAATTGTTGCATCCGCAACATTTCTTTGCAAGCCGTTGTTGCAGCTATGTACTCTGCTTCTGTTGTAGAGAGAGCTACTATTCTTTGTAGCCTTGACACCCAAGATACAGCTGCACCTGCAAATGTGTACAAATATCCTGTAGTGGACTTTCTGGTGTCGATATCTCCAGCCATATCTACATTTGTAAAACCTTCAAGCACAATATCATTATTACCAAAACATAAGCAATAATGACTAGTACCCTTAAGATACCTGAAAATCCATTTTACTGCTTGCCAATGTTGTTTTCCTGGATTGGCAAGGAATCTGCTCACAACTCCCACTGAATATGCAATGTCTGGTCGTGTGCATACCATGGCATACATCAAGCTGCCAACTGCTGAAGCATAAGGAACCTTGCTCATTTCTTCCTTCTCCTTGTCATCACTGGGACATAACTCAGTACTCAACTTGAAGTGTCCTGCAAGGGGTGTACCAACTGGTTTGGCATCCTTCATATTAAACCTGTCAAGCACCTTCTTGATATATTTTTCTTGTGACAACCATAATATTTTGTTTTCCCTGTCACGCATGATCCTCATGCCCAATATCTATTGTGCTCGACCCAAATCCTTCATTGCAAACTTGCTGCCCAAATCCTTCTTCAACCTATTGATCATATTCATATCCTGCCCAACAATCAACATGTCATCCACATATAACAATAATATGAGGTACTTTCCTTTATCATACCTTTTGATATAGACACAATGGTCAGCTTCCAACCTGTGAAAACCATGTTCTAACATGAATGAATCAAATTTCTTGTACCATTGCCGAGGTGCTTGTTTCAACCCATAGAGACTCTTCTTCAACCTGCAAACAAGCTCTTCTTTGCCTTTTTCTATGAAGCCTTCTGGTTGCTTCATATAAATTTCTTCCTCTAATTCTCCATGAAGGAAAGCAGTTTTTACATCTAACTGTTCACATTCTAAGTCTAAAACAACAACAAGACCAAGAATGACTCTAATGGATGACATTTTGACAACAGGTGAGAAAATTTCAGTGAAGTCAATACCTTCCTTTTGGGCGAATCCTTTCACCACCAACCTTGCTTTATACTTCTCCTTCTTTTCGTCATCTTCATGCTTAATTCTATATACCCATTTGTTTTTCAAAGCCTTTCTATCTTTTGGGAGATTTACCAACTCAAGTTTTATTTTCCAGCAAAGAGTTCATTTCTTCTTCCATTCTTTACTGTGCTCAACTTTACAAGCCTCTTCAAAACAACTAGGTTCACCTTCATCAATCAATAGGATATAGTTTGAAGGAGGATACCTTTGTGAAGGCTTATGAGGCCTAGAAGATCTACGAACCAACTGTGGAGGTGCATTATCAGGTTGAATCTCCTGTAAAGGTTCCTGCAGGATTCCTTCTTCTTGGTGTTCATCACTTTCCCCTTGCTGTCCTTCCAGCTCTTGAATTTGCTGCCCATTTTCCTGCATTGGTGGGATGTCTTCATGCTGCTTTTCAAACCTATCAATAAATTTCTTGACTTCCACCTCACCTACATTCCTCTTAAACATTTCTGACTCATTAAATATAACATCCCTGCTTCTAATAATTTTATGTTTGATTGGATCCCATAGATGATAACCAAATTCTTCATCCGCATATCCCAGAAAAATGCATTTCATAGATTTATCATCTAGCTTAGTTCTATTTTCTTTTGGAATATGTACAAATGCTTCACATCCAAATATTTTCAAATGAGAATAATTCAACTTCTTACCAGTCCAAACTTCTTCAGGGATGCCTCCGTCCAAGACTGTAGATGGGGATCTATTTATGAGGTAGCAAGCTGTCCTCACAGCCTCTGCCCAAAAATGCTTGTCCAAACCGGAATTGGACAACATGCTCCTTACTTTTTCCATAATGGTGCGATTCATTCGTTCTGCAACACCATTCTGTTGAGGTGTACCAGGCACAGTCTTCTCGTGCTTTATGCCAAACCTGTTACAATATTATTTGAATGCATTTGAGAAATATTCTCCACCATTATGTGTTCTTAGGCACTTGAGAAATTTGTTAGTCTCTCTTTCAACAAAAACATGGAATTTATGAAATATTTCAAACACTTCACTTTTACTTTTCATGGGATAGGCCCAAACCTTCCTGGATGCATCATCTATAAATGTTACAAAATATGATGCTCCTCCTAGTGACTTGATGTTAACAGGTCCAAACACATCTGAGTGTATCAATTCTAACACATTTTTTTTTTTTCTGTCATGACCACCTCTAAGAAATGAGACCCTTCTTTGTCTACCATATATACAATACTCACAAAGATCAAGATTGTAGGATCTCAAACCTGGTAGTAAATTTTTACCAATAAGGATTTTTAAACCCTTCTCACTCATGTGACTCAAGCGCTTATGCGACAGATCTGCTGAATTTCCATCTCTTGTGACAGCAACCAAATCTGATACCATTGTCTTCAATGAATATAATGTTCTTGTCTTGGGTCCTTTGGCGACGACCAATGCTCCTTTGCTAATTTTCCAGCCTCTTTTTCCAAAGCTTGTGGAATAGCCTTCATCATCCAGCCGTCCCATAGAGATCAAACTCATGCGCATTTCTGGTACATGCCTGACCTGTTTCAAAAATATTTCTTGTCCATTATTCGTCTTGATCTGGACATCTCCCACTCCAACAATACTGCAAAAATGACTATTCCCCAAATGCACTCTACGATAATCATCAGCATTATATGCAACAAAACTATCTTTGCATGGGGTTACATGGTGAGATGCCCCAGAGTCAAGGATCCAATCAAAGCTACTGCTAGATGTATATAATCATGCATCCTCTACTGAAACAGTAAATAACACATCACCATCTGTGACTACAGCAGTAGTCTCACCTTCATTTGAGCTAGATGACTTGTAGTTTGTATTGGCTGGTCTTTGATCCTTTTGTCCTTTCTTCAAGGCTCGACATTCTTTCTTCATGTGCCCGGGTTTGCCACAATGAAAGCAGATGATCCTGCCCCTCCTTGAATTTGATCGGCCTCTCGATCTTGATCGCCCTTGTCGGCCTCGATCAATCCTTCTGCCACGATCAGCTAAAGCTAGAGCTTCTCCTCCCTGGTTTTCCACAATTGACTTGCGTCGCAACTCCTCATTCATTAAACTGTTGCTGACATCATCAAACCTCAGGGTCCCTGCAGGTGCTGAAGTACTCATAGCCACAATTAAATTTTCCCAGCTGTCTGGCATAGAACACATTAACAAAATAGCTCTAATTTCATCATCTAGAGTTATTTTAACAGAGGCAAGCTGACTAGTTATAATATTGAATTCATTCAAGTGCTCAGCAACTGAAGCACCCTCCTTCATCTTGATATTGTAAAGTTTCTTCATCAAGAACACTTTGTTTGATGCCGTGTTCTTCTCATATAGATCATGGAGCTTCTTTCATAATCCTGCTGCTGTCTTTTCTCCAGACACATTGAAATAAACATTCTTTGCTAGATATTGGTGGATTGTTGCAATCGCCTTTCTATCTAGCTTATCCCATTCCTCATTTGTCATCGATGAGGGTTTCTTTGTTACACCCTCAATCGGCAAATACTAATATTTTAAAATCAGTATATCCTCCATTTGTGATTTCCATAGGGAAAAATTAGCCCCGCTTAACTTCTCCATATCATTAACTGTTCCAATATCCATTCTTAATAAAAACAAGACTCTAATTTTAAAATAAAACTTGAAACTGTTACACTTTTAAAACAAAAAATTCATCTAAAAAAAAATCCAATCTTTAACCAAATTAATTATTATAAAACATATATGATATATGTTTATAATAATTTTAAAATATTCTTTCACCTTCAAGATGGACTCGGCAGCTGAGCGAGCGCTTCACTACCACGGTCAATGCTCACCCCACATTCGATTGCTGAGTTAACGTATTCGATGAGCGCATGTTCTTGCAAACTCATCCATACTTCGGCCAACTTAGCCACTGTCACCGCAACAATTTAGGCCCGTTGCTTCGCTTTCTCCTACGCTTATACCACAACTATCAAGTCAGCGCTCCATCGTCAGCTTTAACAGCAACAAATGCACATATCACAGATTAAACGCAGAGAGAGAGAGCATGCTAGTCACAACTGCCCAAATACTACCTTCTGTTGTTCATTAGCAGCCTGATCATCCATGGCAGGTCGGGGAAAGGCCGGCCTCCAAGGCTCTTTACTCCACGATGAACTTACAGAGCGATGGGCTCTTTACTCCATGCTTAACGGAACAGGGATAGACCAGCGACCCCACGCTCATAATACACACAGCAATTCCTTATTGCAGCAAGCTCGATCTGTGCAGTGCTCACACAACAAGACAACACAACTTTCCATACACTGCCTCACCGAGCCCTAGAGCGGATTCGCCGAGCACTCACAGCTCTCACAGAGGACACAACTCTCTCACACATGGCTCTGATACCAATTGATAGATGCAGAGCAGCACAGCAGAATAGAAAGCGAAGACACAGATAAAAATGGAGAAATAAAATAACGTAGAACAGAGATGAAATGGAGAAATAACACAGACAAATTATATTACACAGGAGAGGCCTTGCTTGCCTTTGATGCTCTCAGGCATAGGCATGAATACAATTTATAGTAGCAGAGGAGGGATTATTCAGCACATGAAAAAAAAATTTTCAATATGAGCGGCACGTTAGGTTTGGCACCGTCAGTGACATCTTTGGTCGGCTGGGTGTCGGTGCCGACATTCGGTTTCACACTTAACAAATTTCATGAGGAATACTTTGTGTTATGGGTTTACTACTTCTTAACCTAATGTATTATGTTATTTCACTTTTACATGACTGCATTTCCCTCGGATTCGTAAGGCTACCACGCCAGGTCCTCTCTCCAGTTCGGACGGGGTCCTGGGAAATAGTGATTGTGGTACCCATATATTGGTTTCTATTGCACTTGTGTGGCTTGCAGTATTGTCTCATGGCGCGACCCTCCTCAAGTAGAGGGAACACAGGTCGGGGAGGCCAAGTCCAGAGCTGGAGTAGTGGATAGGGGCGTGGTAGTCGGCAGCATCAACCACGTTAGACCAGGGGTTGGGGACGCCAAAGTATCACGAGATTAACTCGGGAGGCTGCCCAAGCCTAAGACACCTCCATAGGTGTGTTAGTTAACTTTAGGGTGGGAGTCAGAATTAAAAAAACCAAGACAAAAAAATTGATTTGGATATGGATGACTGATAGACCCTAGTCTAGGACCTAGGCCATTCTAGAGGTTGGTATACCTAGTATCAATAGACAATTTATTTATATTAGGCCATTCTAGAGGTCAGTATACCTAGTATCAATAGACAATTTATTTATATTGGATGATGTAAAACAGTGTGGCAAAATCTTTGATGACCTCCTCTGCAGGCTCATCCAAGCCAGAAATAGAACTACAGGAATTTCAAAAAACAATTTATTTATACTGGATGATGTAAAACATTGTGGCAAAATCTTTGATGACTTCCTCTGTAGGCTCATCCAAGCCAGAAATAGAACTATAGGAATTTCATAGTGAATTCAACTCATTCAACTTCAAATTCAACACCAAAATGCTCCCCTTAGTTGCATCGATAAGCACATCCCTTGCCTTCTTCAGACTGAACTGCTGAAGTCCAGTGAAAATGCATCGATAAGCACATCCCTTGCCTTCCTCAGACTGAACTGTTGAAGTCCAGTGCAAAAGATTTGAGGCCCATAGACTCATCAGATGAGTAATTAGATGATATGCATAGTTAATTTTCTTAATTTTGATATGTATAAATGATTATTTGGCAAGATTTGATGTTTTTTTTATAGATATATAGTTAATAGGAGAATTAAAGACAATCTGAGACCATCTGGACCTAGACCACCTAGACCATCTGGACCTAGTGGATATGGATGTAAAACTTACCTATTTTTTTTTTTGAAATGGAATAGAAAGAAACTTCCAAGCTTAAAAAAATATTCCATTCCCTAATCCTATATCATTTATAGATATTGTGAAAAATTGTGAAAGCTTAAAATAAGATATGTGGGAAAAATGGTGAAAGCTTAAGATAAGATATGTGGGATGTTTCTAGAATATGATCTCACAAATCCATTTTGTTAGTAGTATTGTGGAAGAATATATTCAATGGTTATATTTGTGAAATAGATTATGTCCAATTCATTAAACAATATCATTAAAGGATACCTTCTATTTATTAAATAAAAATATTAACACTATAAAATTAATTTAAATAACACATATTATAATGAATATTTTTATTAATTCTAAAAATAATTAAATAGTATAAAATATTTAAAAATATAATAATTAAAATTATATTTCATTAAAATTAAATAATACATTATATTAAACAATATCATTAAAGGATACCTTCTATTTATTAGATAAAAATATTAATGCTATAAAAATAATTTAAATAACCCATATTATAATGAATATTTTTATTAATTCTAAAAATAGTTAAATAATATAAAATATTTAAAAATATAATAATTAAAATTGTATTTCATTAAAATTAAATAATACATTATAATAATTAAAATTGTATTTCATAAAATTAAATAATACATTTGATGTAGTTTAGACGTGGACACTAAATCATGCTAATCCCCATCAACATTGGAAAATAATTTGTTGTAATATAAAATAAATGTCAACCTATTTTCTTATTTCATTTCATAAATATATAAACTAAAAATTCTCATTTATTAATTTATTATTATAATTTAATATTATGTAATTTAAATAATATTAATTTATAATAAAATATATTTTTAAATTATTTATTTCATAAAAATATAATAAGTTGTTTTTAAGGGTAATTTTTTGAAAAGTTTTCTAGTTTATTTTTGATCTAATTTGCTTTTAAAGATTCATTGAAATGACAAGATTAATGGGTGAACTTTGCACAATTGAAGTTTCCTAGGTATTTTTTAGGGTGCTAAATCAATATATAGAGTAGACAACCTAAGTGGGCTTAATGGTTAAGAACTTGTGATTTCTCTTGGGAGGTCACAGGTTCAAAACCGATGGGGGGTAGGGTTGTCTATTGCTCATCATGACCAAGCTAGAGGGATAGACACTGCCTTATATATATATACACACACAGATACAATCATAAACTAATTTAAACAACACAAATCAAGATCTGACCACAAATTTTTTTATTAGACAAAAAATTTGCTAAAAACTCTAAAAATTCTTACTTCAAAACAACTCCAATTTATAAATTGAAAATCCTCATTCTTAATAATATTTATTATTATTTTTAATATTTAACATCTTAATTTAAATAATATTAATTTATAATATTTTATTAATTTATTAAAAATATATATTTTTAATAATTCGTTTACGCTTGTGAATAATGTTTTCTTTTATTTCATTATATTGATATGACAAATATTTTTTTCTAAATGCTGTTTTGTAACCAAACTTGTTTCTCTATATTTACCCAACTGTAACATCACAACAGTGATTATATTTACCAAATAGTAATATGACAACATAAATTAACTTGACTTTCAAACATTCATTATATTTACAAAATTGTAATATGACAAGATATATTAACTTGACTTTCAAACATTTTATTACTTAATTCGTTTAATGTAGAACCCTCTTGGTGATGAGGTGGAACCTTTTCTCATATGTCAAGAGGTTGGATAGCGAATCATTTATTTGGTGAAAAATGATAGTATTGTTTCTGGATATGTTTTGAAACTAAATTGTATTGTTGCTAAAAATATTGGTATTGTTTTTCAATATGTTTTGAAACTTAATTGTATTGTTCTTAAAATTATTGTATTTTTAATTAAAATAGGTATATTTTTTTCTTTCTATCTTTGTACATATTATTGATTTAAATTAGAATATTATGTTATTTTTTATCTTTGGTAATTTGGAGTATAATACTTTTCGAAAGTAGTTTTAAGTATCAAACAATATTTTTGTGGGGCTAAAATTTTCTACTTAAGTGTAAAACCCCCTAATGCTCTTTTACACATAGATACTTTTTCAACAATGCAAGAATTGCCTCAGTCAGAATATGTATGCAAAATTTATGCCACCCAAAAGTTATCCTTCTTAATTTGACCACCATGATTTCAGAGGATGCCACCCCAATCCCCATTATTCACGGAAAAGGAGCTAGCCACATGATCATGATGACGAAGACTCTATAAGAGTCAATATTGTAACTCTAATTAAGAGTTTAAGGATAAAAACTCAACTGCTAGTAAGCTATCATACTATGTTATAACTATGACAGTAAGAGGAGAAGGGATTCCATTCCATTAGAGTGCATCTTATTCCATATATGAGTAGAGTAGCCAAGAGTGGATAGGGAGAGAGAAAATAGAGATATTTTGTGCAATGTAGCAACCTACGGGCCACATGCCTCACTTCTTTGCACTTGCATCCATTTCCATTCAAAGATAGAAAGTAGAGAAACCTCAACTACTAGCTGGGTTTTCTCTTGAAAAGGTTCCCCATGTTATATCTTATGTTAATTCATAGCTCGTGAGTTTTATTTATTTTTTCTCTATTTTTTTCATACTTTATGTATTGCATGCATAAGCATAATATAGTAATTAATGAATCCATAAATCTAAGGAGAAATTAACCCTCATAGTGTAAATTTCAAATTTTAAGTATAATTTCATTAGATCTATTGTGACAAACTATCCAACGAAATATCCATGACAATTTATGGATCATATTGGTATCAGAGCAAGTTTTTTTGGGTATATTGTGGGGATGTGCAGGGGATCTAGATTGGTTGAACCGAAAGTTACAAAACCCTAATCATGGCCGAAAAATATGTGAATAACCATCAAGATCCAATAGAGGAGAGGTTTGCATGGTTGGAAGCACAAGTCATGGATATACAATTTAATTTTCAAGTCTCTTTGTGGAGGCCTTGACCACTAAAATTAGGCTACTCAGAGAAGATGGAGGTTCTAACATGGAGGTCAGATCAGAGGGGAAATTGATAGATCAAGAAGAATTAGAAAGGGATTCTAAGAAAGAACCCGAAAAGGATCAACCTAGTTCAAGTGTCGTGAACCAGTCACAATCCTTATTCAAAATGGAAGAAAAGGTTGACATCAAGTTGTGTCAAGGTGAGATTGGCACTCTAAATTTATATCATTGGATGCAGTAATTAGGATTTTATTGTAGTGTTCATCATATAGAGGAAGAAAAAAATATTTCATTTACTTGGCTAAAATTAGAGGTCCATGCTCTGGTTTAGTGGGAAAGCCACATGGAGATCTTGAGGTTGGAGGGAGATCCACTAGTGACTAAGTGGGACAATTCCAAAGGCCTCATAAAGTCACAATTTTACCCCATTGGGTATGTAAAGGAACAGTGTATATGATATCATTACTTCAAGCAAATATAGGGGTAGAGTGTATAAGAGTACATAACAAAATTTATAAAGATGGCCATAATGCTAGGAATCTCCCCAAAGAAACCAGGGGTACTATTTAAGTAATTGGGGGGCATTCAAGCCCATATTGGTGGATGAGACTTGTGTACATGCACAATACCTAAAGAAAATAAATCAAAAGAAAGGGCTGCAATGAGGTGGGTCAAAGTAGAAATATCACTAGGAAGCTTCCAATGAGGGTAAGAGGAAGTGGAAAGGGGGAAAGGAAAAAAATACAACATATGCAACACACCAGTGTAAAGATCCAAGAAACCATTTCCAACCATTGTAGCATTGACGATCATATAGAGGAGAAGTGATGGAATTTACATCTAGAGCTCAACCCATAGAACGAAAACAAAGATACTAAGAAGACAAATCTCATGGCCATCTATTTTGATGGCAGTGTGGGTGCAGGCGTTAAGGATATCCTTTCAAACTTTTGTACAATATTTTATAACTCTGGGGGGAACTCGTTCCAACTCTTTGTTTTCACTTTCATTCATCAAATTTATGAAATTTGGTTAATGAAATCCATAGTAGTCTTAAAAATCCCTTTAAAGCCCCTTTAGACAATATTAACCTTTTGAAAATATTATAAATCCTTGAAGTCATTTAAGCTCATTAAAACCACATTTAAGACCCTCATAAATATAATACTTTGATTTTAAAATAGGGATGAAACTTTCTAGAAAATAGTATTAAAGTACTATGAATCAATTTTTCATAACCTTCGGAACAAATGTCCAATCCTTAATATTACGATCCTTAAACCGTTGGAGTGACTGGGTTTTATTCTTGGGAGTATAACATAATTTAACAACATTTTAATACTCTCGGGCCCACATATTTGGCCTTAAATATTAACCAACATTTATCAACTTAAAACGCTGATCCATACCTTACTTAACTCCCATGCGGCTTGTTGATCTTAAAACTGTTGGATCAATCATCCACCAAATCGAACGATAATCGCAGTAGTTGACCCACAGAACCTTAGCGCTCAAAATTATGCTAAATAGGCAGTATTGATATTGTTATGTGTCACAATATGACTTTCTCACATTCCAAAAGTTTAAAACCGCCTTTGGCTCAATAGCTATGCGATACCGGTGGTTTCTTTCCACAAAACCGCTCACCGAACTCTATTTAAATCGCACTTAATACCCATAATTCTTCACTAGTTTCTGCTACGTAAATGATAAACATGGTTGAATTCAAATGTTGACCTCCAAGCAAGAAACAGGTTTTCGATCGTGACCAACAAAACAACGTTCTTTGATTTCTCCGAGTCCTTTCCCACAGAATAAAACTATACTCTGTTTTCTCTCAATTCTACTCAGCATACATATATAATCAATGAAATTTTGGAAGGAAATAAAATCTCTTCACACAGAGCTTAATACAATTTCAAGTTGCATTCAATTGAACACACAAAATTATAAAAATCCAATAGAATTTCGAAGGTAAAACCTTCGGGAAACTTGCCAAGAACACAAATAAGCAAATAGTTCTGCAATTTTATTTCATCAGAGGCAAAACCTCTCAAATCCAATCTTCTACATCAAGTTCCCCTTTCCTCTATTACAGAGGTTACACTTTATAGCCTTTTGACAATGTAATCGACCTCTTTCTGAGGGTCAAATTATTCAAACGTAAAAAACTCCTAATTATGACATTTCTTTCTAGATTCCATCAACTAAACCTAAATAAACTGACACGAATCAAAACTGTTCAAATTTCTCTAATTACTAGTTCACGCCTATCTATTATAGAATAGATTTTAACAAATGATTGAGGAACCCAATCCTCTCAGTAAAACTGACTTTCACCCATTTGTGAATGAAGTTTAGACCCATCCAATCACAACATGTGAATAATCTTTCACATTGCTGACTAAACTCTAATGCCCCTGCATCAGACTCCTGAGGACCAAATTCTTCATGGGCTCCTGTCCATGAGCTCCTCCACAGAACTACCCAGTTTCTGTAACATAACTTTTGTCATACAAGTAGCATCCTCAATTGGCTGATCCTTCCACTTGATTAAATATTGGAAATACTCTTGTCCTCTGGTTTTCTTGAACACTTTCTTATCTAAGATCATCTCTGGTTGTAATGGCTGTGATGTAGGTAACTGTTTTACCCAATCAATCTGTTCTCTGTCTTCTGGTCTTTCATCGGTGCCTCCATCTTCATATCTGTACAAATCAACAACATTGAATATTAGAGATATTCCAATGTCAGTTGGTAATTCAATTTCATAGGAATTTGCAGAAAACTTTCTCAATATCCTGCATGGTCCTATATTTTTGAATTTCAGTTTGTTATA
Organism: Pinus albicaulis; assembly: GCA_034641835.2. Taxonomy (NCBI): domain Eukaryota; kingdom Viridiplantae; phylum Streptophyta; class Pinopsida; order Pinales; family Pinaceae; genus Pinus; species Pinus albicaulis. The sequence goes on from CM076572.1 coordinate 297,767,901, forward strand.
CTGTCTCTTTGGAAATCTTTCTTTTCTCAAGTGTGCCAAAACCAAATCACCAACTTCAAAATTAACTTCTCTTCTGCTCAAATCTACTATGTTATTGTACTTGATACTGCTGTCTTGTAGTTGTCGTTTTACCTGCTCATGTATTGCTTGTATCTCTGAAGCAAACTCTTCTCCATCAACACTCCTCATTTTTACTTTTCCCAAGTTCCTCAATTCAGATAATCCTCTTGGGTGCATCCCATAAACAATATGGAATGGACTCTATCCTGTACTTCTGTTCGATGAATCATTGAATGCATATTCTGCCTGTGGTAAAATATGATCCCACTGCTTCGGATGTTCTCCTGCAAGACTTCTCAAAAGATTACCCAAACTTCTGTTCACTACTTCAGTCTGTCCAGCAGTCTGAGGGTGATAAGCTGAGCTGAAACTCAGTTTAGTACCAAGCCTTTTCCCCAGTGTCCTCCAAAAATGACCAACAAACCTGGTATCTATGTTAGAAACAATACTTTTAGGAAACCCATGTAATCTAACAATATTTTTGAAAAACAAATTGGCAACATGAGTAGCATCACTGGTTTTATAACATGGAATAAAATGTGCCATTTTTGAAAATCTGTCAACAACAACATAAATTGCATCATTCCCTCTCTGTGTCTTAGGCAATCCTAAAACAAAATCCATACCTACCATATCCCAAGGTCTGTCTGGAATAGGAAATGGAATGTACAAATGTTGTGAAACCAACTCCAAAAAGAGAAGAAAAGATATATCAACGCCTTAGAAATAAGCCACTTCGAGGGGGCAACCTCCAATACATTACATGAATGAACAATTCTTGGATGATTCAAATTACAAAACCTCATTTCTATATATAGGAGTCCATGGGGCCATAATGTAATCCTAGTAGGGCCACAATGTAATCCTAGCCGACCTAACAATAATAATTTAAGGGCACAATAATAACAATATGGGGGTTACAAGGGTACAATAATAACAACAAGGGGGTTACACTAACAACAATAAGGGACTATACTAGTAATATAGGGACCTAACATGCCCCTCTCCTTCAAAAAAGTGTTGTCCTCAATGCTTGAGTAGCTCTGGGTGCTTCTGTATAAAATTCTCATCCTCCCATGTAGAATCTTCAGTGGGTTAGTTCTTGAACTTGATGAGATACTCTGAAATTGATCGATTCCGTAGCTGTCAAGTTCTTGTTTTCGAGACTGCTTTAGGTTCCAATATGATTTTTCCTTCCTCATCAAGTTCTGGCAATATTGTTTGAATTGGAAGATTTTCCCCTATAACCTTCTTTAAGCATGAAACATGGAAAATTGGATGCACTCGTGAAGAAGTAGGGAGCTCCAATTTGTATGCCATAGTACCAATCTTTTGCAACACCTTGTAAGGACCATAATACTTTGGCGATAATTTATTATCCTTCTTAGCTTGCTTGAGGGACATTTATTTGTATGGTTGTAGCCGTAAAAATACCCAGTCTCCTACATCAAAACTTCTCTCACTGCGATGTTGATCTGCCTGTTGTTTCATTCGATTTTGTGCCAAATTCAGGTTGTCCTTGAAGAGTTGGAGAAATTCTTGTTGATGCTCGATGTGATATTACACTGCTTGAACCTTCAAATTTTCTCTTAAAGATGATGTGATGTATGGTGGATGATATCCATAAAATGCCATAAATGGGGTCATTTTTGCTGCAGTATGGAAGGAAGTGTTATACCGCCATTCAGCTAGAGGTAACCACTTGACCCATTGTGTTTGTTTATCAGATACAAAACAACGAAGATATCCTTCCAAACATTTATTTACTATCTCAGTTTGACCACCAGATTGAGGATGATAAGATGAGCTATGAGCTAATTGAGTACCCAAATAAGAAAATATCTTTGTACAAAAATTTCCAGTAAAAATGGGATCTCTGTCGCTCACAATAACCCTTGGGCTTCCATGTAGCTTTTGAATTTTGTCCATAAATGTAGTAGCAACCGTACTTGCTTTAAATGGATGAGATAATGCACAAAAGTGTGCATACTTGGTAAGTCTATCAACTACCACCATGATGACACTCTTTCCTTCGGACTTAGGTAAACCTGGGATAAAATCCATTGAAATCTCCTCCCAACGTTGACTTGGAATGGATAAAGGTTGTAGAAGTCCTAGGGTCTTAATTGTTTCCACTTTATTCTGCTGGCAAACCAAACATTCCGCCACAAACTTTCGAATATCAGATTTAAGGCCATCCCAAAAAAATTCTTTCTTCACCCCGTGGTAAGTTTTTAAAAATCCTGAGTGTCCTCCTAAAGGAGAAGTGTGCAATTCCAGAAGAATCTTTTGTTTTAGTTGGGAATTTTTACAAAGATATAAGCGATCTTTGTACCATAAGGAATCATTTTTCCAACTAAATGTATCAGATGTACTAGGATCTTGCTGCAAATTTTGAATGAGTGTCCATACATCTTTGTCCTTCTTCCATTCATCTCTTACTTCGGTTATCCAATCTGGTTGGATAATAGAAATGGCACAAAGCAATGCTTCCACCTCTTCATTCTTTCTTGAGAGTGCATCTGCAACAACATTTAGCTTCCCTTTTTTGTATATTATTTAGAAGTCATAACCCAACATCTTTGTGACCCATTTTTGCTGCTCTTCTTAAGATAGTCTTTGTTCCAAAAAGTGTTTAAGACTATTATGATCAATTTTTACCTTGAAGTGTCTTCCCATTAGGTAAGTTCTCCATTTCTTTAGTGCATGCAGTATTTCTAACATTTCCTTCTCATAAATAGGTTTCTGTAAATACTTTCCTTTGATTGGAAGAGTTTCAAAAGAAATGGGTCTTCCTTCTTGCATTAAAACAACACCAATTCCATTTCCTGAGGCATCACATTCCACAATAAATGTTTTTGTGAAGTCTGGCGTAGCTAAGACTGGTGCTAGGCACATTGCCTCTTTAAGATGTTCAAAGGCCTTAGTTGCTTCAAGATTCCATGAAAATTCATCTTTCTTCAATAATGTTGTTAGAGGTGCTGCTATTCTCCCATAATTCTTAACAAACTTTTGACAATACCCTGTTAACGAGAGAAATCCTTGCAATTGCTTTATGGTTGTGGGGACTTTCCATTCCTTAATGGCTTTAATTTTGTTATGGTATACCTTAAAACCCTCATGAGATACAATATGACCCAGATATTCCACTTCTTGTAATCCAAAGAAACATTTTGATGTTTTTGCATATAATTGTTTCTCTTGCAATAGTTTGAGCACCTTGTCAACATGTTGAACATGATCCTTCCAAGACCTGCTGTAGATTAGTATATCATCAAAAAAATACTAGCAAAAATTTTCTAAGGAAGGGTTTGAAAATGGAATTCATCAACCCTTGAAATGTAGAAGGTGCATTGGTAAGGCCAAAAGGCATGACCAAAAATTCATAATGACCCTCATGAGTTTGAAATGCTATTTTCGGAATATCTTCAGTCTTCATTATAATTTGATGATACCCTGAATGAAGATCCAATTTGGTAAAATAAATTGCTCCATGTAATTCATCCAATAATTCATCAATCACAGGAATGGGAAATTTATCTTTAATGGTGAGCTTATTGAGCTCCCTATAATCCGGACACATGCGCCATGATCCATCCTTGTGTACCAATACTACAGGAGCAGAGAAAGAACTTTGACTAGGTTGAATTATACCCGCCTCTAACATTTCTGCAATCATACGTTCAATTTCGCTCTTTTGGACACAAGGATATCTATAAGGCCTGATGTTTGGAGGAACACTTCCTGGAATCAAATGAATAGCATGATCATGATCACGAATAGGTGGGAGTCCTTTGGGAGTTTCAAACACCTTGGAATGATTGTCCAAGAATTTTTGGAGATTTGCAGAAATAGATGATTTTGATGTTGGAACTTCTAGTGAGCATAATTGTGCAATTATGCCTCGTTGTTCTTTCTTTAGAAGCTTTGTCATGACATTATAGCTTATTATCTTTCCCGGCTTCCCTGCAATACCTCGTAATTCGACTTCCTTTCCTTCTGAAAAAAAAATCAAGAAAAGTTCTTGAAAATTAAAAGCTACCGTCCCCAAAGATTGTAACCATTGTACTCCTAATACAACATCAACACCTCCCATAAGAATGGAAATAATTGGACTATTCAATACATATTCCCCCATGGTTAGCTTGATATTATGGCATTTTCCAGAGCAATTTATTGTCCCTCCATTTGCAACGATCACTTGACATTCTGGTGCTGGGTATAGGAAACAATTCAATTCCTTGGCTACCTTACAATGAATAAAATTATGGGTACTACCTGAATCAATCAACACTGTTACATTTTTCTTCTTCATATGTCCTTCTATCTTGAGAGTTTGAGGAGTGGTAATTCCTGCCAATGCATTACACGATATGGTCAGTCTCATTTCTTCCTCTTCTTGGGTTGGTTCCTGGTGTATATCCTCTTCTTGTTCATTTTCTTCTTCCTTTTCACAATCTATGTAAAATAATTTCTTCTCAGCACACTTATGACCTTTAGTATATTTTCTATCACAACTGTAGCAAAGCCCTTTTGCTCTTTTTTCTTCCAATTTTTGTGGTGTCAACCTTGTAGGTTGTGGAAATCTAGGAGTAGCAACACTTCCATCTTTATAGAAGTGAGTGGTCGGCTTCCTTGTCACCATAATTTTACATTCAATTTTTCTTGCCAACCTGAATGCCTTCTCTAATGAATCAGGTTCCAAAACGCGAACTTCATGTTGGATGTTATCCTTTAAAGTACCTTTGAAGAGATCAATCCTGTGTTCCTTTGGAATATCAGTTACCCTTATGTTCAATTTTTGGAAGTCCTCAATGTGCTTCCCCCTTAAACCCTTTTGTTTAAGATTTATCAATTGGCTAAAGAAGGTGTTGCTCTTTGTATCCTCATAATGTGCTATCATTTCCTCCATAAAAATTGACAAAGTGACAATTTTTTTATGGGAGAAAAGCCATTGATGCCATACAAATGTATTTTGTTATAAATGTAAAGTTGAAATGCGTACCTTTTGTGTGTTTTTCACATTATGGAGATCAAAATATTGCTCCATCTGTAGTATCCATGTTACAGGATTCTTTCCATCAAACTTCCTCATATCCAATTTTGGAATATGGTGGTTCTTCCCGCCAACATTAGATTTTATGAAATCGGGATTAACATTTATTTTTTTCTCATCATGAGTTTCCTCTACTATATTTTAACCATTATTAAACATTTCTTGTATCAAATTTGTCAAACCTTCCATGTCTGATTTTAGATCATTCTTCATGTTTTCCATTTTAGATTCCATGCCAGCTTCCATGCCATCTATCTTAGATTCCATGCCATTCTTTAAACCATCCATCTTAGATTTTACGCCTTTCTTCAAACCATCCATCTTAGCTTCCACGCCATTCTTCAAAACTTCCATGTCATTTTTTGTTGCTCTTTGCGAGAGCAAAATTTGTTGCACTTGCTCTTGTAATTTTGATATGTCATGTTTCCATTCTTCATCTTCATGAGTCATAGTAGAGATTTCTAAAGGCTTAATGGGTGTTGAATTATTTTTAGGGGCCATTTTAGAATCCAATATTGATATCTATTCTACAATATTCCCTTGTAATCAATTCAACTTGATTCTTCAAACAAGAGTTATGCAATTCGGAAAAAAAATACACACCTTTTACTTGCTTTTGAGGAGATCGATATTGAAATTGAATTATCTCTGTAGTTGTGGATCCTCAATATATGAAATTCAGCCCTATAGTAGCCCTCTGAAGCTTATTTCAAATTCCAGAGGTCTGATATGATTTGGATTCTTCAAGGCCAAGTTATGTCCAATCTCCCACAATGACCCAATTTTGGACTAGTTCAGTAGAGCGAACTTTTACGACTTGCCATGTGTCACTGTTTCCTCCTTTGGCTCTGAAATTGATAGATAAAAAACTAAAGTATGTGCATTTGTGGCCACTTTTTACAACATTCCAATCCGATGCTCAGAGAGAGAGCTATGAATATTTTCCCACGATCACCTCTTTGAGATGAAATTCAGAAGCCTCAAAAATCCCTAACTTCCACAGATCATATCTCCGAAAATATTGCGAACCAATATCTGAAATTTTTTGAAGATGTTCCTCAGGATTGTGGCTTCGCACTCTAAAAATTTCAGCTTCTGAACCTTCGTAGAAAAAAATTTATTACGAAAATACCACGATGACCTGTTTAGGTTAAATTCAGGAGCCTGAAAAATGACCTAACTTGCACAGATCATATCTCTGAAAATATTGTGAACCAAGCTCTGAAATGTTTTGAAGTTGTTCCTTAATATTTTTTCTTTGCACTCTAACAATTTCATATTCTGAACCTTCATAGAAAAAAATTTATAGTGAAAATTCCACGCTGACCTATTTGGATCAGCGAAACCCTAGAATCTCAAAGCTCTGATACCAAATGTTGTGAAACCAGCTCCAAAAAGAGAAGAAAAGAGATATCAACGCCTTAGAAATAAGCCACTTCGAGGGGGAAACCTCCAATAAATTACATGAATGAAAAATTCTTGGATGATTCAAATTACAAAACCTCCTTTCTATATATAGGAGTCCATGGGGCCACAATGTAATCCTAGTGGGGCCACAATGTAATCCTAGCCGACCTAACAATAATAATTTAAGGGAACAATAATAACAATATGGGGTTACAAGGGTACAATAATAAAAATAAGGGGGTTACACTAACAACAATAAGGGACTATACTAGTAATATAGGGACCTAACAACAAACCTGCATTCTAGATTTTCCCTTTTGCATACTGAAAAATTTTACAATTTTTCACAAACCTTTCCACTTCAGATCTCATCTTTGGCCAATAATAAAAATGACTCAGCTTCTCATAAGTTTTATCAGTACCAAAATGTCCAGCAAGCCCACCACTATGCTTCTCTCTGATTAAATTCTCTCTCATGGAACAATTTGGTATACACAATTGATTTCTTTTGAACAATAAACCCTCTTGCAAGAAATAATCTAACTACTGACTTCCGTCCATCAAAACAAGATTACAACATGCTTCAAATGCTTCTTTAAAATCCAAATCTGTTTTATAGAGTTCTTTAGGAAAATCAAAACCTACCACTTCAATTTGACTTTCTTGAACAAGAATGTTCTTCCTACTCAAGGCATCAACGACCTTATTTTCTTGGCCACTTATGTGCTTCAAAACAAAGTTAAAAATTTGAAGATATTCAACCCATTTAGCATGTTTTTGATTCAATTTAGGCTGCTGCATAATATAAGGTAAAGTATGATTATATGAATATAGTACAAATTATTTAGACATTAAATAATGCGTCCACTTCTTCAATGCTTGTACTATTTCATAAAAGTCTTTGTCATAAGAAGAGTACTTTCTCCTTGTGTCATTCAGCTTCTCAATAAAATATGATACAGGTCTATCTTCTTGACTTAAGACAGCCCTAATAGCTTCTCTACTGGCATCACACTTCACTTGAAATGGTTTGTTAAAATCAGGCAAAACTAAGACAGGTTTCTCAGTTATCTTCTGTTTCAAAAACTGAAAATTTCTTTCAGCTTCAGCAGTCCATTAAAATGGTTATTTGTCCTTCTTAATGGTTTCAATGATAGGTGCATTAATCTTGCTGAAATTCCTTATAAATTTTCTATAAAAACTAGCAAGTCCATGGAAACTTATGACCTCAAAAACACTTTTTGGTGAAGGCCACTCCAAAATTGCCTTTACCTTTTTTGGATCCATCTTTAACCCTTCAGCAGAAACAACAAAACCCAGATACACCAATTATTCTTTCATGAATGAACACTTATTTAGATTTATCAGTAACTTCTCTTGATGTAGTTTCTTCAGGACATAATTTAGATGCCTCAAGTGCTCTTCCTTTGTCTTGCTGTAAATTAATATATCATCTAGATATACTATTGCAAATTTACCAATAAATTCCTTTAACACTTCATTCATGAGCCTCATAAAAGTACTAGGTGAATTTGACAAACCAAAGGGCATTACCATCCACTCATACAATCCCTCATTTGTTTTAAAGGCTGTTTTCCATTCATCACCTTCTCTTATCCTAATATGATGATACCCACTTTTCAAATCTAGTTTTGAAAAATATCTTTCTCCACTCAAACAGTCCATTAAATCTTCAATTCTGGGTAAAGGAAATCTATACCTGATTGTTATCTTGTTGATTTCTTTTGAATCAGTGTACATTCTCCAACCTCCATCCTTCTTCGGACTCAACACTGTAGGTACTGCACAAGGACTCAAACTTTCTCTGATCAAACCTTTGTCGACCAATTCCTGCACTTGCTTTTTGATTTATTCATTTTCTGTGGGAGTCATTCTGTAAGCTGCTTTGTTTGGAAGATTTGATCCTGGGATAAAATATATCTGATGGATGATTATTCTTATAGGTGGTAACTCTTCAGGAAAATCATCCACAATAATATCACAATAATTTTCCAACATTTCTTGAATTTCAATTGGAAAATCAGAAATTTTAGTAGAAGTAAATACTAACTTAGGTTTGCAAACTAAAGAAAAATTCACCTCTTCATCTTTAACCTACTGCAAGTATTCTTTCCCACTCAACAATAAGTCTTTGGATCAGAATTTTTGCTTGATGCATCTCCCTCTTCCATAGGTAACAATGTTTGATACATACCATCCTTGAAAAACTTGTAGGTGTTCCTCTTACCATCATGCACTGCTGCTCTGTCATACTGCCAAGGTCTACCCAGTAGTATGTGACACACATCCATAGGCATCACATTACACATTATTTTATCTTTGTAGCTGCCTATCTGCAATTATATTTTACATTGATTTTTCACAATCAGCTGATGACCCTTATGAAGCCATGACACCTTGTAGGGTGTTGGATGTTCCCTTGTCTCCAAATTCAACTTCTCTATCACCTATGTAGAGACCAAGTTGTCTGTGTTGCCACTATCAATGACCAATTGACAGCATTTCCCTTGAAATTTTCATACACTTCTGAACAAAGTTTTCCTCTGCGCTGGCTCAAAAACTTCTTTTGTTTGTTTCAACAAAACCTTGTTGACAACCAAAGATTCTCCCATCTCTGGCATAATTTCTCTCTCTGCTTCAGGAAAATTTGCTACTCCTTCAGTCTGAGCAACAATTGCATTTCTCTGACTTGTACCCACATTCTCTTCCTCTGGGCACTCATAGGCTCTATGTCCCAATTTGTTACATCTGTAACATCTCACTTCTCTTCCTCTTCCTATGCCTCCTCTTCCTCTGTAGGAATTTCTTCTGCCACTTCATCACCTTCTGTGTGTGCATGCTAAGGTGAGTTGCTGCTAGCTCCATCTCTTGGTGCTGTAGATCTTCCTCTACCACCTTGACTTCCCCTTCCTCGGAAAGTACCTCTTCCTTTGGAAAACTATTTTCTCAAGAGTTTTTATTCAGATTTTAAAGCCACTTGATAAGCCTCCTCTAATTTCTTAGGAGACAATATACTTATCTCATCTTGGATCTCCATTCTGAGACCATTTATGTACCTGGAAATCTTCTCAGCTGTGTCCTGGATCTATCCAGCTCTTATGCTTACTTTATAAAATTCTTCTGTGTACTCTTTCACTGTCATTAATCTCTGTCTAAGATTCTGCATTTGTCTAAATAATGAAAGCTAATAATCACTAGGTAAAAACTTACCTCTCAGCTTTGCCACCATTCTTCTCCAATTCTTGATTGGCTGTTTACCAACTCTCCTTCTCTCTGCTTGCACTCCATCCCACAAAAGTGCCGCATGTCCTTTCAACCTTGTCACTGCAAATTTAACTCTCTTGTGTTCACCCATATCTTCATAATCAAAGCATTTATTCACCTCATTGATCCAGTCTATCAACTCTTCTGTATTCAATCGTCCTGCAAAAGCTGATACTTCAAGTCTAGGCTTGGATGTAGATCTTAAGACTGTTTTAAAGAATCTCATCTCAGGGGTAAGCTCAACATTGTCGTCTTCTTCTTTAGCTTTAGGTTCATTGACATCTTTAGGGTCTCTTGGATGTCCTACTTCAATTGCTTCCAATCTGGCTTGGATTTGCTGCATAGTCTCCAGTACTTCTGCATTTGCAACTGGCTTACCTCTTCTTCTACCAGCAGCACCTCTACCAATTCGGACAGCCATGCTGGATTTCTTCTTCTGACTCTTAGAAGTCTGTTCAACCTCTGATAAATGCTCCGAAGTCTTATCTGATACCACAAATGATGGCAGTGTGGGTGCAGACATTAAGGAGAGCCTTTCAAACCTTTGTACAATCTTTTATAACTCTAGGGGGAACTCGTTCCGACTCTTTGTTTTTACTTTCATTCATAAAATTTATGAAATTTGATTAATGAAATCCACAATAGTCTTAAAAATCCCTTTAAAGCCCCTTTAGACAATATTAACCTTTTGAAAATATTATAAATCCTTGAAGTCATTCAAGCTCATTAAAACCACATTTAAGACCCTTAGAAATATAATACTTTGATTTTCAAACAGAGATGAAACTTTCTGGAACATAGTATTAAAATACTATGAATCAATGTTTCATAACCTTCAGAACAAATGTCCAATCCTTAATATTATGATCCTTAAACCGTTGGAGTGATTGGGTTTTATTCTTGGGAGTATAACATAATTTAACAACATTTTAATATTCTCGGGCCCACATATTCGGCCTTAACTATTAACCAACATTTATCAACTTAAAATTCTGATCCATACCTTACTTAACTCCCACGCAGCTTGTTGATCTGAAAACTGTCGGATCAATCATCCACCAAATCGAATGATAATCGCAGTACTTCACCCACATAACCTTAGCGCTAAAAAATTATGCGAAATAGGCAGGATTGATATTGTGATGTGTCACAATATGACTTGCTCGCATTCCAAAAGTTTAAAACCGCCTTTGGCTCAATAACTATGCGATATTGGTGGTTTCTTTCCACAAAACCGCTCACCGAAATCTATTTAAATCACACTTAATACCCAAAATTATTCACTGGTTTCTGCTACGTAAATGATAAACATGGTTTAATTCAAATGTTAACCTCTAAGCAAGCAAAAAGTTTTTGATCGTGACCAACGAAACAACGTTCTTTGATTTCTCCGAGTCCTTTCCCACAGAATAAAACTATACTTTGTTTTCTCTCAATTCTACTCAGCATACATATATAATCAATGAAATTTTGGAAGGTAATAAAATCTTCACACAGAGCTTAATACAATTTCAAGTTGCATTCAATTGAACACATAGAATTATAAAAATCCAATAGAATTTCGAAGGTAAAACCTCCGGGAAACTTGCCAAGAACACAGATAAGTAAATAGTTCTGCGATTTTATTTCATCAGAGGCAAACCCTCTCAAATCCAATCTTCTACATCAAATTCCTCTTTCCTCTGTTACAGAGGTTACACTTTATAGCCTTTTGACAATGTAACTGACCTCTTTCTAAGGGTCGAATTATTCAAACTTAAACAACTCCTAATTATGACATGTCTTTCTAGATTCCATCAACTAAACCTAAATAAACTAACACGAATCAAAACTATTCAACTTTCTCTAATTACTAGTTCACGCCTATCTATTACAGAATAGATTTTAACAAATGATTGAGGAACCCAATCCTCCTAGTAAAACTGACTTTCACCCTTTTGTGAATGAATTTTAGACCCATCCAATCACAACATGTGAACAATCTTTCAGATTGCTGACTAAACTATAATGCCCCTGCACCATATTTGAGAAATGAGGTGGAAACCAACTTATACATGGATGAGAAGATTGTTTGTACATAAATGTCGAAGGAGGTGAATCTGAGTAGCCTTAAAAATGGGAAGATAACAAAAAGACCACTCTTCCATATAAAGATTCATGTCAAGAAGACAAAGAATGATTCTTTGTTCAACTTAGGATCACGAGAAATCTCATTGCAACATAGCTGGTCAAAAAATTGGTATTGGAATTTCATGATCATCGAAGCCCATATCCATTGGGATGGGTAAATAAGGAAGCATAAATAAAGGTAACTAAACAATGCAAAATCATATTTGCTATTAGTGCTAATTTTATTGATGAAGTAGAACTAGATGTAGTTTTTCTTGATGTATGCCATGTGGTCTTTGGAAGTCCCCATATGTACACGTGGGATGCAATATTTCATGTGGAGAGTCAAATAGTATCACCTCATCAAGAATGGAAAATCCTTTGCCATCAACAATCATAAGGGAAAGTCTAAAATTTCACCGGTAAGTTCCAACCAAGCCATGAAACTAATCAGTTTTAGCAAGAAGTATGTTTTATTTCTTTTAAGAGAAATCTAGTTTGTAGAAGAGTTGGTGAGAGAAAATTCATCCCCATAGACGTATATTAAGGAACAAAAAAAAACAATTGGAAGAGTTTTTATGGGCATATAGGGGTGTGTTCAAGGAGTCTAAAGAGCTATCACCTAAGAGAGAAGTGGAGCATGAGATCTAGGAGTTGCCAGACTCTCTATTGCCAAAAATTGGATTGTATAAGTAGCCCATTATAGAAGAAAATGAGGTGAAGAAGAAATTGCAACAACTACTGGAACATGATGTCATTTGACCAGGTACCTCACCTTGTGGGTCACCCATAATCATTATGTCGAAGAAAGGTGGGAATTGGTGGATGTGTATCAATTACATATCATTAAATAAAATTATGCTCAAGAATAAGTACCCCCTACCTAAGATATATGATATGTTGGATCAATTGCAAAAAGACAAATACTTCACCAAGCTATACTTAAAGTCTCAATATCACCATGTTTGAGTTAGATAAGAAGATACCTAGAAGAATACCTTCAATACTAGGTAAAGTTTTTATGAGTGGTTAGTCATGCCATTTGGCCTATCGAATGTGCCAATTATGTTTATGAGGTTAATGAATGATATACTACACCCTTTTATGTATTCATTTATTATTTTCTATTTGGATGATATACTAGTATATAATTCTACATGGAAGGATAACATGTCACATTTAATGTAGGTGCTAGAGACATTAAAAAAGCACTGATTGTTGAAAAATATCAAAAAATGTGTGAGTTTGCACAACAATATATGGTTTATCTAGGGTATGTGATAGCTGGAGGAGAGTTAAAGATGGATTCTCCCAATATGAAGACCTTCATGAAGTGGTCGGTGCCTACTAATTTTTATGATGTCAAGATTTTTTTTTGGGTAGCATAGAACCTAAGGAAATTCATAGCCTCATTTTTAGTAGTAGTAGCACCACTCCATGTCATCACAATGAGTGGATATAGTTTCTAGTAGGAAAAGGGTCAACAGAGGGCCTTTGAGGAGTTCTGACATGATCGAACTTGCCACAAACCTTCAAATTGGAGACATATGCAAGTGGGTATGCTATGGGATTGGTCTTGATGTGGGGAGGAAGCCTTGTATGCTACCATTATGAAGTATTTCATGGGGTAGTTCATGAATACCCTACCTATGAAATGGAGCTCAATGCCCTGGTGCAAGTTGTGAAGAAGTGGAAACACTATTTGATTGTAATGGAGATAGTAATCCACATAAATCACAATCTTCTATAGTACATGTAGGCCCATAGTAAGATACAACAAACCATACATTATAAGTGGATGAAATTTCCACAAAAAATTCATTTAGTAATCAAGTAAAATAAGGGAAACACAAACAAGTTGTCTAAAATTCTTTCAAGGCCTCCCACATAAAAGATAACAGTTTTTGAACTCTTAATCACATGGACCCTTTCACCCATGTTGCATACAATGATGCATACATCGATGATGATAACTTCAAGGAGGTGTTTTAGTAGTTGCAAATATAGAGTCATGTGCATGATGGTGATAGCACAATTGAATACCTTCTCTAGAATGGATTACTCTAAAGTTAGATAAGTTATGCATTCCTAAAGGTGAGAAAATGTAGATGATCAAAGAGGCTCACACCTCCAAGGTTGTACGTAATTTTGGTGTAGGGAAGATAGTGGCAAAGTTGCAGAGGTATGTATATTGTATCGTGATGCAAGAAGAGGTAGTTAGGTTCATAAGAGGATGCATGATTTTTTGTACCAACAAGCTTAGTAACATGAAACATGGTGTGTATCATCCCTTGCATATACCCACACATCCATAGGAAATAATTTCAATGGTAATTATGGGATGTTTACCAACAAAAAATGACATGATATTTATTTCATAAGGTCAGAAGGTTATTTTTAAGAGTGAAAATACCAGACTTAAATAATAAAACATAAGACTTAATAGAAAAAATGAACAATAAAAAACAAGCAAGAACAAAACTCCACCAATTTGTTAATGGAGTTCAACCAAGATGTGGGCTATGTCTCTGGGTCCATTTATGAGTGGGAAGGCCTCTTTTTATTAATGATGTGTAGGGAAAAAATTTCATTTGTCTTCCAAACTACAAATGTTGGTTCTTTGTTTTGAAACATAGTGATTTGCAAAAGATCAAATCGAACCTCTCCTTTGGCCACTATCCAAAGGGATTAAAAAGATCGAATCTATACAGACAACAATGCTATTTTACTCCTTGGTGCACTAACACTATCAAATATTTTATCCTTGGTGTACTGGCACTATCATACTTTAATTCTTAGTGCATTGGCACTATCAAAATTCTCTCTCCAAAAATTGAATTAGGCTTGACTGATCCACATAACGAGCTTCATTATATTCTATATATTCATCCTTATCGCCTCAAATTTACCTCATCTCATTTTCTTCCCTAGAAAGTATTTGGTGTTATTTTCAATGTTATGTAGGCCTTATAGGCCCAACACAATCCCATGGGTTTTCATCCATAATGCTCTATTAATTTAAACAACACAATAAATATCAAGCTTTGTCAAGCCTTGACAAGGCCCAATTGGTGGTTGATGTCTTTGGTTAAGTGTCCAACCTAGAGCATTTGACCATGGACCGCAATTTTGTGGCATATTATTTGTACATCACATTAACTATATGTGGTTCAAAATTACAATCAATGTAACGAATCGTGGTCCGTTGGAAATTTGTTGTAACATTATCGAACTAGTTTGGTGTTCAATTCCTACTTACCCCATTTTAACTCGAAAACCAAATATTTTATGCCACATATGTCCTACTTTTGAAACCTTTAATAGCTAGTTAGAGGCTTCCAGGTGGAAACCTTTGATTATCCCAACTCACTTCCAGCTAAGATGGCACATGTCGCCACATATGTAGCCACACTAGTGCCACGTTGTCATGCCACAAAGATTTTCCGCCATGTGTCCTCTGCAGCTCATGCCATGTTTCTGTATAGAATGCCACAAGACCTCTATATGAAATTCCACGTGCCACCTTATGGATGCCATGTGTCATATGTCCTTCCCCGTTTTACCTATTTTTCAAAAATTTCATAAAATCATAACTTTCATATATGAAGTCCTTTTTTGTTTGTATAAGTTGCATTGAAAATATCTCATTGAGCTCTTCGACATGAAACCAATTGTAGAAAGTTTTAAAACCTTTAGAATTTGAGGCCTCTGATATTCTTGGATCATTTCTCCCCATTAGGAAACTTTTGGACCACAAAAATAGGATTACTCAACATATAGGTGAGGGTATAACTCCTTCACTTTTCCAATCTCAATACACCCCGCTTTGTTTGGATTCATTCCGTTACACCCTGCTTAGAGATACTCCACATCACCTCTACGTGAGTCCTTGTATTCCTATCTAGAATAACATGTTCTTGCAACTCATTCAGGTAATTAGGAGAAAAATCATCAATGCAGGAACTTGAATAATCTCATGCATATCTATGATCATTGGAGGCTCATACAATTTCAAGTTCTCTACATTCACCACTGAATACATTTTCATGTAAGGTGGTATATCAAAGTGAAAATAATTAATACCGTTCTTATCCAAGATTGTGAATGGGCCGTATCATATTTTCTTGAGCTTATTAACTTCCCCCTTTAACCTATCTTTAATAATATGCAACCAAACTTGATCACCAACTTGAAACTGATGATCTACCCGATGTTTTTCATGTCTTGATTTGTATTGGGCTTGACTCTTCTCCAACTGTTCCTGCACTGTCTGATCAATAATTTGGAGTTTTAAATGAATTTTTGGGCTTTGTCTTCATTTTTTTGCTCATATGAATATACATATTTCCAAAAAATAAAGTCCAATGGAGACTATGGTAGGTACCAAAAGCAAGTATCGAATGGAGAAGTCTAAGTAGAAGAATATGAGGCTCTATTGCAAGCATGTTGCACATAATGTAGGTTATCATACCAAATATTAGGATGTTTTTTGCAATACCCTCAAATAAAATGAACTATAGTTCTGTTGATAACTTTTATTTTCTCAATGGTATGTGGATGAAAAGTGATACTTCTCTTCAACTTGGTATCCACCATGCCCCATAAAGTTGACGAAAACTCCCCATTGAAGTGGGAATCCTGATAGAAAATGATGGATGTTGGAAGTCCAAGGTAAACCCATACATGTTGAAAGAATAAGTATGTGTTTTGTTAAAACATCACCTAATTTTTACAAGGTAATCAAGATGAAAATCTTGTTGAATCTATCCATAACTACATACAAATAGTCATGACCTTTCTTGGACATAAGAAACCCCCCTACAAAATCCATAACAATACTCTCCCATGGATGAGAAGGAAATGGAACAGGTGTATACAGATCCAACTTTCTATTGGTGGGTGTATTAGTGGCACGCACCACATACCATTTTATATATTTGGACATAATTTCCTTCATTTGAGACCATGTTTTTGCTGCATCAAACACCCTCCAAATTTTTTCCCACATCAAAATTTTGGAGCCTCCTTATGGTCATTCTATATTTCATTTCAACCCATTAAGGTCTTTCCCAATCATGTTGTTCAAGTGTTCAAGTCTTCCTTTAACAATTCCAAGTGTCAAACTACTTTCTTTCACATGAATAACTCTTGATGTTTTCACAAGCACAATTATTTTAAGCAAGCCTAAGAGTAAATATGTACCCTTGGAAGTCAAGCATTGCACAATACATAATGAAATTCATTATGTAGCGCCTGATGACAATGAATACACAATGCCTAATGATAGTGATCGCGTAGTCTATAGAGACAATTCTTGTGGCATCCTTGTGGAAAGTTCTTGCACAATCCTTGATGCCAATGCTTGCACAGTTCTTAGAGATAAAGACTAAATAATCCTTATGGACAATGTAAGTGTAAGGGAATTCTCTAAAAATAGTGATTGTACACTCTTTAATGACAGTGAGAGTGTACTTCTTCAAGTCATTTAATTCACTCTTGGCTCCTAGTTCCCTGAAATTCACTAAGCACACTCACCAATCTTAACCCCAATCACATGTCTGCTCTCATTGTATGAAGGGTCCAGTCCAAGGCTCATCTTCATATTCATATTTCACTTTTGAGCTCCTTGCATTGTTGGAAAATAATAAGCATTCTCTTGCTCATGGTTACAAATGCTTTGTCTTCTAGGTGAGTTCTCAACTTTCACTTTTGCTTTCTTTTTCTCTTACATGTGTTGTTTTTCTTGCTTTATATTTCACAAGTTTCAATTTTTCGTGCTTTCAATGTTGCATGTGTCACTTTCACTTGTTTTCACACATCTTAAGAGCACCATGAAACACCTTCTAGAGGTATCTCTAGTGCACTATATTGCACAAGTTGATGCTATTTATCATTAGAACATGTTCTGGACACATTCTTATAACATAGTGTGCCTTTTGGTTGCAGTTGACGCTTGTGTCATAAAGGTACATCTTAAGTGTCACACTTGGAGATAAGTATCATTTTAGTTTCATTTCACTGTAAGCTTGTTGGTTTTTGGTATTGTGTATCTTCTGGTCATGTACTTGGTTGTATATGTTTGTGTGATCTTCTTAAGGACTTGTTGTATGCTCTTATTCTTACTCTCTTATATCACTAATCCCACACAATAAATTTTGGAGTTCTCTTGGTCCTCACAACTCTTGCAATTCACGACTATTATTCAACCCTCATCCAAATGTAATGCCCACTATTCATTCCTAAGCCATAATGGTGGAGTTATTACCTCCTAGAACTACGTACTATGTAGTCCTAGAGGAAAACCTCCTTCAACTGCATATTGAGAAACTTCAGAGAATTGAATCAATTAATCTCGTTGGTTACACTTGCCCTATGCATAATTTTTACCAATCATTCCTAACACCACACATTGTGCACTTCTAGTGGATATTCGAGTCATTTTTGGACACATGTAGAAGCCAACTGCTTAATTCTTAGGCCCTCTCCCTCAACTACTGTGCATTGCGCAATTATAGTGCCCAAGATTGTCACTCTTGTCTCCTAAAATTTCCCTTTACACAATTCCTTGAACAACCTTTTCCCCACTGCACAATGCACATTTTTTGTAAGTAGTAGGGTCATTTTTAAATCCTTGCAAAGCTCAATTGTGAAACACATAAACCCCTCTCTTCAAGCACTGCTCACTACACATTCTCAGAGAGCAGGCATGCCTTCCTTTCCTCCTAGATTTTCTCAATGCACAATCCATGATTTTCTTATCCCTTGCCATTGCACATTTCACAATCACAAGGACCAATCCCTCATTCCTTGCCTCTTGATACTGAGCATTGTGCCCAAGAAGGCTCTCCTCTCAGGTATTGCACACTATCCCATCATAGTTAACATATCACATGAACAAAAATGATAGAATAGGTGATTTTCGGACTGATGTTTCCTTGCCATGAGTAAACTTCATTTGCCAGTCTTATTATCCTGACATGGAAAGATGATAATAAAGGAGGTCATTAAGGAGAGGTGGCAAGAACACACTTGTGGAGATGAGATGCAAAGATACCATCACGCAAGAGATAAAGAAATATTGGGCCATAACAGAGAGTTGGAAACTTAGGTCGAATTAGAAGGTTCCAACACTTATCTATACCCTTTGGAGGGTGAAGATGAAGTAGAAGCTAGATCTATCATGAAGGATTGAAGACATAGCAAGAAAGAGGATAACTTGGAACTGATGAATTATAATGAAGTCTCATGTCACAGTCACCAAATCAAGGCTTCTCAAAGTGTCACCACAAAAGTATTATGTTGTCAATGTATTTTTTCCACAATTTGTGGAATGTAATATTATATTTAAAAAAATGAGAAAATGTAAAATTCGTGGAAGCCCAAGGGTCACACATGGAATGTGAAAATCCATTAGAAAGTCCTAAAGTCATGTAGAATCTCAAAGGTCACATAGAAGTTTGAAAAGTCACATGGAAGCTTAAGAGTCACGAGGGAGGTCAAGTCACAAGGAAGGTGGAGAGTCACCTCATTTGTTATATATACACCCTCATAGCTCAAGTAAAACACTTTTCACCTTGGATTATCTAGCTTGGCATAGGAGATAAGATCATTCTTTGGAGGAGAAGGTGGTGACTTAATGTTCCACTATTGGGGCTAGTGTGGAATCGTTGTAATCGTGTATCTTGGAACGTTCCCTTAATATATGAAGCTCTTAGATTTGAAACACTTTAATTCATGAATTGTGGATGTTTTAAGGATATTATTTTAATTTTTGAAATATATTTTTATGTTCATACATACTAAATAAAGTGAACTATTCCGCTGGATTTGGTATGCATCTTGTTGCATTGTTACTTGAATTTATGATTGTTGTTACCTTGGGAACTATTTTGTAGGTTAAATAATGAGTCATTCCTTTCTCTTGTGTGTCTCTTTTAGGATATTACTATTTCTTTTATTCTAGAGGCTCACCCTTTATTTTTCCTTTTGTGAAGGTACCATATATACATTACAGTTTTATGCCTCACAGTGTCAACTTACTTGCTTGTTTCAAAGGTTATGTGCATAGTATCTTATGTTTTTTATTGTAGCAAATGAAAGTCTCTAAGTTATGGTTACTGAGCCTATTATCCTGATGAGGATCCTACTCCAAATAGTGTGAGGTAAAGTTGGGACTTATACTGGGGAGCCCCCTGTGTTGGTAGACTTCCAATACTGTCAACAAGCAGCGCTAGAAGGAGTGCCAGATGACAAGATGAGCCCATTACGTTTGTTTTGAATTGCTTATCTTGAATGGATTATTTCAAAATCATAATATTGAGATGCTTTTCGAATAGATCAAATCTTACAATCCCCGCAAAAATAATTCATTACTTGTCACATATTAAGTTTGAGGGAAAGGGTCCAACAACCGTTCTTGGCCATATTATTTTATTTATTCAAATTTTCCTTGCTAATGGAATACATTGTAAATATGCTTAGGCTAAACTATTTACCCTCACACTTGAAGGTAATGTTAAGCATTGGTGTCATACATTAGTAGCTTCTTTTATCCATTCATTTGAGAAAGTTGTTAAGGAGTTTCGTGAAGATTTAGAGATTTATGATTATAAATATGCATATAAAAGGATCAATCGGATTAGAATGAAGCCAAGTGAACCATTAAAGGATTTTATTGATATGTTTCTTCACCTTTTATATGAAATTTCTGAAGAAGATGACGATTATGATTTCATGGGTGAAAAATTTCAGCATTTGCTTCTAGTCTCCTTGAAACAATTTGCATTAGATTCTCTTGATGATTTTTATCTTCCAACTTTTCTCGATAATGAGGCACGTCCATTCTCAAAGGAGGAATCTATTAATCTTTTTTTATTAATTTTCCTCATCCTTTCTCATTATCGAAAAAACGAGTTCCTTATGCTGAGGTTGGATTTGTAAAAATATGAAAACCAAATTGCTAATCCATTTCTCCCACATTCATATTTTTTCCATGAATCAATTTTCAGTAAAAAATATTTCATGGTTCTCATGATCTTATTGAATCTAATCCATTGATTTTTCAAGAAAACACTAACATGTATAATCTTAATCTTGAATCTGGTTCAATTGAAAGTAGTGTTTTTGGAAGGGATACCTATCATCCTCTATCATTTACACTTCATGACCCTTTGTACCTCGATTCGCCAATAATTGGCCCAAATAATTTTGATTCTCAATTTATTGGTTCACACGATGATCAGGTGCAAGGTAGTTATATCTCACATGTAGAGGAGAAAAATTGTGAAGACACTTCCATATTTCTTCCCTCTTTCAGATTATTCCACATCAAAATGATGATCAATCATCTTGTGATATTGATAACCTGTCAAATGATCTAAATATCCTTACTTAAGTTTAAACCTTGGACAACCATCAGATTGACATTCATGTTTATGTTGATTTAAGTAGTGATGGGTGCCCAATT
This sequence comes from Pinus albicaulis, assembly GCA_034641835.2. Taxonomy (NCBI): domain Eukaryota; kingdom Viridiplantae; phylum Streptophyta; class Pinopsida; order Pinales; family Pinaceae; genus Pinus; species Pinus albicaulis. The sequence continues at coordinate 297,789,284 of CM076572.1, forward strand.
ACATTGTATGATATTTCAATTCCTCAAGAAGAACCAGATTTGCAAGCCGTTGATCTAAGTTTTAAGAAACCTTATTGTAGTTTGAAAACTCTAGTTTTGGATTGGGATAATCTTTTAGTTTAGGATGCTCTTGAAATTATTTTGATCCATTCCCAAAATCACATTGCTATGCCATTATTTTACCATTATGCTGACGAAATTTATGTTGATTCAATTTATCTTTAGCCTCCTCATGATATGCTCTTGCATTCACCTCCCCTCCATTACCAAGGCCATGTATTGGGTGACAACACATGTTCAAATGTTCTTATGTATCAGAACATGCGTATCGGTCCATTGTTTTTGCAAGATGATATGAGTATGCATAAATTGAATTTTGGATCAAATTCAATTACAACTAATGTCTCTTCTCCTGAGTATTTTCATCTTTCCTCACCCATAACACACTATTAATTGTACCCAGATGTGTTTGGTATGCCAACAGTTTATTTCAAGCCTTTAGATATTCACCCTACTAATTTTGACTATAATCAAGTGCAATATGGTGTCGTTTCACAATTAGAAGATGAAAATATTGAATCCATTGTTCATGATTTGTTTAATTGTTAATATTTCATAGTTTAGGAGGAAGATTATATAGATGTTCAAAGAATCCCTTCGATTGATTCATTTAGATTCCTTACCCATGAGGAGTTCCCTATGCTAAATCTTAAATCTAATCAAGTTAGTTTCATTAACAATTTTTTTATCAATACATCTGATGATAGTGGTGCATATATACTGGTAAATCTTTATAGGCCACCCAAATTTGATGATCTATCATTTGGAAATTCAGGGACTTATCAGGAAGTTGAGGCACTTCAGCTCCTGTTGGTGGTTATTTTAGGTTCTTGTGATCCTAATGAGATCCTCGAACTAGATTAGATCCGGATCTTCTTGCTTAATTCTTTCCTTATTGTTGTTTCACTAGGTGAAATATTTATTTTGAAGGATTTTCAACGTTTTCAAGTTAACCCTTTTAATTCTCAATATATAGTTTTTGATCAGATATAAGATTCCTGTTTGGTTAATTTTCCTTCATGTGAATCTATTATTTCAAACCTAGGGATGGAGAGCATATATTTCACAGATGCACACAACTTTAAAGTCTGTTATTTTGATTATCAAAATAAATATCATTACCACCTGAAATATTTCTACCTATCAAATCCTTCCATGGATGATCAACTTCTCGTATTTCTGGCGTTTGTTATGAAGTTGATCATTTTCCTAGTGCAATCAATCCCCTTGAGTCTCAGTCGGTGAGCGGATGCAATTCCTCAAGCTCATATTAATGTTCGATCTGATTTGACACACACTACTGATACTTTCTCAGCCGAGTTTCAATATTCCTTGAATCCTAACTAGTTTTCAGTCTTTGGTATACTCACAATCAATGTTAATTTTATAACAACCCCTAGTTGATTTTCCATGTAAATAAAATAATACCAAGGTCATGGGACACATATTCCAAGATGAATATTTGGAAAAACACTTCAGTCGGCATCACTTGTGAGTAATTAATGGATATGGAAATTATTAAAGGAAAAGAGGAAATAATTGGCATATATTTATGAAAATAAAGGAAATAGGAGAAAAGGAAGGTGAAGATACACAATTTTTCATGCTAAGAAAATTTGGGGAAAAATGAAGGAAAATGAAGAAAATAGGGGCATCAATGATAAAATGGCTTCAAAGAAATAGTTCACAGGTTTTGGTTAAACTTTTGTTGGTTTAAATTTTGTCAGTTCAGTTTTGGCTCTCTCATTTCATTCTCTCATTCTCTCATAATATTTCACAATTAGAGAATTCTTGGAGAACTTTGGTATTCACATGGATTTGGATAAATTAGGCAAAGGAAAGTAGCGAGCGTAAGGAAACAATTGGATCAATAACTATAGATGGACTGATTTGCAGGTATTAAGTTTCATGTGTGATTTCCTTAGTAATTTTTGCATGCATGGTATATGCATGTGGTTTCTTGGTTATGTGCTGTCATTGGAATGGATATTTCCTAGATTGACAGTGGATTTAGCCTTGCCTTTCCATTTCCTAGATAACCATGGTGTTGTGGGATTTTCCACTTTTTTTTTTTTTAATTGGTGCTCAAGTTCATTATGGTTGTGTGTTGGAACAAACAATTTGGAAGCCTTGGAATAGATTGTGTTTAGTTACTAGTTCCTAGTGTTGTTGGTTAGGACAAACACTCTAGAGCCCTTGGTGGGTTGAGTTACTAGTTCCTGGAGCTACATTTGGAACACATTATCTAGAGCCCCGCAAGGATGTGGGTTGAGTTACTAGTTCCTGGATCCCTAGAAAACTTGGGTAGAGACCGATCTAGTTGATGTTAGTGATTTTTGAATAACAGAGGTGGAATCACTATGGTTTAGGGTTAAGGTGGTTTGGCCTCTAGAAGCCTGGGTTGGTTTTGTTTTGGTTTATTTCATGAGATCCCACATTCATGCTTGGAATATGGCACAAGGTTGATTAAATAAAAGAGATATTTGGTTCAACCCAATCTATGGTCGGGTGGTATGTGGAAGTCCCTTACTTGGTTGGAATTTTCATATATTAATAATAGTTTTTTTGCTACTATGATTTATGAATACTTCTAGTGATTATCTTGGTGATATTATGGCTGAATTTCCGTGGTTTCTATGCTAGTTATTTTCTAGCTATATGATGGTTATATGATGTAACCTATCTATGGATCTCGATATGTTTTGATAAGTTATTGATTGGTTAATGAATGCATGGACTAACGAGTGTTATTGCAACTATATACCAAGGGCTTAAATCATTTTTGTTGATTCCCAGATGAACACTATCAGTTTATGATCAAATATACATTCATGGTTTGTAGCTTACATGTTCTCCATATGTTTGATGAAATTTCCATCATGGATTAGAAATTTATATGTAAATTTTTTGCTTTATTTTGAATGGTTATCATTTTTATCATATTTTCTTTGATTTTGGAAAGTTACAAGTAGTTTTGGGCAGTGGTCTAGAGGCTAGCCTGAAAAAGTGGCTTAAATATTAGAATCGATAGCACTAAACTCAAGGATTTAGTTCATAACCACATGTAATAAGGCTTGTGCATGTAGTTGAGGCCTCATAACCACTCTCTTTCCTTGTTGTGTGTGCGGTTGGGGTTCTAGGTCAGACAAAAATGGTTCCAGCTCAGGGATTGATCACCGAGGGTGGTTTTCCAACTCTTGAGTGATCTGTAGTCCTTGTGGGATGTCAATATGTTTTCAGTTTGTAGGTCCCACTTCCTTAAATGGAACTTGGAGGTTAGGTCATGTCATAGTGAAACTCATCTCATGTTTACTTTGGTGAGCTTGTGAATTTGGGTAAATGTGGGGCGAGGCAATTACAGGGTGGTATTAGAGCGGATTTCCATTCTCTTTGGGTGATATATGATATCAAAGGGTGTTATCAGAACTTCTAGGATCAATTAACACATGGACTGGATAGGCTAGATGTGATTTTTATGAATGCATGTTAGTTGTCGATATGTTTGTTACACATGAATTGTGATGGTCATTTTTTTAGTTTGCATCATCATGATGATGCTGGTGTGTGCTGATGTTGGTATGTTATGATGTTGATATTAATGATGTTAATATGTTAGTGTCATTATGTATATACATGTATATCATGCTAGTCTGGATTGATTTGTGTAGACGAGATAACCTTCCCTGAAACACACTAAGGTATGATTTTGATTATGTATATGTTTAATTTATCTAACATGACATGTTTTCAGGAGATAGAAGATCAAAGATGATGAGAAAAATGGTGGATTACAGTTCACATGAATCTCCTTATAGATTAGATGAGAAAAAAGGAGATGAGTACTCTCTTGATATAGAAGATACACTAAGAAGTTTGAAGGCATAAATTAGAGGTTCCAAGGCAGATAATGACATGATAATTTAGTCACATGAAAGACTTTCTGGAGCTTAGGAAAAGAAAGTAAAGGTAAATTCAATGATCCTTCAAAACTTATCAAATTTACAGAGAAAGGGACAACCAAGAATTAGTCATGGAAAAGAGGAAAGGAAAAATGGGGCATATGGTAGCAGGTCTCATGGAGGACATAGGTTGGATAGGGATGACATAATAAAAGGTGGCAGATATTTGGATACATCTGACAAGAAAGTTACTAGTAATGGGTTCTATTCTAGTTCTAGATCAGAGAGACATCATGGTCATCATTACTATCATTATTATAGGAGGAGTGAGAATCAGTACTTTAAATATGAGTTCAAGAAAGCCAAGCCTCCTACCTATGATGGAGAGTTGAAGAAACCAAAAGATGTAGAAACATGGCTGCTTGGGATGAAGAAGTTCTTTAAGTTGCATGATTATTCAGATAATATGAAAGAAAAGATAACCACTTATAGTATTAAGGGAAAAGCGAAGATATGGTGGGAAGATGTGAAGCATGTCAGAGGCATCAAGAAAGTGGATTTGAGTTGACATGGGTTTAAAACACTCTTAAGAAAGAAGTACTTATCCAAGAGATATTACAATGGAAAGGCTAAGGAGTTCTATGAGCTTAAGATGGGTTCTATGATAGATGAAGAGTACACCACTAAGTTTTTGGAGTTTTTGTTGTATGTATCAACTCTTAAGGATGAGAAGATGAAGGTCCAAAGGTTCATCAATGGATTTCCTTTAGCATTCAAGGATCAGATTGAGTATGATGAGCCTCAGTCATTGGAGGAAGTCATTGGGAAGTTAAAAATTTGTTATGATAAGTCTAAGCATAAGTTTGAGCCTAAGCGAGATTGGAAAGGTAATGATAAGACTAAAGGAAAGTGATTTAAGAAGGGAGGGAGACCTCAGGATGCAGACAATAAGGAGAATGTAACAACTTATAAGAATTTCAAAGCAGTTGATAGAGGACATGGGTTTCAACCTAAGGAGTAGAATAAAGGCGATGGAAGGAAGCCTTTGCAGTGTTGGACTTGTGGCGGAAAGCATCGCATGAGAGATTTTCCAAAACATTATTGTGGTAGACCTCATATTTATAGTTCTTAGGAGGCGTACATAGTTGGAGATATTGGGAGAATTATTCCTTTGATTTATACAATAGTGGATAATAGGAAGGATGATCATCAGGCGTCCATTATTGAGATGGAAGGTAAGAATTTTGATCAAGTTGTTTCTATTTTTATTTATATTGGATATAAATATAGCTATATCCAATATAAATCAAAATAGAAACAACTTGATCAATAGTTATATCATTTTTGACCTAGTGGATAAGTGTTTCTTGACTAAAGAAGTGCATACAAAATCTTGGTTAGTGAAGTTGCCTACAGAGACCAAGAAAAGAGTTCATCATTGGGTGAGACCTTGTGCATTTGAGTTGAATGGTATTTCTACATTAACACATCTAAATGTGCTTCCTTTGGGATCATAAATTATTATTTTTGGCATGGATTGGTTGTAAATTCAAATGAATAAGGTAGATTTCTATGATAAGGCTATTTAGTTCATGGATGACGATGGGGAAAGAAGAATATTGCAGGGAAATAAGAAGCTGACATCAACGAGAATGGTTATGGTTACAATTATGCAGGAAAAGCGCAATTGAGAAAAAGGATGCATATTTTTTGAAGTTCATATTTATATTGAAAAAGGAAATGATAAAAGGATGATGAAGTTCTAAATATGTATCCTATTTTGCAGCAGTTTTAGGATGTGCTTCCCGTAGATATTTTAGAGTCTCATCCTCATAAGGAAGTGTAAATTTCTATTGAGTTGATGCTGGGAGAAACACCAACTTCAAAGACACCATACATGATGAGTAATCTATATTTTGTGGAGTTGAATTGTAGCTTAAGGAAATGCTTGATAAGGGATACATTAGGCCAAGTGTTTCACCTTAGGGTGCACAAATATTGTTTTTGAAGAAGAAGGATGGTACTCTTAGGTTGTCCATTGATTATAGGAAGTTGAAAAAGGTGACTATCAAGAACATGTATCCTTTTTCGTAGATTGATGTTTTGTTTGATCTATTGAAGGGAGAAACAATGTTCTCAAAGATTGATTTGAGATCATGATATCACCAGGAGCACATCAAGGAAGAATATATTTACAAGACCACATTTCATACTAGGTATGGGAATTATGAGTTTGTAGTGGTTCCTTTTGGTCTTACTAATGCTCCATCTACTTTCATGTGTTTGATGAACATTGTGTTGCGTCCTTATCTAGAAAATTTTGTGAGTCCTTATCTAAAGAAGTTTGTGATAGTGTTCATTGATGACATATTGATATATTCTAAGAATGAGGAAGAGCACACAGATCACCTGGAAGCAGTGTTAATATTGTTGAGAGATAATCAGTTGTATGTCAAGCTTATCAAGTGTGCTTTATTTCATACTGAATTTCATTACTTGGGACATATATTTTGCAAGGAAGGGATAGTAGTGGAATAAGTAAATATCAAAGCTAACATGGAGTGGCTAGCTCCTAGGAATGCAGATGAGTTTAGATCATTCATGGGATTAAGAGGTTACTATAGGAGGTTCAACAGGAACTTCTCATGTATTTCCTATCCTATTATATCTTTGTAACGAAAAGGAAAGAAGTTTGAATGGGCCGAGGAGTGTGCAAATAGTTTTGAACAATTGAAGCATTTGCTCACAAATTCTCCAAGCTTGAATATTGAAGATCTTGAAAAAGAGTTTTTGGTATGTATAGATGCTTGTAAGAGAGAAATTGGTGGAGTCATGATGCAAGAAGGACATGTGGTATGCTATGAGTCAAGGAAGTTGAATGAGCACGAGTAGAACTAAGTGACTCACAATATTGAGTTGCAGCTATCATTCATGCATTGAAGATGTGGAGACACTATATTATTGGTAGGAGGTTTTTTCTTATGAGTTATCACATTGGACTAAGGTAGTTTTTTGACCAACCCAATATGAATGCAAGGCAAGCTATATTGTTGGCTAACCTTAATAATTTTGACTTTGATATTAGATACATTAAGCGTAAGGAGAACAAGGTTGCTGATGCTCTCAATAGAAGAGTGTAGGTAAATCACATTGCAATAGTGATTTCTTATGGGGAAAATTTTGAGGAGTGAATCTTGCAGGCAGGGCAGCATGATGACATGTACCAACATATGAAATAGTGTTTGCAACAATAGGGTGAAGGTGTTAGGGATGATGAGTATCAGCTCATGGTAGATGGCTTAGTCATATTCAGGAACATGATTGATGTATCAGACAAGAATAAGCTCAAGAATCTTATCTTGAGGGAGTTTTATGCCAAGTCGCATTTAGGTCACCTGAAATATCAAAATACTATGAAAAAAGTTAAGAAGTTATATCATTGGCTGAACTTGAAGAAAGAGGTGGCTGATTTTGTCGCTATATGATTGGATTGTCAGTAGGAAAAAGTAGAGTGTAAGTATCCAGATAGTTTGTTACAACCAATTCCGATTCCAGAGTGGAAATGGGAGGTCATTTCCACAGACTTTATTACAGGTTTTCTGAGGACATTGAAGCAGAATGATTCCATCATGGTTGTGTTTGACATGTTGAGTAAGGTAGCTCACTTAATTATAGTGAAGTCTATGAATTCATCTAGTGAGGTAGCTCATATCTTCATCAAGGAGATAATGAGATTTCATGGTGTTCCCAAGAATATTATATCAGACAGAGATGCCAAGTTCACTTCTAGGTTTTGGAAGGAATTGTTTGCAAGCTTAGTGACAAAGATAGTTTTCATTACAACTTATCATCCGTAGGTAGATGGAAAAACAGAGAGGGTTAACATGATTCTTGAGAATATGTTGAGGATGTATGTCATGCATCATTAGAAGAGTCATAGGAGTATCTTCCACTAGTGGAGTTTGAATATAATAACGGGGATCATAAATCCTTGAGGACGAGTCTATTTAAGGCACGTTATGGGTAGATTTGTAATACTCCTATCAGTTGGAGTGATCCAGTGAACAAGGTGATGATTGGAACAGACAGGTTGGGAGAGATGGAATAGGCAATTCAAGTTATTAAGAGGAATTTGAAGGCAACACAAGATAGGTATAAGTTTTATGCAGATCAACATAGGGTATTTAAGGAGTTTCAAGTTGGGGAGCATGTGTACTTGTATATCAAGCCCAAAAGGATCTCCTTGAGGATTAGGTCTTGTGTCAATATGAAACTTCTATATTACAATCCTTTTGATATCCTTGAGAGGATTGGACAAGTGGCCTACAAACTTGCACTGTTGCCAACAATGAAATTCCATGATGTTTTCCATGTTTCATTTATTAAGAAGTATGTCTAGATGCTGATCATGTGATTGAATGGTTTTTTGCTGCAGGTGGAACTTGATGGATAATTCCATCTAGAATCAAAATGAAGTTTTCAATAGAAAAAACTAATGCTCCAAAATAGAGCAATCGAGGAGGTTAAAGTGTAGCAGAAGCACTTTAGGCCCAATGAAGCTACATGGGAGATGGATGATCAGATGCAGGATTTATATTCTTCATTATTTGCTGGTTCAAGCAAATGATTTTTTGGTATATGTATATGTATATGGATTTTTTTGTAAATACTACAATGAGATATGTTATAAAGCTCCAATAATCAATATGTTTGTTTTGTTTAGCAACAAAATGTCATTATAAATACTACTTTGAGATATGTTATAAATATCCATGGGAATTACGTTTTGTTTTCACCGGTTTGAAGGTCATAGGTGTCATAGAACATCGATTACGGTGTTACCCTAAGGGGGAGGGATTAGTAACAACCCTTGGTTGATTTTCCATGTAAATAAAATTACCAAGGTCACGGGACATGTATTCCAAGCTGAATATTGGGAAAACCACTTTAGTGGGCATCCCTTGTGATTAATTAATGGCTATGGAAATTGGCAAACGACAAGAGGCAATAATTGAAATTTATTTATGAAAATAAAGTAAATAGGAGAAAATGAAGGTGAAGAGACACATGTTTTCATGTTAAGGAAATTAGATAAAAAATGAAGGAAAATGAAGAAAATAGAGGCATCAATGATAAAAAGGATTTATAGATACAGTTAATTGCTTTTGGTTCAAATTTGTTGGTTTAGTTTTAGTTAGTTCATTTTTTTCTCTCTAACTTCATTCTCTCATTCTCTCATACTCTTGCACACTTAGAGAATTCTCGGAGAACTTTTGAATTCACTTGGATTTGGAGAAAGTAGGAAAAAGGAAGCAAGGAGTGTAAGGAAACATTTGGATCAACAACCACAACTAGATTTCTTTGTAGGTAATAGGTTGCATGTGATATTTCCTTTCCAATTTTTTCATGCATGGTATATGCATGTGGTTCCTTGGTTATGTGTTGTCATTGGCATGGATATTTTCCTAGATTGACAATGGTTTTAGCATTTCCTTGCCATTTCCTGGATATCCATCGTGTTGTGGGTTTTTCCACTTGTTTTTATTTATTTATTTATTGGTGTTCAGGTTCCTTATGAATTTGGGTTGGAACTAATGGTCTGGAAGCCTTGGGACAACTTGGGTTGAGTTACTGTTACCAGAGAAGTTGGTCAGGACAAACACTCTGAAGCCCTTGGTGGATTGAGTTACTAGTTCCTGGAGCTGCGGTTGGAACAAACGTTTTGGAGTCTTGGAAGGCTGTGGGTTGAGTTACTATTTCCTAGAGCCCTTGACAACTTTGGTAGAGACTAATTTGGTTGATGTTAGTGATTTTTTGACCATATACGTGGAATCACTGTGGTTGAGGGTTGAGGTGATTTGGCCTTCAGAAGACATGGTTGGTTTTGTTTTGGTTTGTTTCATGAGATCCCACATTCATGCTTGGAATATGACATAGGGTTGGTTGGGTAAAATAAATATTTGGTTCAGTCGAATCTATGGTCGGGTGGTACACAAAATTTCCTGACTTGGTTTGAATTTTCATATATTAATAAGAGCTATTTTCATACTATGATTTATGAATACTTGTAGTGATTATGTTGGTGATATTATGGCTGAATTTCCATGTTTTCTATGATGGTTATTTTCTAGTTATATTCTAGTCATATGATGTAATCTATTTATGGATCTCAACATATTTTGATAAGTTATTGATTGGTTAATGAATGCATGGACTAAAAAGTGTTATTGCAGCTAGCTACATAGGGCTTAGCTAGCCCTTATGCTTAGAGAAAGCTTTCAAGTTACACCTTTATGCTTGTAGCCTTGAACTTCATCCTTACATACATGTAATCCACATAAACATGTTTATTTATATACATTTTTATCTTTGCATTTAATCATTTGTATCTTTGAGATTACTGGTATGGAACAAATTATATGTTTGCATTATAAATTTCACTTCACTTAGCGCTAACCTTCTATTTGGTTTGGTTAGGTCTAGGCTTAGGTGCATTTTAGGTTTCCTTTTGCATCACACCATCCTTGCATTCTCCTTTTCATCTTAGTATTTAAATTTGATTTGTTTGTTTCCTTTCAGTATTTATTGTTATGTTGTGTCTCTTTTTTTTTCCCTCTTTGTTTAATAAGTCTGTGCATGGAAACTACCTTTTTTGTTTCAAAGAGAACAATGTGGAAAATATTTGAAAGGGAAATTGTGACGACTAACAACACTTGACTAACTTTTGGTCCCCATATTTATTTGGCCTATATATTTAAGAGTACATGATGCTTAAATGGAAAACATGTTTCATTCCTAACAAAAGGCTTATCATATCTATGACACTCGTATCTATAATAGGATATTCATTCCTTGAATCAATAATTTATATAGATAAGTTTTAAACATGTCAATTCAGTCGAATAGATAAGGGAAAGGAAGAAAACTTAAGCGAGCATACTAATTTTATAGGTGTATATATAAGATTCTCTACGAAATAAGGAACAACCTATATTGCTCTTTAAATAAGTTCGGATACCTCTTTCGCCCTTGGAAAAATAAATCCTTATCAAATTCCAATGAACATATTGAAAATAAAATAAGGGGTGAAAGAAGAGAAAGTCTTCTTACGCAGAGAGGTGAAGAAAGCAACTTCGCTAGGGTACTGAACATGCTCACTGGCACCGAAGAAATGCTTTTGATTCCTTGAAGTGACTCCACCGAGGTACTGAATAGGCCTGCTGGTAATGGACCAACACCAAAGATGATATTAAAACTCTGACTCCATTAAACTCACATAACTCATATACTCCTACTCCCTAATGAAAACAACTAAATTTTGACGAGTCTTGTGAAGTGTGTTAAGATGAAAAGAGAAATAGAAGGGAATTCATCTCTAAATTGGATAATTAAGGAAGCTGTGGTGATCTATATGATGAGAAAATACCCAAAAATATAGACCCTATGCATAAAAATAGACCTAAAAAGAGAAGTTGTAGTTCATCTAGTGTGTTGCAAGTATTGTTGTTCTGAAAAAACCCTTCAAACATTTTCCTACATCTAAATTTTGGAGCATCCTTATAGTCTTCCCATCTTTAATTTCAATCCATTAAGCCCATGCCTGGTCATGCTGTTCAAGTGTCCAAGTCTTCCTTTAATAATTCTAAGTGTTGAACTACTTGCTTTCACATGATCATATCTTGATATTTTCACAAGAACACTTCTTTTAAGCAAGCATATCACTCAATGTGTACCCTTGGAATTCAAGCATTACATAGTCCTTGATGACAGTCATTGATCAATGCCTAATGGAAATGACTGCACAATGCATAATGACAGTGACTGCACAGTCCCTTGAGATAGTACTTGCGCAATCCTTGTGGAAAATGCTTGCATAGTCCTTGATTCCAGTGCTTGTGCAGTTCCTAGAGAATGACACTGCACAATCCTTATGGAAATTTTTAGTGTAAGGGAATCCTTTGAGGACAATGATTGCAAAATATTTGTTGATAGTGAGAGTGTACTTCTTCAAGTCAGTCAATTCAATCTTCGCTCCTAGTTTCCCAACATGCACTAAGCACACTCACAAATAATAACCTTAATAACATGTCTTCTCTCCCTGTTTAAAGAGTTAAGTCTAGAGCTCATATTCATATTCATCATTCAATTTTGAGATCCATGAAAATTTGGAATATAAGGAGCATTCTCTCACTCATGGTTGTAAATGCTCCATATTTTGGGTGAGTTTATCAACTGTCGCTTTTGCTTTTGCAAGAATCACCTTTGCTTTCTTTTTCTCATACATGTGTCATTTTTCTTTCTCTATATTTCACAAGTGTCACTTTTCCCTTCTTTCTTTATTGCATGTATCACTTGCATTTTCTTTGTTTTTTATGTGTCTCTTTCATTTTTTTTCACACAACTTAAGAGCACCATGGCACACCTTCTAGTGGCATCTCCAATGCAATATCTTGCACTAGTTGATGATATTTATCATTGGAACATGTGCTGGACACATTCTTATGGCATGACTTGCCTTTTGGTTGCAGTCAACACTTGTGTCGCAAAGGTACATCGTAAGTGTTGCACTTGGAGATACGTGTCATTTTATTTTTGTTTCAATATACACTTGTTGGTTTTGGGTACTATGTATCTTCTTGTCTTTTTCTTGGTTGTATATGTGTGTGTGATAATGTTTGGGACTTGTTGTATGCTCTTTCTCTTACTCTATTGTCTCATTGATCCCACACATAGTAATTTTTGGAGTTCTATTGGTCCTCACAACTCATGAAATTCATGACTAATATTCAGCCCTTAGCCAAGTGTATTGTGAACTATACATTCCTAAGCCATAGTGGTGGATTTATCACCTCCTAGAACTACAGATTGTGCAATCCTAGAGGACAACCTCCTTCAGCTATGCATTGAGTAGCTTTAGAGCACAATCATTTCAACTTTCTAGTTACACTTTCCCAATGTGCAATATTGACCAACCCTACCTAGAATTATGCACTGTGCACTTCTAGTGGACATTTGAGTCATTTCTGTACCATTACAGAATCAAACTATGCAATTATTAGGTCCTCTTCCTTAGCTACTACCCACTGCTTAGTTACAGTGCCTGCGATTTTCACTCTTATCTCCCGAACTTGCCCTCAACACAATTTCTTGACCAACCTTTCCCCCACTATGCATTGCAAAAGTTTAGTGAGAAATAGGGTCATATTTCAATCATTGTAGCGCTCAACTTCACAATACCTAGACTCCTCTCCTTAAGATCTCTGCACTGCACATTCTCATTGAGCAAGAAGGGATTCCTTGCCTCTTGTAATTTCCCAGTGCACAATCAATGGCTTGGCTCTCCCTTTCCACTACGCATTTTGTAATCATAGTGCCCAGTTCCTCACTCCTTGTCTTCTGATCTTGTGCACTATGCCCAAGAAAGGCTCCCCTCTCATTTCTTGCGAAATTTCCTGTCATAATGAACATCTCACATGAGAAAACAAGATACAATGGGTGATTTTGGGACTGATGTTGTATTTTCATGAGTAAAATTTATTTGCAAGTCTTATTATCATGGTATGGAAAGATGCTGCTCAAGGAGGTAATCAAGGAGAAGTTACAAGAAAAAACTTATGGAGATGAGATACAAAGATACCATCATGTAAGAGATAAATGAAACTTGGACCATGACAGAGAGTTGGAAACTTAGGTTGACTTAGAAGATTCCAACACTTATTCAGACCCTTTGGAGGGTGTAGATGAAGTACAAGATAGATCTATCATGAAGGATTGAAGACATAAAAATGAAGTGGAGAAATTGGCACTGATAATTATAATGAAGTCTCATGTCACAGTCACCAAATCATGGCTTCCCAAAGAGTCACCACAAAAGTCTTATGTTGTTAAAATATTTTTCCACAATTTGTGGATTGTAATATTATATTTAAAAAAATGAGAAAATTAAAAATGTGTGGAATCCCAAGGGTCCCACATGGAATGTGAAAAGTCACTAGAAAGTCCTAGAGTCATGTAGAATATCAAAGGTCACATATAAGTTCAAAAATTCACATGGAAGCTCAAGAGTTATGAGGTAATTCAAGAGTCATGTTGGAACAAGGTCTCCTATGAAGTTGCGAATCTGGTCCATTTTGTATATTTTTTATTATATTTAGTCTAACGCAGGGGTTTTGGGATGGGTCAAAGCCCCTAATGAATTGTAAGCGGGTCAAGGGTAGACCAAGAGTCCGCAAACCATGGTTTGCAGACCATTGGATGCGTACACTAAAGTAGTATAAATAGTTGAACCTTTTTTAGAAGAGGAAGAGAGGATGAATAGAGATTGATGCGAAGTACGAATTGCTAGATCTTGGGTTGGGTTGTTTGGGTTAGGACTCCTACTGGCTGTGTGCACGAAGATCCTCTGTCCTATTGTGTGCAGACCTTGTTGGCTATGTGTGCAGGTGGTATTTGGGGAATGCAAGAGGATTTTGATAAGTAATATATGTGAAGTATTGCTGAAACATATGATGTTGTCTGGATCTGTTCTGTTATGATTGATGCGAACTAATATTGTCTGATTAGGCTGCGAACTCATCTGTTTTATCTCTGTGGTATGAAATTATCTGCATTTAGTATATTTCTATGATGTGACTATTGTTGCACTTACAGATTGCATCTCTATTAATAAATGAGAACTATATGTGTTGAAAATATTGGCTGTGATTATGCTATTTTATGGTTGTAATTTATGATACACACGCATATCTGATAAGAACTATAGTTTGGTTACATTCTGGAACCCTGCGAATCACCCTTCTATGTAGATCTGATAATTGCGGGCCTGTGTTATTACCTAGTCTCTCTAAGGGTGCGGAAACCTCGTTCCAGCACCCTCCCATACTGCTTCGGGTGAGACTTTGACCTGTGCAAGCAGGTCACTGCCGAAAGGCCTAGTAGTATAGGGGTTTGTTGGCAAACCTTCACCTCTGAACCTGGGTCAGGACCCCTCGAGCCAAAAAATGGTTCCGTTGCCAGGACTGGGAGCATTTTAAGGGAGAGATTTGGTAATGCCAAGGCTGTATTGGAAGCCTGAAAAGAAAGAAATCGACGAGTGGTTTGAAAAGAAAGTTTAGGAATTCGCTATAAAATAAAATCACAATGCAAACTTAACTGCGGAGGAGTGGAAAAATAAGTATATTTTCTTGGAAATCTACGAGATTTTCTTCATATCTTTTGCAATCGAGCTGCAAGAGTGGCTCGCAAGGTTGGTCGATTTTCAAAAGTGTTAGAAAGAATAACAGGTCACACAGTGGACTCCAGAACTAATCCGATAGTTGGAAAAGACTGATAATACGATTACTCGCACAATAGATCATTGGGTGGACAGTGTGATAGGAGGATTTGTGACTGAATTTTCAATCAATCAATTTGTGTCCTACTCAAAAGAGGAGCGAAGGTTCTTCAAGGGTTTCCAAGGTAAGTTTCTAAAAAATTTACCATAACTAATTAAGATCTTATTGTGCGAGAAAATTATCCTGTGTAGCCATATCGAGTGAATGAGCTCTGATCAAAGTGAGGGTACAACACGCAGTAGTAAGTACTACAAAACTAGTCAAGAGGGATATTGATATGTCTATAGTCTAGTGACGAATTTTGCTGTGAATAGACCTCCATCAATACCACCTTCGAATCCTCGTAAGGGCAAGAACTCACCTCCGCCACCATCGGAAGACGATATGGCTTCATAGATGAAGTTACCCACCTTCAAGGGTGTGGATGATGAATATTGGATCGACCCTACAACTGATGGCATGCTCTGCTGGGAGAAGGATATCGATTGTTTCTCTGACTCTGACGGAGAAATGGAAAATTGGAAAAACTGGTTGCACGACGTGTCTATGCTGCGATGTCTTAGAATTACAAGGGAGTTTCTATGTATATCCTCGAAGGTAAGGGACCTGCCCCACTTTGATGGGTTTGGTAGTTTAAAAGATTTTTTACGGATATTCGAAGCTGAGGTTCCTAGGGAACGAAGACTATGGGCCCTCAATCTGGCTCTGTGCACAACACTCGCCAGATGGTGGGACACACATAAGGGAGCGTTCCAGTCTTGGGACGAATGCCAGGATATGATGAACCTACGATTCGAGCGGCTAGCTGATGTGCGTGTCAAGAATTTCCTGGGCCCTAAGGATCCGCGATAACACTTGGTCTCATGGATGGACAAGTGGGGTGATCATACTACAAAAGAATGGGTTCACTTATTTATTCATGCACTGGGACCCATTCCGGCGGCATGGTATTTGGATGCAGAGCTACATAGGTGAACCCGCCACTGGGAAACTTTGAAAGATGAATTCATAGGGACATTTGGCCTAATAGGAGGCTCGGAGGTGCTCGATGAAGCTTTGTAGGATATAGATACATTTGTGTTTAGGAAACCCAGCCCCCACGCAACTTTTGGGGCACCAACGTGGGAGGCACAGATGCACGACATTGCAAACTATCATAATATTACTATAGAAGAGTAAGATGAAGATCCACGCAATATCTCTATCCAAAAATTGGAGGGGTAGCACGCCGTTGTCAGACCCCCACTACAAATTGTGCATGTCAAGAAACCTCTGAAATTGTGGGAAGTTAACATTGGCACAACAGAGGAACCCAATTTGGCTAAGATCGGGGACTATTGGGAGATGACACTGTCAACAAAGTAGTTGAACTGCTAACAGAATATCAAGACTTATTCCCCATGAAGTTCTCAGAACTCAAGGGGATCACAGGGGAGCTAGGAGTCATGCACATCACACTAAGACGCGATTCTCGCTCGGTAAAACAATGACCTTATCGACTAAACCCTAAGTATAAGAAGAAGGTTAAAGAAGAACTTGATAAAATTCTCACCGCAAGCATTATTGAATCGGTCGAATAGTCAGATTGGGTAAGTCCGATGGTGGTTCAGGAAAAGAAGACTAAGGGGGAAATCCGAATTTGTGTGGACTTGCGCAAGTTGAATGATGCCTGTGTACATGATCCCTTCCTGGCACCATTCTCAGATGAGATCCTGGATAGCGTAGGCGGCCAGGAAGCATACTCATTCACTGATGGGTTCTCCGCATACCATTAGATCAGAATCACACTAGAAGATTGTAGCAAAACTAT
Source organism: Pinus albicaulis (assembly GCA_034641835.2). NCBI lineage: Eukaryota > Viridiplantae > Streptophyta > Pinopsida > Pinales > Pinaceae > Pinus > Pinus albicaulis. The sequence goes on from CM076572.1 coordinate 297,806,386, forward strand.
GTTTGCCACGGAATGGGGTTCCTTCCAGTATACGATCATGCCATTTGGACTCAAGAACGCCCTTGCTATCTTCTTGTGAGTCATAGTTGCAGTATTTAAGGAGTTCATCCAAAAATTCCTAGAAGTATATTTTGATGATTGGACAGTCTTTGGCTTGGTAAGGACACATGTGTCGAACCTGTGCGCGATGTTGGATGCCCGTAGAAAGCACCAAATCTCCCTAAATATTAAGAAATGTATCTTCTACATACCTTTTAGAATCTTGCTGGGACATATCATATGTCAACAGTTGCTAATGGTTGACCCTGCGAAGGTGGAAGTTATCATCAACCTGGCAATACCAAGTATTGAAAAATAGCTGCGTTCGATCTTGGGAGATACAGGTTACTACCAGAAATTCATTTAGGGATATGCATTGATTACAACACCTCTACGTTAGAAAAGCTTTGAACTACTCAAGGAAAATATGGTTTCTACGCATATCCTAATTTTTCTAGATTGGACAAATGTGTTCCACATTCATGTTGATGCATTTAGAATCGCCCTTGGAGCAGTACTTACGCAACCTGGAGACGGGGACATTGATCACCTGGTTGCATTCGCCAGTCGAAAACTCTTTGGCGCAGAGCGCAATTATGCCACTACAGAACGGGAAGGATTAGCCAGGGTTTATGCACTACAGAAGTATTGACACTATCTATTAGTGGGTCACTTCAAAATTTTTACAGATCACTTGGCATTGAAGTACCTGGTGAATAAGCCTGTGTTGGGGGGGAAAATATGCCGATGGCTTCTATTATTCCAGGAGTATGATTTCGAGATCATTTTCAAGTCAGGAAGGCTGAATGCTGGGCCAGATCACCTGTCTCAAATCAAGAATGGTGAGGACCCAACTAAACTAGAGGAGGGGCTGCCGGATGCGCAACTATTTTCTATTAAAGTAGTAGACACGCACTTTGCCGACATCATCTAGTTTTTGTCTATAGGCATGACATTTGTAGGGTATTCTGTGCAGCAGAAGAAAGAATTGGTAGCTCATGCTATAGATTTTACCATCATTGCATGACATTTATATAAAATGGGCACGGATGAAGTGTTGCGTAGGTATGTCTTAGAAAAAATGGCATGGCGTCCTGGAAGAAGCCCATGACGGGGTCGCAGGGGGTCATTACATACGAAAAGTAATGGCGCAAAAGATCTTACGGGCTAGGTTTTGGTGGCCCACCTTGCATACTGACTTGTATGACTACTGTAAGGCCTGCGATGCATGCCAACAAATCAGACGTCCATCCCGGAGAGATGAAATGCCTCTGCAACCATAAGTAGCACTCTAGGATTTTGACAAGTGGGCTATCGATTTTGTCGGTCCTATCAACCCTCCTGGGAAGAAGACATGTGCGCGCTACATTATAACTGCTACCGACTACTTAACCTAGTGGGCCGAAGCACAAGCCATCAAGGATTGCACCACAGGTACCGCGACACATTTCGTTTTCGAATAGATTCTGACCAGATTCGGGTGTCCTAAGATCCTGATGAGTGATCGAGGTACGCACTTTGTTAATGAGACAATACAGGCCTTAACGGAGGAATTCCGAATCCACCATGCAAAGAGTATGCCATACCACCCTCAGGTGAACGGAGCGGTTGAAGCTTTTAACAAGGTTTTGGAGAATGCACTAACTAAGGTCTATAATGCCAATCGCAGCGACTGGGACGTCTGTATCCCATCTGTTCTTTGGGCCTACCGCACCACTTGTAAAAATTTGACAGGAAAAGCATCATTTCAGATGGTCTACGACAAGGAGGCCGACATGCCCATTGAATATATCATTCCCAGCATGCGCATCGCTGCCTTTACAAACATGGCCGAGCCAGTCATTCTGGATGAATGTTTAGCGTAGCTCATGGCCTTAGAGGAAGACCGTTTATTGCTAACTTCCATCAGCAAGTCCAGAAGGCATGGGAAAAAGCATGGCATGATCGACATATTCGCCAAAAGACCTTTACTGTGGATGACTTAGTTCTACTATATGATATCCAGTTTGCAAAGCACCCAGGGAAATTTCGACAGCACTGGCTTGGGCCCTATGTGGTCAAGGAATTTATAGAAGGCGGGGCAGTCTAGCTAGCTACCTTGCATGGTGATTTGCTACCTAGGCATGTCAATGAAAATCGACTCAAACCATATCAGATCAAATTACTATATGACTGGTGGTGGGGTTTGTATATCCTCGGGCACATTGGGACTTATATCACGCAACCAAAAGATTGGAAGACCGGGGGGATACACTGGAGAAGCAAGGATGAAGTCGGAACACTGATAGGAATGATGCTATGCTGCCCCAGTAGCCAGAGTGATCAGAATGTTGCAGGAATAGGTCAAGATCCCACCACCTTAGTGACTTGGAATGAGTCACAAGATTGTGTTGGGGGATTGTTGGAACAGGGTCTCCTACGAAGCTGCGAATCTGGTCCATTTTGTATATTTTTGATTATATTTAGTCTAACGCAGGGGTTTTGGGGTGGGTAAAAGCCCCTAATGCATTGTAAGTGGGTCAAGGGTAAACCAAGAGTCCGCAAACCACGGTTTGCAGACCATTGGATGCGTAGGCTAAAGTAGTATAAATAGTTGAACCTTTTTGAGTAGAGGAAGAGAGGATGAATAGATATTGATGTGAAGTACGAATTGATAGATCTTGGGTTGGGCGGTTTGGGTTAGGACTCCAGCTGGCTGTGTGCGCAAATATCCTCTGTCCTGCTGTGTGCAAACCCTGCTGGCTATGTGTGCAGGTGGTATTTGGGGAATGTAAGAAGATTTTGATAAGTAATATATGTGAAGTATTGCTGAAACATATGATGTTGTCTAGATATGTTATGTTATGATTGGTGCAAACTAAGATTTTCTGATTAGGCTGCAAACTCGTCTGTTTTATCTCTGTGGTATGAAAGTATCTGCATTTAGTATATTACTGTGATGTGACTGTTGTTGCACTTACTGATTGCATCTCTGTTAATAAACGTGAACTATTTGTGTTGAAAATATTGGCGGTGATTATGCTATTTTATGGTTGTAATTGATGATACACACGTAGATCTAATAAGAACTATAGTCTGGTTACATTCTAGAACCCTGCGAATCACCCTTCTGTGTAGATTTGATAATTGCGGGCCTGCATTATTACCTACTCTCTCTCAGGGTGCAGAAACCTAGTTTCAAAACCCTCCCATACTACTTCGGGTGAGACTTTGACCTGCGCAAGCGGGGCACTGCTGAAAGGGCCAATAGTATAGGGGTTTATTGGAAAACCTTCACCTCCGAACCTGGGTTAGGAAACCTCGAGCCAACAAGTCACAAGGGAAGTGAAGAGTCACCTCATTTTTTATATATATGCCCTCATAGCTCAAACAAATCACTTTTCACCTTGGCTTCTCTAGCTTGGCATAAGAGCGAATATCATTCTTTAGAGGAGTAAGTGGTGACTTAATGTTCCACTATTGGGGCTAGTGTTACATCGTTGTAATCATGTATCTTGGAAATTTTTCTTAATATATGAAGCTCTTAGAGCCAACATGATTTCATGAATGTATCATGGATGTTGTAAGACTATCATTTTAATGTTTGCAATATATGTTTATATTCATACATACTAAAGAAAATGAACTATTTCATGCACTTTGGTATGCATCTTGTTGAATGTGCATTCTTACTTGATTTTATGATCATTGCTACCTTGTGAAATATTTTTTAGGTTAACTAATGAGTCATTCCTTGCTCTTGTGTGTCTCTTTTAGGATAGTAATACTAATTTTATTTTGGAGGTTCACACTTTCTTTTTTCTTCGTTGAAAGTACCTTATATACATTGCAATTGCATGCCTCACAGTGTCAACTTGCTTGTTTCAAAGGTTATGTGCATACTCTCTTATGTTGTTTATTGCATCCAAGGAAAACAAGTTATGGTGGCTAGCCCTATTATCGATATGGGGCTCATACTCCAAACGTTGTGAGGTATAGTTGGGACTTCATATGGGGAGACCCCCTGCGTTGGTGGGCTTCCAACACTGTCAATAGGCCAATAAAAGAATATTTGTAAATGATATATAGTCCTTCCTGCCCCAAAATTAATTTATATGGGAGAAGTATAAGCTTCTCTAATTACATGGATCCTTTCATATTTAGGAATATTATAGAAAATTGCCTCATATGATAATCTTATACCTATACACCATGAGTTAACCTTTCATACACATCTTTAAAATAATCATTTCTAGCATACTGCTCAACATAATTATTGTGTGCTAAAGAATCATTATACAATACAACCATAAATGCATTGATAAGAGGTCTGGACAACCTATCAACCATGCTATTACTTGTTCCTTTTTTATATTTGATAACCAAATGGAACTGTTGTCTTGACTATTGTGTCTTAGTTTGTGATTGAAAATAATGTAAGGGTTGTTGATTTGTATGTATTATGGTTATTTTCCCATTAAGTAGTGCTTCCATTTTCTAATACTTTTCACTAATGCATAAAACTATTTTTCATATGTAGGATAGTTAACAACAATGTTAGAAAAGGTCTCAGAATGAGAACATACTAGCTTATGGTACTGCATAATAACTTCTCCCATGGAATATCCGCCAACATCAGTTTCTATCACAAATGGTTGCTATAAGTTAGGAAAATCTAACACTTGTGCTCTATTAATATTTTATTTTACTGTATCAAAGTCCTTATGCTAGTTGTCTCCCCACTGAAAGACCTATTTCACAATGGTCAATGCATGTAAAGGAGATGCAATCAAAAAGAATTTAGAAATAAATTTTATCAAGTATTGAAATGCTCCTAAGAAGCTTCTAACTTCCATTGATGATGTAGGCTTGGGCCATTTTAAAACCAATTCAACTTTTGGGGGGTCCATTTTCAATTCATCACCCCTGCTTATGTAATCCAAGTACACTAATGAAGGTTTTCCAAATTCACACTGAAAATTTTACATACAATTTCTCCTTTTTCAAAGTTTCCTAGGTTTTACTAAATACGAGTATATCATCTAAGTAGAAAATTACAAAGTCATAAATAAACAGTCGAAATACATAATTCATTAAACATATAAAATATTCTGGGGCATTACAAATCCCAAAAGGCATAACCAACCCTTTGAATAAATCCTATTTTATCTTGAATGTGGTTTTCCAAACACCACCTTTTGCAATTCAGATTTGGTGATAGCCACTCCGAATGTCTAACTTAGTAAATTATACTACACCTTTTAATTGATTAAGAAAATCATTGATACAAGGAAGAGGGTATCTATTTTTTACCTTGATTTTGTTTAGTGCATGGAAATCAACGCAAATAATCCATGTGTCTTCGTTATTTGTGTATAAATATGGTGTAGAATTGCAACTTATCAATAAATTTTAATATAAATCAAGAGGCACAATTTTTCTCTACTGCTCTCTTCGAAAATTAATTAACAATTTATAAAAACAATCTCAAACATGCAATAAGAAATAATACACACGCAAAATATTTTCCGGGTGAAATAAATTGCTAAAAATCCCTTAAAACTGCTTGCATTAATAAGATGAATAGAGAATGTATTACAATTGCTACCTCACTTTGAGCTCAACCTGCAAGTGAATAGCCTATCTCTCTGCTCAATGAGAAGCTCTGTCCACTACAAGGAAAATACCCTCTTGTGGATTTTTTTGAGGAAACCCTTATAAAAATAGCCCAGATATCCGTTTGTAGTGGAGGTTTCCAGAGGAGGTTGGTGGGTGGAGGTTTTTGCAGATGTTTATTGTCCAGTGCGTTTCTCATCATAAATCGCACCGGTGCATTTAACTCACAATGCATCAGTGCTTACTAAAAATTGGCACACCGAGACATTTTACTCTATATACAAACCCACCCGGTGCATTTCATTACTATAGTGCACTGATGTGCTATGCATAAATAGGCCCAGTCTATCTCAAAAAACCACTTACCACCCGGTGCATCTCAAAATCCCGCGTACCAAAATAGGGTTAAATAAGAAAATTACGGAATGGAAAAACTGCATTTTCACTTCTTTAGTGCTCCAGACCTCTCAAGATTTTTTTGTGAATTTCTCTTGTGTGAGGCGCCCTTCCATCAGTGCTCCTGTTGCACGCATTGCTGCTGTCCATTGCCCACCTTGTGGAGTTCGAATTTTGGAAAAATGTGGGCAAATTTTGTTTCTCCAATTTCTCAGCAAATATGCCTCCTCGACATGAAAATGTATAGGTATTTACTTGTTTCTCAATAACTTAACATTTTAGTGGATTAGAATTGTAAAAAACCTTAAACTTTACCTTTTTTTTCCTGCGCGGTGCGCTCGAGCCGTTCGGCTCAAACCGTTCGCAGTGTTGCCTATAAATTTACAGGCCGCACCAGGGTCCAGTGCGGTACCAAAAGTATGCACCGTGATTTAAAAAAAAAACATACATGGTGGTGTGGTTGTTTAAACGACCGCACCATTGAATATGCATCAGTGTCCCGAAAGTGGTGCATTGACCAAACTATGCGCCATGGGGAAGATAGTTAGGTCAGTGCACCACCGTCTTGACATCAATACATAGTCGATGGTGCAATTGTTTACAGGACCGCATCATTGACCATGTACTGATGTTAGGAGGGCGGTGCACTGACCTAACTATCCACCTCGGGGTGCATAGTTTGGTCAGTACACCGCTCTCCCGAACTGGTACATAGTCAACAGTGCGGTCGTTTAAAAAATTGCACCGTTGACCATAAATTATTGTTGGGCGGTGCGTTGACCAAAATATCTTCCCCGGGGTGGAAATTTTCGTCAATGGACCACATAAAAGTAAAATTTATGTTTTTTGGTGCAAGAACAATTTCTATGTGCACCGAGAGGAATGCGTGATAAAAAATTACACACTGGTACCAGTGCGTGACTACTTTTTTGGGCGCACTGAATGTTTTTTTTATTTCAATATATATATATATATTGAAATAAATATCTCATTTAATTTAAAAAATGTATTTAATATGTGAATCATTCAGCAATGTCAACGAAGAGAACAAAGGGAACATCAAGAACATATGGAGGATGAGTATAACGCGATTCACACGTGGGAGGCACGAGAGAGGGAGATACTTATGTACCCTCGCCCTATTATGACAACCACCTAGTTGCTCCTAAGGGAGGTAGGCCTCCTCAAGTTCTATGAGGAGGCTACATACCTTAAGGGCCATAGTGTCTTATTGGGACAACTCATCTTAGGTGGAATGCCCAACGACAGGATTTCTGGGTCAGTCCTTACTAGTGGTGCATGCCCACTGAGGAAGACATATATTCTATTACTGGCCTATCTAGGAGAGGGCAGGATTTTCCCCAGTTCTTAGATTTCCCCATCGGTTATGCAACAGGGAGTTAGTTGGCGTAATCCAAGAGATAAATTAGGGACTACATACTTTCTCCTCCAAATTTTCAGGTGCCCGGTGGTTAGTTACGTATTACTTCGTTTGGTGCAGAGGAGGTGAGGTGTCGCTCACTACTTTTGACGATGATTTGACACTATACCAGTGACGGGAAATGCATTAGTTGCCCACTTTTAATTTATGTTGATTCTTTATTCTAGGCACCACGACTTGTGAGATGGTCTATGATTTTTTTGCGGCAATTTTTTACAACATAAGATAGATGTCATTCTTAAGCATGTGGGAGGTTTAACTTCCCTTTTGATTCAGAGTTATTTTGTTTATTTTTTGAGAGGTTTCCAGAGACGAGGCCTACTTTTGTTCGATAACCTCGTAGGCCGATGCTACACGTATGAATGGAGATGCGGGGCCAGATGATGCCTAAGAGGGGTCATTCTGACTTTCCCGCCGGGATATCTCCTAATGCACTAGAGTTGCTATCCAGTATTAGTGATCAATCCTTTTTTCTGGGGCCATGTTTGTACACTGGTTTGGATTGGCGAGGGTGTATCAAAATACTCTTCACACAGGATGAGCTGCTGGATGCGAGAGGTGATATTAGTGTTTTCTTTAAATTAATATAGTGTAATTTTATTGTCTTAATTAATTAATTAGAATTATCGAATTTATTCTAACACGTTATTTAACCTATTTTATTAAATTGTTTAATGAAACTGTCTAATTATTGTTGTGTACTTATATATATTTTGTAGATATTGCATCATTCGTTGGTGATGAGATTCCACCGCCACTGAATGATCCAGGTGTATATCATGTTGACGAGGAGATGGCAGAGGCAGAGGATCAGGGTGACAGACCTGGTCCTGATCAAGCACAAATACCAGTGGTTGTGAGGCATAGGATGGACACCCAATTTAGGATGGATTTGGGCGACCAGCTCTGTCGATTCCTAGTTGAGGAGGGAGTCAGGCCAGTTGCGATCAGAGAGATACATGTTGATCATAGGCTAACATAGATCTGGAGAGGCATGTCTCTATGTTGACCCTCATGCAACATATCGTTGGAGCTACCAGAGAACTAGTGCGGGTGAGGAGGGGTAGGTGTGGTGGAGATGAAATACGACAGAGCAACGAATCATATTATGATCATGATCATGAGGGGCTTGATCATCATTCTAGTACTCCACCTCTTCCTCCACATAGCGCCGAATATGATCATGATGAGAAGCCTACACCATCCAATCATGATTATGAGCATGCATTATCTGAGCAGTCTGCACCATCTCAGTGGACACGTCTTAGTCCTGAGTAGGCACCTGATCCTGAGGACGACACAGGTCCATCTAAGGAGGTAGGTCCATTGACTGAGCAGGACGCCGCACCATCCATTGAGTGGGCTGGACCGTCCACGAGTCATCAGCAGGCAGTACCTTATCAGGAGACACCTCCAGATCAACAGACACATGGTCATCATCTATCTGAGCATGTCGAGGTTGCACCATCGACTAAGAAGGCCTTGCCTAGTACTACCAAATATTTGATATTTATATGCAGTTATATTACAATTGTATGTTTTTGACATTACACACACACACACACACACACATATATAAGATCCATGTATTTTATGTTCATGTTTCAGATGTACTTAATTTACATATTCATGTTCATCATGATGTGTATATTGTTAGGTCATATTGGATATCTTCATTTAATGTGCAGCTTGCAGATAGATGTGTATGTGATAGCAGTTATTTGACAGGAGATGTATATTTGATGTTTGTGTTGCGATGATGTTATACAATTTTTGTGTTTTGTTAGATGATCATGATCGCGATGATTAGATGATGTTAGCGAATTTGATTTTTTTTTTTGCCGAATATGATGTTTGTATAATTGTTATCATGATCAGGATGTTTATTTTTAATATTATATCATGATATTTATTAAATATTATGTCATGATTGTAATTGAAATTTTAATTTTAATTGTATGTAAAATTGTAAAATTGTAATTCTATTTCTAATTGTAATTTTAATTTTAATTGTATGTAAAATATTTGTAAAATTTTAATTTTAATTGTAATATTTAATGTACCGTGAAATGATTGTAATTGTAATTGTATGTAAAACTGTAAAATTGTAATTGTAATTGTATGTGAAATTGTAAAATTGTAATTGTAATTGTATGTAAAATAATTGTAAAATTTTAATTATATTGGGAAATGATTGTAATTGTAATTGTAATTGTATGTAAAATTCTAAAATTGTAATTGTAATTTTAAGTGTATGTAAAATTCTAAAATTTTAATTGTAATTTTAAGTGTATGTAAAATTCTAAAATTGTAATTGTATGTGAAATTGTAAAGTTGTAATTGTAATTATATGTAAAATTGTAAAATTGTAATTGTAATTGTATGTAAAATTCTAAAATTGTAATTGTAATTGTAATTGTAGGGTAAAAATGCGAAGGTGGGTTACACTTTCGTGAGAAACGTGGGTGGAAAATTAAAATTTTCAACAGTTCGTCCGAACTTTTATAAAAGTTCGGACTAATTGTTAGAGATTTTGTCCGAAGTTTGTAAATTAGTCCGGACAAACTAATTCTGACGTTTACATTGACAACGTGGGTAAACAAATTTTTGGCCGGAGATGGGAAAATCGGCAACAAAAGTTTTCGGCCAAACTATTATTTCGGCCGAACTTTTGAAAAGAATTCGACCAAGCCATTTCTTATAAATATTACCGGCCCACAAACCGCAAGAAATTTCAGGCTTGCTACCATTTGTTCCTGTTGCCTGATCTGTCTGTCTCACTATGTTTTTTATTGCGTTGGTGTTTGCTGTTGGAGGGGCTTGTTGTTGCAGGGGCGAGGAGGTGAGAAGGCTTGGTGTTTGTGTTTATTTTTTGTGTATTTTTTCTGGGTTTTAATTTTCTTCTCTGTTTTTTTTCGCAGGTTACGAATAACCTGCGTCTTCAGCGATCTCCTGCCTCATTGTTTGCTGTCGTTGTGGCCTGCCTCGTCATTTTCTGTCATTGTGGCCCAACTTTTTCGTTTTTTGTCGTTTGATGTCATCCCGTTGTCTTCTAAAATTTCTAGGTAGATAAAAAAACTCCTTTTCTTAATTTTCTTGTGCTGTCTCATTAATGAAAGAAAGAAATTATAGAAAAATTGTCACCAAATATATGTTTGATGTGTCACCAAATGATAGTTGATAGTTTAACTTTAAATTTTTATTGGTTCACCTCCTTCAAAATGATCGTTGCAAGAATTATGTCCACCCTTTAAATGATAGTAATAGTTGCAATGGAACATAACACTATTTCATGCAATAGTCTTAGAGATGAACCATATCGCAAATTAGCAGTCATTAGACAACTGAAGGTTCTCTTCTTGAAAAATGAAATAATCATTCTAGGGGATGTTTTTAATTTCCAAATGGTCATTTCCATCTTCTCACTATAGGAGAAAAATAATATGTTTGTTCTCCTCCATCTCCCTCTTGTCATGCAACAATTCTATTATGAGATCATGATTGATGCGCTCATATTTTAACACAATATCTCAAGTTTTTTCATATCGTTTGCCTTTGCTGGTATCTGCTGGTATCACCTGTTGTTTATGAAAAAATAGGAGGGAGCCTTGATGATAGGAGGATCATTCATCCATTAGCAGAACTCACTGCATTCTAGGAAGGAAAATCTCTATCTGCCTTCCATTTTAGTCCATAGATTCAGTCTAGGGATAGCTGAAAATGTTCCTACAGATATTGGATGAAGAGTTCTCTATGTTCAGTCCCTTCTTCCTCATCCCTCAAGCTCTTTCTGCAGCCTTTCCTATTTGTCTGGTTTGTTATTTTTTGTCCTTTCTTCATACCTATGTATTATTGTGTCTTTTCATTCCTTTGGCCCTCTCTAATCTATACCAACCTAAGAATGTCTATTTGTCCTACTAAGCTAAGATTGTATTTGTTCTTTCTTAAGCTTGTAGGTTGTATTTGTGTTCTGTTGCTTCCTCAGACCTTTTTTAGTTTGCCTTTGTATTTCAATAGAGTGTTTTTTTGTGGTTATAGTGCCCATCTTCCTGAATAATCCTTGCTAAGGTAAAACCTAAGATTTTCTTTCTTATTCCTAAACTCAAGCTTCCTAATCTGGCTAGCTTTGTAATGTGTTAGAGAGTAGATTTGTATGTGTTTTCCTGATGGCTGATAGCTCTGTTCTTTCCTTCAACCTCTGCAGATCTAATATATCTGTTTTCTTCTTATGAGCACCAACTCACAACTTTATTCTTTCTTAAGCTTGTAGGTTTTATTTGTGTTCTGTTGCTTCCTCAGACCTTTGTTAGATTGTATTTTTCTTTCAGCAGAGTGTTTGTTTGTGGTTATATTTCCTATCTTCCTGAATACTCCTTGCTAAGATACAAACTAAGCTTTTCTTTCTTATTCCTGAACTGAAGCTTCCTAATCTAGATATCTTTCTAATGCGTCAAAGAGTAGAGATGTATGTGTTTTCCTAATGGCTGATGGCTCTGTTCTTTACTTAAACCTTTGCACATCTAATATCTATGTGTTATTCTTATGAGCACCAACTCACAACTTTGTTCTTTCTTAAGCTTGTAGGTTGTATTTGTGTTCAGTTGCTTCCTCAGGCCTTTGTTATATTTTCTTTGTCCTTCAACAGAGTGTTTGTTTGTGGTTACAGTGCCTATCTTCCTGAATACTCCTTTCTAAGCTAAAACCTAAGATTTTCTTTCTTATTCCTGTACTGAAGCTTTCTAATCTAGATAGCTTTCTAATGCCTAAAAGATTAGAGATGTATGTGTTTTACTGATGGCTGATAGCTCTGTTATTTCCTTCAACCTTTCCAGATCTAATATCTCTTATGACTACCAACTCACAACTCTACTCTTTCTTAAGCTTGTAGGTTGTATTTGTGTTCTGTTGCTTCCTCAGACCTTTGTTAGATTGTCTTTGTCTTTCAACAGAGTGTTTTTTTGTGGTCACAGTGCCTATATTCCTGAATACCCCTTGTTAAGATAAAACCTAAGCTTTTCTTTCTTATTCCTGAAATGAAGCTTCCTAATCTAGCTAGCTTTCTAATGCCTCAAAGAGTAGAGTTGTACATGTGACTTTTGACATAACTTCATCAACCACTACCACTAGTTGTTTAAGTGAGTGTATAAAATATTTTTTCACCCCTTTCCACTTATTACTTCAATCATAAGTTTCTATGTGTATATTTTAGGCCCACCTCACTAGATGATGTGGTGGTTTTATTGTAATTGAGATGATTAAATTACTAGGATTGAGGTTGGATATTTAAAAAAAATTAACCAAACATTGATTTAGTGATACTTTTCATTTTTCTGGACTCTTATGCATTTAAATTGGTTTCTTCATGGTTTTTATGAAGTGTTTTTGAATCACAATTTTTTTTTTTATGTCTTAGAGTTATGTCTTTTAGGTGAAACATGGAATTTCATAAGATATTGTCCCTTTTAGAAGGACTTACAAAATCTTATAGCAATTGGAAATTGATTTCCTGGTGTACAATGGATTGAAATGGCTAAATATGGTTGATTCATGTGTACATAAGAGCTTGTTTGATTCTTAGATATCACTTTTCCTTAAAGAATCTAAAACAATGTGTTATAAGATGGATTCTTATAGCTTCCTTATTGTCTATTTCCTATAGTAGATGCACACAAATTTCTCTGACTTACAAAATCTTATAGAAATTTATTTCCTTGTGTACAATGGATTGAAATGGATAAATATGGTTGATTCATGTGTACATAATTGTGTACAATGGATTTAAATGGCTAAATATGGTTGATTCATGTGTACATAAGAGCTTGTTTGATTCTTAGATACCAATTTTCCTCAAAGAATTGAAAACAATGTGTTGTAGGATGGATTCTTATAGCTTCCTTATTGTTTATTTCCTATAGTAGATGCACAAAAATTTTCTTCTACCATTTTATAGAAGTGAAAAAAGAGTAATTTCTTATAAGTTGATATAATTACATTGGATACCTTTGATAGTGGTTGGAAAAATGAATACTGGAAATACATATGAAGTGAAATTGAATGGTATTCTATGAAAAAGGTGAAATTCATGTTGACTATAGTTTATCATTTTATGCATTTGGAGGCATGATGTTAATAGAAATGATTGATAGAAATCATTTATTCAAGTAATGAATACCCTTGGCTTCTAACCATAATGCTACTATAGGTTTTCCACTGTATTCATATTTATGTCGATGCTAACTATTTTTTATTAGTGTACATAAATTTACACCTTCCATGATGCTTCCTCTCCTAGTGTTGTCATTTACTTTTCTAATCTTGTAAAATGTTAAAAGTGGAGTCTTTTATGATGTAATGGATATTATTAATATAGATTATGTACAATGATATGATGATAGTGTGTAGGTTGATGTTCAAGTTGTAAAATTCTTGTACATATCAAGGATGAATGATAGTACAAGCCAAAAATGACATTATTATATTATTAGACAATCTGTTAGGTGCTAAATCATGCTTCTTATTAAGGACATAACTAATGCAAGTTGAAAATTCCTTTTTAATGTTCTTAGCCTATTTATAGATGTCAAAGTAAAGGTTTCTACATGTGATTTCTCCCATAAAATTTAAGGCAAACTAAACTTTAAGGAAAACCATGTACATGCCATTTATCCCACAAACACATTAAGGTGTGACTACTGACATAACTTCATAAACCACTACCAATATTTGTTTTAGTAAGTGCATAAAATAATTTTGCAAACCATGTACATTTCATTTCTCCCAGATGCTCATCAAGGTGTGACTTTTGACATAAATTCATCAACCACTACACTAGTTATTTTAGTAAGTGCATAAAATAATTTTGCAAACTTTAAGACAAACTATGTACATGTCATTTCTATGTAATTTATCCCATAAAATTTAAGGAAAACTTTAAGGATAACCATGCACATACATGTCATTTCTCCCATTTCTCCCATAAACTCAAGGCAAAATTTAAGGATAACCATGTACATTTCATTTATCCAATAAAATTTAAGGCATTTGCTAGTGTTTTTGGAACCATGTACATGCCATTTCAATGTCATTTCTCCCATAAAATTTAAGGAAAAATTTAAGGCAACCATGTACATACATGTCATTTCCCCCATTTCCCCCATCAACTCAAGGAAAACTTTAAGGATAACCATATACATGTCATTTCTCCAATAGACTTTAAGGCATTTGCTAGTGTTTTTGGAACCATGTACATGCCACTTCTATGTCATTTCTCCCATAAAATTTAAGGAAAAATTTAAGGAAAACCATGTACATGTGTTATTTCTCCCATAAAATTTAAGGAAAACTTTAAGGCATGTCATTTCTATGTCATTTCTCCCATAAAATATAAGAAAACCATGTACATGTCATTGCTCCCTTAAACTCTAGGCAAGGAAAACTTTAAGGCATGTCATTTCTAGATGTGATTTCTCCCATAAAATTTGAGGCAAACCATGTACATGTCATTTCTCCCATAAACTCAAGGCAAAATTGAAGGAAAATCATGTACATGTCATTTCTCCTTTCTCCCATAAGGAAAAATTTAAGGAAAACCATGTACATGTGTCATTTCTTCCATAAAATTTAAGGCATTTTCTAGTGTTAATTTAAGGCATTTTCAATAAGGAAAATGCTAGTGTTTTTGGAAACCATGTACTCGCCATTTCTCCCATAAACTTTAAGGCATTTGATAGTGTTTTTGGGAACCATGTACATGTAATTTAACCCATAAACTTTAAGGCAAACCATGTACATGTTATTTCTCCCATGCATTTGCAATAAATGTTAATTTAATATATTTTATTGAATTTGTTTTTTTTCAGGGATAAAAAAACCCACTAAATATGGTTGAAAAATGGAAATTATGCATAGATGGATTTTCTATCCCAATCCAGGGAAAATAGTGATTACATATGCGCTTTGCAATATTGCAACTAACAAGGTCCTCCAAAGGAAAATGAATATACCAGGAAGAACAACAAACAATGAGGCATATTATATTGCATTGACATAAGGCTTGGGGACAACTAGGGAGTATGTATCAAATGGAATTGTAGTTTTCACCAATTCTAAACTTGTGTGAAACCAGATGAAATGCGTGTACCAAGTTAAGAAGGAGAGACTAAAACAATTGCATGGAAAAGCAAACAATATTTTTATACAATTTCAAAATTCTAGTATAAGACATTGTGCAAATGTTAATAAGATGTCTGCTGATCTATTGTCGGGGAAATGCCAATTCAAGATTCATCTGTCAAAGATGGATTAGTATTATACAGGGCAATACCAATTCAAGATTCATCTCTCAAAGATGAATTAGTGTTGAGACGCTATCCTTCAAAATTTATTGATGGACATTGTAACATATCTTTGATGTGTGTGTGTTTTTTACCTATAAATGCGTCATTTTTAATGACCATATGTTTTTTTTCAATTATATACCAAGTGTGCTCCCACCATGTAAAGCGCAACTTGGTGAAATTCACATTTTTATAAAATTAAAATGCGAGGACTTCAACAAATTTTTGTTTAAATTAAGTTTCACACATCAATTAGTGCTTTGAAAGTTGTTTTTTACATAATTTGTGTACTAAATTACATTAATTTTTTGAATTAATTTTAAATAGTAATTTAAAAATAATTGTAAATGTCCACTGTAGAAATATCTATATATATCATAGAGGATGAAAGACGAAGATCAATAGAATCCCATTCCTCTACGAGAGAGGGGGATCATGGATCGAGGGATGTTCATGGTATTTATATTAAATGTGCATGTTTTTAAATGACATTTCAATATATAATCTTGTATCCATACATACATGTGTGTATACACGTGGAAATAGTTTTTTTATTGACTATATATATAATTTTATCCCCATGTACATTCATGTATACATATGGAATTGATTTTTTATCAATTTTTCAAGTTAAATTAGTTTTTAATTAGTTTTATTTTTTATTTTTTAGGAGTTAGGAGGACAAGGGTATTTACTCCATCAATGGTGCATGACCATGGTTCACGGAATTTAATCAATCATATGTGCATGTATTTATATGTATGAATGCATTTTTTAATTGATTATAAATTCATATTTTTTTATGAAGCTTCCCTCTCGTTGCATGAGGTTGGTGGTGGTGCACATTTCCCTGGAGGCCCATCAATAGGTGGTGGCCAATTGCGTGAGGGTGGTGATATGCATTCCCCTGGAGGAAAATAAATGGATGGTTGTGTTGGTTCTCAACCAATCGATGGTCATTCTGGTTCTCAACAGTCTCATGGTAGGCATGATGCTGGCCAACCATATCGAGGTGGCCATCAATCTGAATATTATTTTGATTCAATTTTTACAATTTTTTTTACATGTTTATTTATTTATAAAAAATTATATATATTGATGTAGAGGGTGAAAATTTTGCTCCAAAAATACGTAGGACATAATGTGTTATTCAAGAAGAAGGTTGTACACCAACCACAACTTATCCGTCTGACATTTCTGATATATCTTGGGAAACAAACATGTAGCAATGCACATTACAAAGGTGTCAACATATTCATTCAAAATTTAAGAAAGATCTTGTGTCTTTGAAACTCCCTGCTGAGAGTCGAGAAAGCTTAGAAATAGTTACTCACTCTTTAAGAAAACTAGTAGATGTGTACATAACACTTGGGCCAACCACTGATAATTTTGTAGAAATGATGAGAAAAATAAAGGAAACAGTGATGGGTCCTAATACATGGAAGGTTGTTAAACAAAGAGTTACAACAACAATGGCCAAGTATATGTTTAATTTGAAAGAAGGGTTGAAAAAAAAGATGCTAAAGGTGCAATATTTCAAGCACCCTGATGTAGCTGGCCATTTGTATGATAGGTACATTTATTCCTATAGAATACTCCCATGGAACGATGAGGTTCCGCTTTATTTTGAAAAATTATTTTATGCAAAATTATTTTTGGGATTGAAACCTAATTATAATGACCTCCCCTCTGAATTTTTTGGTCATGGGAAAGGTCGATTATGTGACCGTAGGGGTGCTAAGCATGATGCTGAGTTGCCTCACCCCGAGCCACCATTGGTTAGTTGACCTCTTCGTGTGGAAACTTTGCGGTTAGAGATGGATGCCACTTCTCAAATTAGTCGAGAAGCAAGGGATGTCATCATTGAAAATGTTCAGAGTGGATTGGGTGGAGTTGATATTTGTCTGAATCGAAAAAAAGCACGAGAGAATGCACGTGATAATTTTGTGTATCATACAGATGATGAAATAGACAACATGAGTGTTGAAGATCTCATAACATATGCAAATAATTGTCACAATGGTTGGCAAGACCTAATTATTCATGAGGAATAGGGCATGGTATCAATATGTGTTAATGGTTAGGGTGATTATTTTAACACATGTAGTATTTGTAATAAATAGATATATACATACATTTATTTGTATACATTAATCTAAAAAAAATGTATCATATATGTTAACACCATTTTCAGTTCTCACGCTTGATGAATGAAGATGTTAATATCACAGTCGAAGCCTCAGGTTCACACAATCAAGATGGTTCTCACCATCAAGATGATATGTTGGCACATTTTAGTGTTTTTTAAGTGAATATGATGATGTACATTTATTCTTTTATCTATTATTATATATCAAAACATGATGACATATTTTAAAATAAATAATTGTGTACACATGTACATGTATATAGTTAAATGTTAACAGATTCCGATTCTATCCAATGTTTTTGGGATGGACGTACCTTCTCCTTCCTTGGGAGATGTGCCAAATACAACATCACAAGTATGAATTTTTTTTCACTTAAATATGTTTGTCAGTTATATATTGCACCTCAAAATTTCCATTAAAAAAAAAGATCTAGTTCTTGAGTTATTTTACAGTTTTAAATTTTTTGATTTTTAGGTTATTGGAGATTTTCTTTCGGAGCCACCCTTAGGAGATGTGCCCAATCCACCATAACAAGTATTCAATTTTTCACTTATATGTTTAAGTTATAAATTTAAGTTCAAACGTTTTATTATAAAATGAGATCTAGATCTTGATTTATTTTATACTTTTAAAATTTTTGAATTTTAAGTGTTTGGAGATGATTTCTGTTCTCCGAGGACTCTAGGGATGGAGTGTATGATGGAGATAGGAACATACACACCATTTGAACAATTTGTCTAATTTTTTTTTTTAATATTATTGAAAATTAGCTTATATGCATTTTCATTTGAAAATTTTTAATATATATATATATATATATATATATATATATATATATATATATATACTTGTACATGTATATTGTACAATTTAATGTGGAATATGTTACTGTGGAGGATGTTTTAATGGACGAGCAACAAAAGGCAATGGAGAGGGAGCCGCATGAGGTATTTCATATTTTTTTATTTTAATTTTTTTTTACATGAAGTTCGATATTCTCATTCAATTTTAAAACATTAAATTTTAATCTTTGTACACATTGTGTACATGTTCCCCATTATTCATAGGATAGCATGAGGATCAAGACTCTGCTGGTAGAGACATTAGATCCATCTGTATTTGATTGATGATGCACATGTGTGCAACATTATATTTGATAGATCTAGTCTTAAATTTACTTTTTTATATATAGTCTTATCTATGCAGTCATATTTACTTTTCTATATCACTTGATACTTGTAATACTATACATTGAACTATATTTATTTACTTTTATTATTCATGTGTGATATAAATTTTGGACATATTTTACTATTTGGATATAGTTTTAAACTACATTTATTTTTATCAAGAATGATTTTAAATTTTGGATAGTTACATTTGGCACATGATCACATGTTGTGATATATAATGTTTTTTTTTTTAAAACTCAAGTTGTTTTGTTTTTAAAACTCAAGTATGGAAATTTAAAATTACAAAACACATGTACATGTGTATACTTTGGATAGTTGAACTACATTTGGCATGTGATCACTTGTTGTGATATAATATTTTGTTTTTAAAACTCAAGTTGTCATTTTGTTTGTTAAATATAAAACTCAAATCTAGATGGAAATTTAAAATTACAAAACACATGTATATTTTGGATAGTTCAACTACATTTGGCATGTGATCTCATGTTGTGATATAATGTTTTGTTTTTAAAACTCAAGGTGTCATTTTATTTGTTAAATATAAAATATGAATCTCTAGATGGAAATTTCAAATTACATTTTCATAATGTGTATATTTTGGATGGTTGAACTACATTTGGCATGTTATTGCAATATAATGTTTTGTTTTTAAAATGATGTCATTTTATAAATGTTAAATATAAAATGAATTTCTCTAGATGAAAATTTCAAATTACAAACCATGTACATACATGTGTATATTTTGGATAGTTGAACTACATTTGGCATGTAATCACATGTTGTGATATAATGTTTTGTTTTACGATATAATGTTTTGTTTTTAAAATTCAAGTTGTCATTTTATTTTTTAAATATAAAATGAATCTCTAGATGGAAATTTCAAATTACATTTTCACAATGTGTATATTTTGGATGGTTGAACTATATTTTGCGTGTGATTGTGATATAATGTTTTGTTTTTAAAAATTTGTCATTTTATAAATTTGTTAAAAATATAAAATGAATCTCTGTAGATGGAAATTTTGAATTACAAACCATGTATACGTGGGTATATTTTGGATAGTTGAATTAAATTTGGCATGTGATCACATGTTGTGATATAATGTTTTGTTTTTAAAACTCAGGTTGTCACTATATTTGTTAAATATAACTGAAGTTGGCATTATATTTTATAAATATAAAATGAATCTAGATGGAAATTTCAAATTACAATTTACACATAAATGTGTATATTTTGGATAGTTGAACTACATTTGGCATGTGCTCACATGTTGTGATATAATGTTTTTTTCTTAAAACTCAAGTTGTCATTTTATTTGTTAAATATAAAATGAATCTAGATGGATATTTCAAATTAAATTTAAGACACACATACATTGGTACATGTTATGCATTTGAACATGTGTGTGAATGTTACATAATTTTAGGATGTACATGTATTATTTAGGTGATATTTAAGTACAATACATATATATGTTTTAAAATATAAAAAAAATCATAAAATGTACAGGATAGAAGCCACACCATGGCCCTGCGCGAGCATCAAAAACCCATTAGAGGTAGCTACAAAGGTGTGTTTTCAGGCCGCTCTCACCGTGGCAATGACCAACGATTGGAATCCACTGAGGGCTCTTCATCTGATAGCCATGGGTGCTGGCTCCTCAAGCATTTGATAACATTCATGGGGAGACTTTTTTTACTCTGGAGAAGCCCAAGGGTACAAGAGGCAGGAAATCCACTATTCCATAATCTGTGCATCCTTTACGCAGGAAAACCAACCCACTTCCAGGTTATGATCCCACGATGGAGGAGATAGGTGTTTGGGTTATCGACTGGACAATGTCTGAACCATATATTACAATGTGGAGTACCTAGTCGCTCCCATCGTCCATGCGACCCCTCCGAATCCTCCTCGAATGCCCACAACTGAGGAGGAAGCCATTGCTAGAGAATACGGGTGCCTAATAGAGGAAGAGGACCAGGAGACAAATGAAGATGAATGAACTCCATGATTTTCACCTCAGGATATACTTCAGCTCTTTTATTTTTATATGGGCCACTGAATATTTTATATTACAAGACTGTATGACACTCTTAATGGGATGGTTTCCTCCTTTGAGGAAGCCAAAAACTTGGTTTATTTTGAACACTACCAAGTCAGGGATAGGCTAACACTGCTTCCCATCTCTTCCCATTGCCTCTATACAATTTTTCATGCTTTTAATATAGTTTAGCCCAAGTTACAAAAAAAAAAAAATTTCACATGAATATATGTACATAAAAATGATTGAAGTACATGTTTGAATATATGTAAAAATTATTGAAGTACAATACAAATTGATGTATATATCTAAAAACAATCATAAAATTCTAGGTGTTCTTAGATGTGTCAAACAATCATAAAATTTTAAAATTGCATTAGAACATATATATCCAGTACACAAAATTTTTCATTAATGTACATAGAAAATCTACTTTCAGTTGATAGTAAATTGGAAATTACAAAACACGTACCACACATTTTTCATTCAAGAATGAATATTATAATTTACTTAATAGACACATGTCTGAAAAAAAATTGTGCAACTTCAAATTTGCATTATATCAACTATGCTAGATACACAGATATGTACATTTTGCAATATTGACATTATGACAAATTGTACTAGAGAATGTATGAAATCATTTAGACAAGATAATCTAGACATGTGTATGTGTACACGTGTATAAATTACTTGTGTGCATGTACCAAAATAATGTACATGTGCAAAAACTTGTACATATAACATAAAAAGGAAGTTCAATTTTTAGTTGAGTTCTGGAAGTTCTAAAAGATGAATCCAAAGAGAAGAAATTGTTGGGAAGTTTAATGAAAAAAATTCCAATGGAATGCCTTCTTCAATGATCCATTCATGATCGGCTTTTGACATTTTCCATTTCTTAATTTTTCATTTTTTTCTTTGATTGAAATTCTAACTTTATGCATGCTGCACACACCAAGTGACTGTATTGACAACTTATGGCATCAGGTTCATAGTCTTGAAAGTAAAAAAATCCCCACTTTGATTAGTTTTTTAGAAAAAATAACTTTTTTTTCAGTATAATAGACCCTCTGTCATATGCAAACCCATTATTATCATAGTTTTCTAATAATTTCATCTTTTTTTAAGTGCAACACATCAAATAATACTTCACATTTTCATCGTTGATAGTAGGTGCAACTACAACAAAAACATCTCCTACACAATAAAAAAATTGATGTATTTAAATTTAGATCATAATTAACATGAAAAATTAACATGTGTACTTGATTTTATTATCTATTTCTAGATCTCTATCATTTGAAAGCAATTGAAATGTTACCTTCACTAACAAGATCAAAAACTTGATCACCATCAGATGATATTGTTGTCTCCTTTGATTGCATTTATTCAAATATTTCAATGAACATTTTCCCCTTTGTATTTAGTTTTGTATGTTTCCAATCTTTTACATACATTTTGTTTTCAAAAACATCATTGGATTCTGTGTTATCTATGAAAACATGAAAAAAACATGAATCTTCGAGTCCCTTTTATTGTTTCAACATCATCTCCAATCAATCTATCTACATATTAGACCCCAATATGCCAAAAAAACCTATATGGAAAATTCAAAGAAAAATATAAATATGATATCAAAATACCATCAAAGATAATCATTGTGATAAATGTATTGTTTAAAATTAGAAATCCAATAAAAATTAAATTAAACGTACCTTCATACTTCCCTTGATCGGTTAGTCTCGTGGATTAGTGAAGAAATGCACCATTGAACAACTTCTTTAGCTAAGAAAAGTCGGTTTGCAGAGTGGTCCATTTGATATCTTTGAAGTGCTCGTTTTATGCATGCCCCTGCACCATCATGTTCTCATTTTCCATGAATAGTATCAAAGAAATTCCAACAATTTTTAATGTGGGTTTTCATATGAAGACGACACAACAAAAATAATGATCGTGAAGATTTGAATTAACCTGCGCATCAATCTGACCATATGCAATGTTCATTGAATTTTATTCCATGGCTTTTCAAGGAGTCATAAATCTTTTCAAAACAGTGTTGTACAAAATATGTATCATGTGATAATATGTATCATGTGTACGATCGTCACTGATATAAAAGTGATATTCTTTATTAACATGCCGATTTTCACTAGTGCTTACTATATGATCAAAATTTTGTTCAACATATCTATATATAATATGGATGAGCATGGAGACTTGGTCAGAATGACAATATTCACTCTGAATTTATTTTTGTGGAACAAATGTGTAGTTTTCTGCAAAATAAACTATTGAAATAATGGTCACTGGTGGAAAACGTTCATGGTATTTTTAGAATTGCAAGTCCTACCATCGAGCTATATGGGAATTCTTGGTGTATTTATAAATTTCTGCCTTAAAATTTCTCAAAAAATCTATCACAAAAATTTCTTCTTATTGTAAATCAATTATTTTTTCACTTGTAGTACTACTTTAACCTTGAATCGATGTATGGATATATTCATATCTCTTCCATTTCACTTTCATGTTGGAAAATTATTGATCATTTATATTAATACGATAATTGTTTTGAAATTTAGTCAAATTTCCACAATCATCGCATTTTTTACCACCAACACATTTCTTTTGGTAAAATAATTCATGGCTTTCTCTTCCACATAGAATTTGAGATATGAAATCATGGATAGTGGAAGGAGGAGGTGAAACTTTCCAAATTTTTTTACAAAATTAAGGAATGTGTCATAATATAACTGAAATTCCACATGATAACGACAACGACAAGTGTCGCATACAGTGATAGGTTTTACATACCATGGTTTTTGTTTCACAAAAGCACTGATTGAGACATCAATTTCATGATTCTCTTCTTTGAACTTGTTTAAAAATCTATCTGAGTGGTGTCCAAGAAATGTTTTGGATGTTCTTCGTACTGATTTCGTGCTATTCTTCTTCACTTCACATCACTTGATTTTGGTGAAACATGTGAATTTTTCATCCAATATTCATATATTATTTTTTTAACATTTTCTCTTAGTATATATTTGTATGGTTTCCTACAAATAGCTGTCCAACAAGCGAGCTCATCATTTACATCTATTTGCAATCGAAATTTCTAATTTTTGTGCAAAGTTTTTTGTGAGGTTCCTAATGCTCGTGCCATATATTTTACCAAGCGATTATCTTTAGTACTTGATGAAACCACTACCATTTTTATTGCCTACATGCATCTGAAAAAAATTTCTTTCTATATCTTCTAATTGAATTTAGAGCACTATGTATATTTTGTATCACATTTCCCTTCATTTTTTTTAAATCTTTTGTTGATTTTCAAATACCCAATAAAGTCATAGCTTCTTTTAATTTCCTTGAGGTTAAGAGACTTTTCAACAATTGGGCTTGAACTGCCACAATTTCATCTTTGAAGAACGAATCAATAATGTGATAAAAACGATATCCTATAACATGGTTAGCTTTTTTTATCTTCTTATGTGTGAGTGTCAACATTTTCTAACATCTCATCATCGATATTGATTTCATCTATACATAATATAATTAAATGTACATAATAAGTTTACATATTCAATAAATAACTAAATTAATAAATATGTATAATTTCAATAATACACATGTTCAACACACACACACACACACATATATATATATATATATATATATATATATATATATATATATATATATATATACCTGGTGATTCAATTTTTTCACTTGAATTTCTTTCAACATTTTCACAATCTTCAATCATTGGTTCAATATCTCTTTCACTTTCTCTTTCAAAATTTTGTATCTCATCATCAATGTTTTGAGGAATATCTCTCTCTGTTTACATTGCAAAACATTTTTCAAATTATTTCATCAATTAAAAATTAAGTTTCACAATACACTAGTCAAATTTTAAATATTTACATTTACATACATGCTTCAATTTCTAGTTGAGGTTGATTTTACCTTTCAATATTTGAGCATTCTTCTCTCTTTTTTTTGCGATATTCTCTCCCCTGTTCTCTACATTCCTCAGGGTCTCTTGTTCGATCATATTTTCTCTTGCAATTCCTTCGATTTCCAATGATAATTGAGTATGAAGCTCAAAAAATTCCTTCAAAAATTTAGACGAAAACTCAATTAAAAAAAGCATCACAAAATATTTAATTTAAAAAAAAAAATTCATTTTAAAAATTTTGCACAAAATACACACTTCAACCCAAAACACTTACTTTAAAAAATCCAAGAAAAAATGTCTTCTAAAAATGAAATGAAGCTCAAAATATTTCCTTCCAAGTCCTGCAAAAAATTTTCATTTAAAAAGTTAGATAGAAACTCATTAAAAAAATCATTATAAAAGATTTTCTTCAACCCAAAACACATACTCTAAAAAAATGCCACTTTAAAAAATACCTCCAAAAATTTCCATTGAAAATCAAGCCCGACCTCTTAAAAAATCACTTTCAAAAATAACTCCAAAAAATGCCCTTTGAAAATTAAGCCCAAAAACCTCAAAAAAATGTCTCTAAAAACAAAATACCTCCAAACAATGTTCTTAGAAAATTAAGCCCGAAAAGCCTCTAAAAAAAACTTTAAAAAATACCTCCAAAAAATGTCCTTTGAATATTAAGCCTAAAAAGAGTCCTTTGAAAATTAAGCTAAAAAAAAATCCAAAAAATGTCTTTTGAAAATGAAGCCCAAATACCTCTAAAAACAAATCACCTCCAAAAAAATTTCATTTGAAGATTAAGCCTAAAAAAGCATATAAAAAAATATCACATACCTCCAAAAAATGTCCTTTGAATATTAAGCCAAAAATTGTCCTTTGAAAATTAATTCCAAAAAAAGTCGTTTGCAAAATCAACCCAAATGAAGAAATGTGCGAAATTATGCGAAAATAATGATTCCGTTTTAGGCTATTTATATAGCCGCAAAATGTTTTTTTGGAGGGGCTTCATCGAATTTTTCGGCCGACATAAAGTCAATTAAAAGTTTCGCTGAACATTTGTAAAAAATTTGGACGAACTTTTGTGTCATTAGAATTGACGGGCCATCAGGAAAAAAAAATTCGGTCGAGCTTTTGTAAAAGCTTTGGCTGAACTTTTGTGTCATTAGAATTGACAGGCTGTCGAGACAAAAAACGATTCGGCTGAACTTTTTTAAAAGTTTGGCATAACTAACACGTATGCTATTACACAATAGCTCAGCTCGGAACACATTTCTTCAACTTTGCACTGATTAAAATCCATAAAAAAAATGAAATAGTTGTCAGAACCAAGACAAGCATTTGCAGAATTCAATCTACTTTAAGGAAATATAACTTCTATGGAATTTCATAAATATTTACTAATTTTAATTAATTTTTTAATAAAATGGGTGCAAACAATTTCTGAAGGTCATTATGATTAAGTGAAATCAATATTATATATCTCCAAAAATACACTGTAACAAAAATTGAAAAAATTATGGAGCATTACATTGGTCCATCATTTGTAATGGGTAGTTTTTAGATTTTTATTTTATAAATTATATGTTGAGAAATTTTGTGCGAGCCGAAACATATTCAAAATATGTCATTTTTTCATATTGGATCAGTTCAAAATATTCTAGTAATTATGATATGCATCAGCTGGTTTGGAAAATATAACGAAATCGAAGTAGATTCTGTCTAGATTGTTGTAACACATTTTGTTTCTAAAAAACACACAGTTTTCAAAGAATACACCAACACATTGGAACATGAATTTTTATGAATCCTTTGATTGTTAAAAAACACACACTCAAAGAAATGTTAAGTTGACATATCAAATATGTATAAAACAATTCCAAAAAACAAGTAATAGAAAAATAATAAAATTTCTGACAACTTTTATTTTTATCATAAAATGAAATCCTAAACAAAAAAATTGTTTTGGCTTGCATAAAGTTGAAGAACAGAAAAAAATGATATTTTTTTCTCAAAAAAGGGCAAAAATTGTAACCCAACTTCACATTTTCACCAAGTAATTGTAATTTGAATTGTATGTAAAATATATGTAAAATTGTAATTGTAATGGTAACTGTATTGTGAATTGTAAAATTGTAATTGTAATTGTAATTGTATGTATTGTCATCATTCAATTTTATTAAAATTTGTAAATTTGTAAAATTGTAAAATTGTAAATTAATTGTCAATTTTGAACCATAACTACCACAAGTAAAATGTATACCATAAATATTGTTAAATTACCATAATTCTAAAATTGTAAAATTGTAAATTGTTATGAATATAAATAATTGTAAAATAATAAATCTAGAATAATATGAATTTTTGCAACATAATAAAGTTTATAAAATAATGAAAATAAATTCATGTACTTTAGAATTATCATTACTTTATTACGATCTTATATACCAAAAATAACAATATACATTTTGAAGATATCATTCACACACATTTAAAGCAATCAAGTAGTTGTATTATTTTAGGAATTGACATTATTAAAAAAATAACTTTATACAGTATGCCATTGTTTTTGAATTCAACATAATTGCAAATTATCAAGTGAAATGATTTTAACATTAACACAATGCGAATTACCAATTAATTCAAAGTACATATTATAATGTTTCGAAAAAAGGAGTCTTAATTATAAGGTAATTAAGTCCTCTTGTTTATAAAGACCTATCTTAAAAATTATAAATGATGAAATAACACATGTACCATATCACTCTCAGTTCTCATGTTCACGTTCATTATTTTCCAGCTTGCTTGGCATGATAACACTATTGTTCTCAAAAATATTTTTTGATCTAGGGTCATGTCTCAATACGAACCGCCAATCCTTATCCAACACATCTGGGTAAAAAAACACCTGGTTGCAGTGTTTGGGGAAAAAATAGGTCTCCTTAGCTTCATCCCACATTTTTCTAGAGTTGATACATATCAGCCTACTATCGCGATCTTCCTTTACATTATTCCGATCAAAGATGTTCCACCACTTGCACCTAAAAAGAACACATTGGAAAGAAGTGAAATCTACTTCAATGATCTCTTGTATCTTTCTGACATAACCTAATGTCCCTCGTACTAGGTTTTGATCACGGTGGCTAGCTCGAATAGATTGATTGAACTAGAATTCCACTCCACAGTCTTGTGTCATGTGTCCATCATCAACATTTTCTGTGCAAAAGTGGTTTCTATATGCCCACATAGATGGGAAAAAATTGACCTATAAAAAAGTCAAAAAATCGTAGTGTCATGTGTCTTATAATAACCCAACTGTTAAAATATGAAATATAGATGTGATTAAATTTCAAAGTTTCATTATTAAGTTTAAAATGTACATAAATATATTATTACCGAGTGGGTGCACCCAATCCCTACATTTAGTGCATGCTCTTCAGCACGTGGGTAACGACCGGTTGCGTCGTATTTCTCTCTGACTTGGTCAACAACCCAACTGTTGGGGCATATTTTTGGCATATTTTCTTTTAAATGACCAGGATAAGGCACACTTATACCATTCAACCATCTGGGTTATTTCCTGTCACTATCCCATTTCATCCTCTTTTGTTCATACAATGCGACCCATTGTTGTGTCGCTTCGGCATTGCAAAGAACATATTTATTGATTGCTTAAATTTCTACAGTCATTGATGAAATCAAACCAACATATAGTACATATGAGATTAAAATATACATTATGTTGAAGTTCAACATGAATATTTACTTTGTGTAAATTTGAAAAATTATAAGTCGCTTACTATTTATCAAGTGCCTTTTTCCATTTTTTTGGAGCACATGCCCTTCCCTTTTGTCTTCATCCCTTTCATCGTCCCAAATCATTGCACCTGGTTTGCTGTCGACCTGCTTGATGTAATCACTAGCATAATAGAAATACTCATATGATATGTATTCCTCTGCCATAGCCCCTCGAGTTTTTCCCTTTGTCAAACAGAACCTTTCAATTTCTTCATGTACCTCTATAAGAAGAACATCCAATGACAAGAAACCACCCCAACTAATTCAACCTCATCTATTATGTGGATTAGAAGATGAACCTACAATTCCATGAAACTCGTCTGCAGTTCCTTCTCAAGCATATAAACAATCTCAACTATCTCTTGACAACACAGTGGAACTCTAGCCACGCGAATGTCCTTTGACGTGATCCAATGTACAAATGCAGAAAATTTATATATGGAAAGTCCTAAGTCTTGGGGAAATTCATGTTTCACACACCCATGCATGAACAAAGGATAATGACACTGAAAAATTATAAATACATGCAATAACATACATAATTAGTTATGTTTTATGATCCCTGCATCGGATAAAATTTATTAATATAAGAAATAATAAAATCATTCTTTTGACATTATACGTACTCCTAGAAGATTCAAATGGTCATGCGATTTCAACTCGACAAATGGTCATCCATGGTGAAGAAGTGTTGTAGTGAAGATCTGTATGAAGATGGAACCCTCACACCCATTATAACTTCCTTTGCCAAAGAAATATCATATTTTTAAAAAAACCATGGGAAATCACCTTCTTTGAAATACCATGAATTAGAGGGACCAACGCCTAACTTTGATCCTATACTTTCTAATCATCTTGGCCAATTTTTCTTTTTAGTTTTTGAAGCAATAAGATATTTCTTAACAACCAATGTGTCACTTTTGTTCGATGATATGTGCCTCCATAAAAAATATGAAACATTTTTAAATATATGCATGGGATCTAATAAGTGGGTAATCTTAAGATGCTCCCAATATGGGAGGTTATAAAAGATAAATTTCCTTTTAATCCAAATGGGAAATTTCTCAACATAGGTGTCAAAGAATTCTGAATCATCGAACATAGGCTCCCCATTTGGATTGAACATTTCTATGAAATCCTTCTCCTTTTCTCTCTAATATGCTCTAGGTCGTTCAACTAGTGTCCTTATTGGAGGCCTTTGGGTTCTCTTGTTTACCATTGAAAGAGGATGTTGCTCTTCTATAAGGGTGTTATTCTAGGAGGAATACCTTGGAGCAGTCATACATTGGCTTTCATAGGTCGTTGGACCATCTAGCTTTCAGTGAAGGTCCACAAAATTTACATCCAAAATACCCTTTTGTTACAAGACCTGCGAAATTGTTGTATAAAATATATATGCATGGCACATTAAAGAATACCATGAAGATCAGAACAATTACAACAAATTAAATAAATAATATGTGAAAGAATATTGTTATGTATATAAACAAATGAATAAACATGTAATTCACCTAAGAAAAATCCTAATCTTGGATAATCATGTGTCGTGTAAGAACATATGCCATAAAATGTAAAACTCCTCTTTGCTGTGATGGGTCATGATACATCGTATACATTTATCTCATCCCATAATTCCTTCAATTAAACTACCAATGTTTGTAAGTAGACATCCATATTCTTCATTTGTCTGCTAACAGGGACTATGAGAGCTAACATAAGATGTTCATTCTTCACAGACAACCATGGGTGGATATTGTTATTGATCACTACTACGGGCCAAAGAAAATAGTTGGTGCTCGGGAGGGAATATGGGTTGATGCCATCCATGGCTATTCTGAGTCATAGACTTTGTACTTCATCCTTGAATTTTTCGGGCCATGTATCCTCTATATGCTTCATGGCTATTGAATCTGTTGCGATTCACATAACTCCCAACTCACTTCTGTGTGAGGCATGCCATCCCTGCAACAAATCTGATTCTTTGCAACGAAAGAGCCTTTAAATCCTTGGGATTATAGGTATGTGCCTCAATATCTTAAAAGGAGGACCACATGATTTACCCTTCATTTTTTATTATCATAGCTGTCATGCCCACATTTCGGACATAACTCTTTGTATGCATATTATCATCTATATAGAATACAATCATTTGGACATGCATGATATGATATGTACTCAACACCCAAAATTTTCAACAATTTCTTTGCCTCTTCGTAGATACCACACAAGACATTATCACTTGGAAGAACCTTATCTTTTAATAACCTGTAGTTGGTCATGGAAAATATTAAATGTACATTAATTTCGATATAATTATTAACGTTAATAAAATTGACCATTTGTAATGTTCATTGTGTGATTATATTTCTCAAGATATAAGGGAGGAATTGATGGTCAATTAACTCAAAATTTCCAAGAAACATGCATTCGACAAGCCAAAATTTTCTTTCAAGTTGTACAGTAACATCGTTGTCCCAAACTGGGTAGACTTTGACTGAATGCCAAGTCCAAAGAGAGGGGTGGTGGAAGAAAATTTAAGGCTTTCGAAAAAGGTATCAGCGATATGAACATCATCCCCTAGCTGATCATCGTTCCGGAATGCATCTAACAACATTGTATCCATGGTATTCATATCCCTTAAGTAATCATCCATACCAACCTCTATTTGATTGCCTCCATTTCCAGCTTGTGAAGATCTACTATTGCTATACTCATTCCTAATTGGTGAATCTAGATGTAGTGGGAATTGAATAGATGGTTGATTCAACCATTCTTGGTATCGTTCCTCTCTGAGTTTTTCTCTTAATTCATCCTTCTCTCGATTTGAAATTTTCGTGGGGTGCAACGGAAGATGGTAGGTAGGTCGTTCATCATCACTAGAAACCTAATGATTTCAAAAAAAATATTTGAACTTGATTAGTACAAAATCTATGATATTAATTAGTAAGCATGTCGAAAATGCATGATTAATTGGTTTGACGTTGAAATAATTACATTAATATAACAAATAATTATTATTACCATCATTGTTCCAAGATTGTGGCTATAATATGCAATGTTAAAATTGACAGGGTGAAGCGATTGTCCATTTTCATCTACCAAATACGCCTTACAGTATGCTGCTCCTGATAAGAGCTTTTGATGTTTTGAAGCTGTTTGAATATTTTGTGCATCTGAAATCGATTCTGAATCTGCATGAACCTGCAAATTTGTATACATTAATTTTATTCAACTGATTGACATGGATAAAAAACATAAATTCAATTAGATAATGAAAATATAAATAAAATCTGAAGTAAATATTACGTGTCGAGATGGATAGGGAGAACTCTGCAATGGACTTTGAGAAATATTATGCTACGAGATGGATTTTGAAGAATTGTCTATTCGATATAATTATGATATTTTCTCCCTACATTTGAGCAAAATAGACAATAAATTTTGGTGTACGTATCTAAAAGTAATTTCGGTGCCTTAAAAATGGACTTATTATTATTGGTGCTAATGTACAGTTAACTACACCGGTGCGTTTTAGTTACTATGCACCGATGTTGTGTTATTAATTGATGAACCTGTGCGGTTAGATAACAAAAACATCGAATAGTCGCAAATAAAAAAAAGTGAAACTTATTTTCTTAAAGTGAAAAAAGCAGTAAATTGAAAAATGGGCAGCAAATTATTTTCAGAAATCTAATTTCATAAAAAAATTCTTCAAATAGTAAAAAATGTTCATTATTACATTATTTTTGCACGAAATTTGAGGGGGAGATTTTCATGAGAGACATACTTAGAGCAAGAGAGCATGAGAGCACTGTGGAGTAGCGAAATACTTTCAAACAACAACACTATTTAGAGAATCAAAATTTCAAACATCTGGTGATTCAAACCCTGTAGTATAGTAAAAATATTTCAAACCTTGTAGTATAGTAAAAATGTTAAATTTTACTGTAATAATTATTTTTTTTTACAGTTTTTGTTTAATTTAATACATGGTAAGTAAAATTTTTAAATTTTGCTGTTCATTTTCAGAAAAAAACAAAACAAATCCATTCTTACGCTATACCCTTAATTATTTTTGTTTCTCCCCTTGCTTCTTATTTTTGTGACTTCAAAATTAGGGCTTTTCATTTTAGATTTATAGGGTTTGTATTTCTATATATATAGGCCCATGACATCTAACCCACAGGATGAATTGCAAAATCGGATCCTAATCCATGTCGGCCCTTGCATGATTTAGAAAAAACATATATTTTTTAATCGACGCGCCATGTGTAAAATAGCGCACAGTGCACGTACTATTTGATAAAAAAAATTTAAAAACAAATTTTTTTAATTTGTGCACCGTGTGTAAAATAACGCCCCGGTGCGATATTTTATTATAGCGCACTGCAAGTAATTCTTATTGTTTGGATATATATATATATATATATATATATATATATATATATATATATATATATATATATATATATATATATATATATATATATATATATATATATATTTTATTAATTTATGTCTGTGTTAATCGGTGCGCCGGTTAACATATAATGCACCGGGTCACCTTATTGACAGAGAGCACTGTATGATTTTTCTACTATTTTGGCGGTGCGTTTATAATAACATGCTGAAATACCTCCTCCATGAAATTTTATGCTACAAAAACTAACAGTAGAGATTTTTTATTAATTTGTCTATGTTAATCAATACACTGGTTAACATATAACACACCAGGTCTCCTTGTTGATAGAGATCACCGTACAATGTTTCTACTGTTTTGGCGGTGCGTTTATAAGAACATGCTGAACCGCCGTCGATGCGTACTGCATGAAAGGTGCACCATTTTATCGTTTTTTTTTACCTAAATTTTTTATGATTTATTTATAAAATATATTAATGAATGGTATGGTACATGTTTCATATTGATAAAGAAATGGCTGACAAGATATCAAGTAACAAAAATACTGATAACACATCGAGAAAAAGAAAAAAAAGCAAGATCTTTGTAAATTTTTTACAAAAATTATTATTTTTGAACTATATGTAAGTTTAACTAATATGTATTTTTTACTGTGTATCACACATAGCAACAAAATGACGAAGCTCGATAAGATTATTTCTGATCTAACACCAGAAGAGTGTAAAACATTGATGGAAAAATTGCAGAAGGATGAATTAGGTGAATGAGAAAATAATATCGATCCAATATGAGTTTCTTTTTTTAATTTTCATTATTAATATACTTAAAAATATTAGATAACATGTTTCAAACAATACATTAATTCAAATATGTTTAATATTCTACAGGGACCAACAACAAAGAAAAGGAATGTTGTTCTAAGAAAAGAAAAGAAAACAGAACATGCAAATGAAAATGAATTGCTCCTTAGCTCATCTAGAGTGGTGTTGGAGGTTAATGAAGGAGGGGAAAATTTTTACAAAACTTTGAGGGATCTATTAGAACGAATGTATAGAAGTTCTTTCCACTTACAATACAAAAATCAATCCAATGATTCCAAGAACCAAACTTATCTAAACCATAGAATGAGTTTCCAGAGAATTGGTCAATGAGACATGTCAAACTTTTAATAGAAAAAACGTACAACAACAAAAAATAAGGAATGAAATATTAATATTCCTTTAAATTATTTTTCTAAAATTATATGTATATATTACTAGAAAGAAATCATTCATTAATATCACTTTTGCTATATTTACTTTTCGTATATCAATATAAAAGTTAAATAGTTTATTGTCATGTTATATTTTTAGGAATATTATGAAATCTGAAAGGATGAATGAGCTGATATCATAAATATGCCAGTAGGAATGTCCAAAAATGTGTACAAAGAGATGGTGAAAGAAATGGACATAATTGCATTGCACGAGGAGTCATCTCAACAACAACGTGCTTCAAATGTAATATGTAATTATTGAAAATTTTTATTAGGTATAATAAATAAAAAATTTAGCATTAAATATTAATTTTCAAGTATTTTCATGTATAAAAGAAAAGAAAATGGAACCCATTGAGCACATAAAACAGGGTGACAAGGAAGAAAATGGTTGATATCTAAGTTTGTGAGAAATTGTTACTTCTTGATAACAAGTTAACTAGATTTCATTTTTGTATATTTTAAGTTGTTTTACAACAATCATCATTGCATTTCTTCAAACATGTGCTAGCATACAAAGAAGAACCATCAGAGGAATTATTTGACATAGGGTTAAATATGGGTTGTCAGTATATGTTGGCATATCATAAATTAATTGTGGAATTTGTAAGCATCTATTGATATTGTTTTAGTTAGTTTCGTCTATAATTAATAGAACAAAAAAACTTCTATATTAAATATATGATTTGTTATGGGGTATAAAATTTGCAGGAAACGAAGTATGGAACTGCACCAACAAATGAATTGTTGAAAGATGGAATGAAATTTGGTTTTGAAAGAATGTTTATAGTTTATGAATCAATTCTTGCTATGGTACATTTCTTTTTGATTTACATTGATGTATATTATTTAATATTGTAATTTTCATTATTCTCACCAACATATATATACTCATTACAATTTATTTTTATGTTTGAAAATGGAAGTTGAAGAAGAAGAAAATAATCAACACTGTGAACAAAACATTCCTCAAAATAACCCAAGTCATGGAAGTAGCTCGAGAATTGACAACAATTCCAACAAAGAATAATGATCAATATGTTTGGATATCAAAGCAAGGCGTTGTATTTTTTGAAATATTTGTCTGTGAAATCAGAAATTTTGTTTAATGTAATGGACATAACGTCCCAATTGAAATACAAAGGGATACCAATAACTGTCCAATTTTTTATGACAAAGAGTGTCTTATATATATATATATATGTTTTAATTGATTCTATTGCATTCTCCATTGTCGTTGTGAAATGTTCACTAGTACAAAATGACTAATTAATTACTAAAAAAACGACTAAAATTTGCATATAAATGACTAGTTTTCAATTGGTGACCAATGGTAACTAATTTACAGTATCTTATAACGCGACCAACTTTTAGTCGTTTTTAGCTTAGTCATTAATTAGTTGTCTCAATTTTGTTTTCTAGTAGTATATTTAGTCATTAATTTGGTCATTAATTTAATCACTGATTTAGTCATTAATTGTCACAATTAATGACCAAATATATGACTAAATATATTACTAAATGATCACTTGATAAAACCAATTAATGACCAATGAAATATGACCAAAATGTTGGTCGTGTTATAAGATACTGTAAATTAGCTACTAATAGTCATACATATGCAAATTTTAGTCATTGTTTGAAACCAATTAATGACCAAATAAATATGACTAAATTTTGGTCGTGTTATAAGATACTGGAAATTAGCTACTAATAGTCATATATATGCAAAATTTAGCCGTCATTTGTAATCACAAATTTTAGCTACTAATAGTCATATATATGAATATTTTAGTCATCATTTGAAACCAATTAATGACCAAAGAAATATGACTAAATTTTGATCTTGTTATAAGATACTGTAAATTAGCTACTATTAGTCGTATATATGCAAAATTTAATTGTCATTTGTAATCACAAATTTATCATTTGCAGTAGTCATTTATCTTTTTTTGGTAGTTTCATATTCATTATATAAATGACTACTTTAGTCATTTATATTCATTTAATTTACTTTCATTAACAATCATTATAAGCAACTAATTTAGTCATATATTTATTTTATTTTTGTTTATCATTAATCAACATAAACTACTAATTTAGTAATTTTAGATTGATTTATGTGTTCAATATTAATTAACATAAATTAATTAATATGATTTTGCAACTAATTTTTTTTTAAAAAATGGCATACAATGTACATGTTCATCTAATATGAAGACAGAAAGTTACATATGTTAATTGCAATACTAAATAATATCAAGTGTAACTATAAATAATTTCAACCACAAATTATATTATATAAAATGTCAAGTATTACAATATGAATTTCCAACTTAATATTGTTGGAGTACAATTACATATTAAATATTGTTTCATCACTACTTTGAAACATTATCATTGTGTTGCCAAGGCATTGCAAGTGAATTCACCAACTCTGAAGACTTGACCATCAGTCTCTATGTGTGTGTCTTATGCAAGATATTGGATCTACGAATACCACTAGACCAGCTTTCTTCTCTTTTTAATTCACATTTTTCTGCTCCACTTTTATTGTTCTCCTCTTTCTTCAATTCATGCTTCTTACCATCAATATTAAGTTTATTTTCTGAAAAAAGAAAAAATATACAATGCAAAGTATAAGACATGAAAGACAATGAACATTGAAATATAAACTAAAGTAGACTATAAAGGATTTATACAATACATACCTCAATATCAGTGATATTGTCAATGTCATTTTTCCTCATAAAAGCAAGAAACTCGAACAAGTTTTCTTTAGTTGGGCAATAGCGGTCACTATGTGGCCAGATGACCTGTATAAAAAAAGAAAATAAAACATCACCATAGAAAATAACACCTTAGTAAACTTAATATTCAACCTTCAAAGAAATCTTAGGAACAATCATGCCAACTAAGTTACATGCTAAAAAGCTCAAACTGTATATTACTTATACAATGTGGGAGTGCAAACAAACCTCCTAAAAATTGTCAAAGTTAAGTCTAGAATAAATGAAATGAAGTAAAAAAGATACAATAATAGGATAGCCTCGTATACTAAACTGTCTTAAACAAAAATATATGTCTTAAATTGGTTACCATGCCCTAGATTCTAGAACTAAATCTACTCTTTACTAAATTATGCCACATCATTTGCACAAGCTACAGATCAAGATGACATGCATATTGAAATAATGAAAAGGACACTAAATTCACACTAAAGAATACAAGAAATTGTAAAATTGACTTCAATGTGGTCATCTCTTTTAGAAGTGCATACAAATGCATGTCTACATTAATCTAACACTTAAATTTAAAATCAAAGAGAAGATATTACTTCCTTCACAACTGCCAGATGCTTTTGAATTGAGCAATTTATTTACCTTAATGTTGCCCCATCACTTCCATTAGTTGATTTAATCCTAAAATTGGAGATAAACAACTTCAGGGCCAGTCTGAGAATTGTAATTAGAGCTAAAGAAAAGAAACATTCCATACTTGATATCAGCAAGGACAAGAAAAAATGAAGAGTTAAATGATTTTCTTCGGAGAGAGAACGTAATAGCAAATAAACACATAACAATAGGAGCACAAGTTCGCATGCATTTAATGTAGTAGGATTTTAATTATCTATTGGCATTCATGTCTTATACATCAATATATGGTAGAGAAATCGTATTGCTCAGGCATAGCATTTGGAAATTTTTTCATGATTTCTTAATAAAGCTCATACCTAGTTCAATTACAATATTGCATAGACCAATAGAGCAAGTCTAGAAGCTAGTGGGAATTTTCTACCTATAGTTGCATACAAAGGAACATTAACCATATAAATTTCTTTTCAACCAAACATGGAAAATATATATGAGAGACTGGAATTTATCCTTGTTTACAAAATGACATCTCCACAAAAATTTCATTGAGTCCTGCTTGCTTCCATCAACATCCTGAATCATATGTCACTCCCCCTTGCAATTTAGATTGTCCTTTAAAGAACAAATGGAAAGATTAAATTGTAGAAAGCCACAAAATCATGATTAGTATAGAGTAAATATGTTGTTTACTCTCAATCTCCTTTCATTGTTCAGATAAATCTATATATGTTCAACAACAAGGAACTATAACAAGACAAATTGTATTGAAAAATAAAGTTACTTGTTAATTCCTACAGCTCTCATCCGCTCATCAACATGTCCCATATGTCGACATGAAATGCAACTAAAAAAGATGCAATGCACTTCTCCACTATTGAAGGAACATGAGCCTACTTGCTAAAGAAATAAAATAGGATTTTCATAATCTAATACAATAAATTAGTTGAGCCACAGTCTTGTCTATCAATATCATCTAAATATTGTATGTATAGCACCGACCATGTGTAATGGTAGTTGAGAAGAGATTAAGAGAGGAAATTTGACCTCTCGATAGCTTGTACTCTTACCACTGAAAAAGGAGATGCCTTTCCATTGTGTTGTCTTTAGATTGTTTAAAGAAGGATGGCATAATCCATAAAGCACATCCATGGCACAGTGAGATGATTGTAAAGTTGTTTCTCTGACTAAATAATGGCACACTGCCAAACCTGCTAACAAAACCCATGGTCAAATCAAGAAAGGATTGACATAATATGGTGAAGTTATGAAAAGCACAGTTGTATACACAATCTTTTAACATTGAATACCAGATTCAGAACCACAACTAAGTACTTGATACCAAATCCTATACAAACCAAAATTACAAATTCCATGTGTAACTAGACATAGAGCAAACAATTAGGCTATATTATTTCAAACAAAAAACCTATGCAAAAATGATAAGAGCTTGCAAAATACATGTTGGAAAAAACAACCTTCAATCAAAGGTTCCCATTTAGCTAATAACCCTAACCTGAATTCCTTTCTTACGCCAAAATTTGTCAATTCCATATATGCCATCATATTTAACACCACACTTTCTGGTGCATAAGATGAATGCTTCTCCTTATGAGACCTGAAATTGACTTACAAAGATCCAAATTAAACTTATGTTAGCCACATGATGAATGAACTGCATCCTGAGGCTGGCTGATAAGTTAAAGCACACACGTAGATATCATGCTTTGTCACAATTTCAAACTAAGCCAATTAAAAACATACCTGACAACAAAGACTGGATAACACTTCTTACATCTATCTCGCACTGCCTCATTAGATTTATTGAACTTCTGATCAAAATATTATTCCTTATTTGTTCTCTTGTTCACAGTAAGATCTCTTCCACCACTACTAAGAACATAACGAAGTCATAAATTTTTATCAGAGAAAGTGTTAATCCAAAAAGTGGAAGCAATTTAGTATCATTGGCATTTTTATTAATAAAAATTCAATAACAATAATGAAAATCATTTGTATGTCACAAAAGCATGCAGATTTTGCTTTCACCGTAAAGTACTAACGCTTCCTAGATGCATATTTTTAAGCAAAAGAAGAAGTTGCATACCTTCGAGTTAACAAAGAAAAGAAAAAAAACACCATTCACCATGGTCCTCATCATCCTCATACCCACTAGACAATGTTACAGACTGAGTGCCATAGTGAGACTGCCCAAAAATACCAGCAAAATGAGGAAGATGAGCACCACACCGCCTACATTCCATTGTCTCCCGAGGCTCTGCTTAGAATACCATGTAAAGAACTAAAAAACCAACAAATTTCGGAAGCTCCTAAATTTCCAAAGAAGTTGAATCTTGCACAATCGTATCAGATGCAACACTAAAAACTCTAGCAATATGTTCATGTATTAATTCCAAAATAAGGTCATTATCATAATACTCTATCTTAAAATGATGGCAAATACTCCCCTAAAATTTGACAAGATCAACTACTCAAAGATCCCCAAGGCAATTTGCACACACCAATTTAAGTCTTTGGCCTCTGGTGTCCTTAACTCCTCTGCACAACCCCCACGTGATTCTTGAAGAATTTGATTCACATTATCTAGAATGGAAAGGTTGGGAAGCATGGGCAACTCAAGCAGTTGTTCCCCTAGCAACTCCCTGTTCTTCACTATCAATTGTTCTAATATTTCCACTAGTATATCCAAATGTATAATATGTTGATGTTGCTCTCTCTCAAGACATGGCATAAGTGTAGCCACTACCTGAGGAGAGACTTGAAGGAGATACTTGAGCAACCTTTGAATGAATAAATTCCACACATGCAGACCTTCATATTGAAGACTCTCTTTCTCTACAACATGCATAAGTAAAACCATAATTTTTGGTACAAATGCACTGAGGTGAAGACCAATCATTTCAATCAAATTTTCCAAACATCTCAATGCTTGCTTTCGTAATGACTAGCCATCAATGCACAACATTTTTTTATCAATACAAAATTAAAAAGTCCAACAAAGTAATTCCTTAAAAATCCTAGAATATTATCTGATCCAATGACAAGACGAGCCACGTATTAAATCATATTTGGAACCTTTGATAGACTTTCATCAATATTGTCACTGTGAGCATCCCTAAGGAAATGTACAAACTCCTCAAGCAGAACTGGAAACACTCTAATATTAGATCATGTCTGGGCTTCATAGAATTGCATTACAGTAACCAATTCCTTTCAATTTGAGTGAAGAAACACAAACGATAGAGCCTTGTGACACCATTCCAGTAGCAAAACTGGAAAAATTGTATTTAACTATGTTTCCATTTCATGCAAAGTATCTAATGCATGGAAATTATGCTTTTGTAAAACTACAAGCTTTGGAAGAACTACAAGGACCATCTCCTGAACAAGATCTACACTTGGTATACCCAAAATGGCCTCTGCAAAATCACTCATCATAACTAGGCATGTGACAAACCTTGCTTTGAAGTATTCAAACAGCTCATCTCTAATTCCACCAAACTTGAGAAGGATTGATCTGATTCCTCCCTTTTGTTTAAAACTCGCAGATTTATGTATTAATCTAGCATTTGTTGCTCTTACCCAACTATTTGAATTGTCAAGTTGATCAATCAATAAAGCAAATGAAAAAAAAACAAATATCCATGGACATCAGCCCTTTTCATAATTTCTGCTACCGTTTCCAACAAAGTCTTAAATACATCTGGATCCTCAGTGGCTTCCAAAGCATGTTTCAATATTCCAAGCATATTTTCTTCTTTGTTTTGTTGCTTGCGTCATCATCTTCAAAAAAAATATCCATTACATTATTCTCAATGAAGTAATGGATTTTCAAAAAAAATTATCTACTCACAACCTTCTTCTCATAAAGTGGAAGTATATCCAGGAATTTTATCCACAAAGGTTTTGTTCCCAGAAGACCACTTTTGATTGCATGGCATAGAAGACGAGAAATGCTTCCCACAATAGTGACATGAACTTTCTCTAATGATTCACTAAAAAGAAGTCAAGAAAAGAGAGACTAACAAATACTGAAAGAAAACTCTAACAGTTGTATTATTAAGCATGTCTTTCCTTTATATCTTATATAAAGTTACATTTTCCCTGAGTTACCTGAAATTTGTTTGTCACACTGAGCACAAAAGAATCCTGATATAAGAACATCTATGTTTCCCAAATTCACTTTCAAACCAACATTTTTGTGGATTTGACACAGAAAGTTGGTTACATAATCGGTTGCTAAAGGAGTAGCAGATAAGCATGCAATGTATCCAATATCATGAGCTACAATTTCACAACTTTTGTTAGATTTGTCTTCAACAAAGACCTCCAATCTTCTACACATGGTTGTAATAACATCATAGCTAGAATTGAATGCAAGAATTGGCATAGATGCAGCATCTTCAGCTTGGACATCAGCAATCTGATCTTGCAATGTTAAGTCCAAAACCTCAAAGATGTTTTCACTCATTGCTTTGATCCCTATCTTAGGCAACATACTAATAATTCTGCACTTTGTCTTATTGATGGTATCGGATTGGATGTCAATGTCAGAAAACAACCATGGAAGTTTTAAAATTGACAAAAGTGTTTTTGTGTTCACAAATATTTCTCTACTGCTTGTATTTTGAAATGTCTGAGAAAACACACTTAGCATTGAGCAACTCTTTAGTTGTACATTCAACAATGCATCTAGGGCATATGGCATATAAAGTATGAAAGAAAGCACCCATGGTAGAATCATAAATAGTGGTCCATTGAATGTACAAGCTTCTTGATAGGAATTATTTCTGCGTCCAGTGATGATGATGCTAAATGTATAAAGTCAAAAAAAGGCCTTTGTAATGTACTTTCTCCTTAAGTAAGTAAACTACAAGATGCATACATAAACGATGAGCTAATAAGGCCTTATACTTGAGGCCTTGTTTCAACAAGGCATCTATTCAGCAATTTCAACATCCAAGAGGCAAATGGTTTCTAGTGTGCCTCTCCTGTAACATCAATTAGAATACCCACACTGTCTGGAAACTTGGAGAAAGTAGGAAGGTCACAGAAAGGTGTTGGAGAGCGGCAGATATAAACTTCAGTAAAGGTCATGTCAAAGCATGTTATAGACAAAGCAGTAGAAACTGTGAAGATGGATTCAGTTGTGTAAAATGATGCAACAGATAATAGGTATGCCACATGATAATTACATCAAGTCCATTTTCTGTAATAGGAATTCATGTCCAACCTGGCTGCTAAGGAAGCATGTCTGGTTGCCTTGGTGTAAAATGAATCTCTCTCAAAATTGAGAAGTGTGACTCCTTCACCCAGAACATAGAATGGACTAGATAAGTAAGTTTCCACACGCTGTGAAAAGAGAGTTTTGGACAAATTTTGGAAATTTTCTACAGACAAAAATAACTCTCAAGCATGGCAGGAGAAGATTGATGCACATCTTCTAGTGCCTAATGAGTTCTGACAAAAAGAACTAAAGAAAATTTCATGAAAAAATTAGCAAGCAAAGTTCATGTAGGCTAATAAATCCAAAATAAAATGAAGAAGACCAATACAACTTTGAATTCATCGAATGTGGAAATTAAAATAGTGTAGGGGGGTTGTTTCTAGCTCAACACATCACTGCTTACAAATCAACAAATTTATACAATCTGTAGAAAATATTTGAGGACATTTTGATGTGTTTTTACATACTTGAAGAGGCCAAGCCACTAGTGAATAGCTGATAATTGCCAACAAACTATACGCAGCAGTTAGAAAAAATAAGGTAACATGAAATATTATATAGTATCAGTCACACATGCCTTCTGAGTGTTGAGTGATCAATTTTTCTACCTATGAGGAGAAGATATGACTTTCTCTCAGATCTATTTCATTGTTCAAGTCTCACTTGCATCTCTAGCGATAATTCAAACACCTTTTTCAGATCTGTTCATCAAGGAAAACAATTGATATGTTGGCCAGATATATGATTATAAGGCACTCACAATTTCAACAAATATTTCAAGGGTCATTACCCCTTTGAGGAATTTGTTAGTCAATGGAGAGGACACCTTATATGAGGGGAAGTCACCATGCACACATTTCCAAGCTATTATGATGAGGATGTCCACTCATTGATAATTACTTCGTCTTCTCCTTTGTAGATTGTACTTCTACATTGGGATTTTCAAATGGAACCTTCTGCATTGAATATTGATGGAAATTTCTACTCATGATGCCACAAGTGCCACTTTATTGGAGTTTTGCATGGTCTTTGTGCATCCATTC
The DNA here is from genome assembly GCA_034641835.2 of Pinus albicaulis. NCBI lineage: Eukaryota > Viridiplantae > Streptophyta > Pinopsida > Pinales > Pinaceae > Pinus > Pinus albicaulis. Next base: position 297,850,659 of record CM076572.1, read on the forward strand.
AAGGTTTGAAGAAGGAATCCACTTTTGAGGAGGCCACACATGCTTCTAAGGAGGATTCATTCATTGTTCTTGAAGGTAGATACATGGTCAACCACTTGGAGGAGGAACCATACTTCATGGTGCCATTTTTGGAGGATTGTTTCAAAACCAACTCCATTATCATGTTATTGTTGACTTGTATCATGGAGTTGGTTGCTTGAGAGAATTATTGTAGTCTTTTTCTAAAATATTTTCATGATTTTTCTTGGAGTAGAAAGGGGATCTCAAAATCCTATTGCTATCTTTAGTATAGAGTTGTTGAGGAGGTTTGAATGGTAATATTTTATTGTATTCCTTGCAGAGAATACTGAAACTAGGAAAAGGTTGCACTAATAGCTGTGAGCATGCTTACAGTGCTTCAGTTACAACAAATGACACTATGGCTGCTAAAAAGAAGTGGTAGCAACAAAAGTTCAAGGGTTGGGAATAACACTAGCCATTCGAAAAGGCAAGAAGGAGATACAAACATTGAAGATCATTTTCCAAAAAATTCAATAGGTGAAAATACAAAGATTCCTGGACAATATGGTTTAAAAAATTTTGATGTATTATTTGGTAGGGTCTGACATGCATTAGATGTCCCCTTATTTGTTGCAACTGATCAATCAATGGTTGCAATCACAGCCTTAGTACTTGTCAAGAATTTCTGTACTCTAAAGTTGTTATCCTTGTTACTTGGTAGAATGGCTTTCATTGACATTGTCGATGGGAGACTTTTGAAGGAAAGGGAGATTCATATTTAGTGCTGTTATTGTTTTTTGAATTTTCAAAAACAAAAGCTTTGCAGAATTCCAGCATAGACTGTGAAGTGTGTGGTATATGAATTAAGTAGATAGTGCTACTTAAAAGGGAAAATTTATAAGCTAGTGTAGTCTGGTATTTGAAGATGCCTCATACAGTTTGTCATAGGAGGCTGTCAGCAACTATGGTCTTTTACTAGCTGATTGGCTACTCTTGTACATCCATAAGTTTTGCATAATCACTCCAGGTTTGGTTTTCTCTTTTACTAGCTGATTGACTACCCCTTTACATCCCAAAGTTTTTTGAACAACATCCTCTATAGGAAGTTAACACATGGCATGTCAAAACCTTTACTGATAAATTATTGCACATTCATACAGGAGCATTTCCTTCCAAGGGAGATTTGGATGCTTTAAAGATTTGACTGTTAGAAAATGAATCCACTTTGGAGAGCACCCAGCCAACGGTCAAATGAAGTTATTAGAGCATATTTTAGGAAGGAAAATTCATTCTAAGGGTGGGCATGGACGCTGTAAGGATGAAATTTGGAAAAGGAGACCACTTAATGGCACAAGAAGCTAAGAATAGGGCAGTGCTCCACTTTACAAGAGATATCTACACCATATCTCCACAAATCAACCACTAAATGAGATACACCCTATAGTATGATGACACTTGGCAAGATTGACGATTTCCAAAAGGGGCTATATAGAAGAGCACTCCAACCTAAGAGACATAGAATTTTGTTGGTGTTTTATTGTTATTTCTTTGAAGAAAAGATGAATCCATAGCTTTCTAAAGTATTCTCTATAACATTGTATTAGAAAGTTATCAGTAAGATAGACTATAAAAGGAGGAGGACTATTGACCTGGAAATTAAATTAATGTGGCGGAAAACCCCCATAGGCCAAGTAGAAATTTCTTTGCAAGAAAGGGAGAAAAGGCCCATGACAGATTTATGCTTCCATCGTTGTCTTCCTTTCTGTAGGTTGGATTGATGTGCAAGGTTGCCATTGTAATATGCTAGTGTTCCCTTCTTATCTGGAGGTGGTGCTTTTGGCCATGGAAGAAGGCTTTGGCAGTGATATTTTAAACCTTTCATGCTGGAAGAGAAGAACAAATTCTGAGAAGGAACAAGTAGAGGTTTCCAGCACAGATTTCTAGTCTGAAAAGGTGGTCTGGTTGCATGCATTTCCGGACATCGAATCCTTGTCTGATAACCCATTTTTCAAGAAACAAAAGCAGTTCTGTCAGCATGAATTTCAAGGAGAAATTTGCAGTTCTGTCTTTTGAAGCTCGAACTGCATGATAAGAGAGATGTAAAATTATGTGTGAAGATTAATACCTTATCTGACATATTCCTAGTCTGTCAGGTCAAATCTAATGTGGAAACACAAGGTGATTTTGTCCAGGCTTTAGCCACTAAGGTTCGAGCATGTGTGTACAAGAATATAGATATTGGGGCATTTGTGAACTGGTAGGATGAGGAGTTGTCTTTCTTGGTATGTATCTTGACTTCATGACATTGATAACAATTCATGTATTATTACCAGCATTTAATACAGTCGCATTTTATCTTTGATGTAGACAGATACTACTCCCATGTTGTTGATTTTATCACTGTGAAGCATATTTTCATCTAACAAAAAAATCTGATACACAGTTGTATCTTAAAGCCACTAAATAACCAAGTCGCAGAGTCTACTAACCATAGCTTTCAAAGGCCTAAACATAAAATATTCAAAAGCAAATCTGACATCTCATAACCTTGCTAGGACTCTGAACAAGCATAAATACTCAACCACAACAAACAAACCAGTGACTGTAAGTAGAAATATGTGACCCTAAATTAACCAAATTAAAGGGGATTACATGAGAGCCTAAAGTGTATCTTCATGTAGAGTAGGCATGGGAGGAATATATGTTGGTGTCAGGGATTGAATCCCATGGCTTGTTGACAATTATATTAATGGACATGCTATTACTAGTCATCCTGTCATTCATTATCACTTTTTTGCTACAAGTAGATATGTTGTCAGTGCTGTGAAATGTTAACTAGACTTGAGTAATGTTCAGAAAATAGCTCTTCAATGACTTCTAATAATGCAATAGCAGATTGGGCATGAAATTCTACCTGAATTCTGGCTTCAGTAGTAAGTGTTGTTCAAAGCATTGTCAAATGTGCAATTTGAGATAGTCTTGCCAACAATACAATGATGTAGATGTGTGTTCTTCCAAACTTGGTATTTAATCTCTATGGAGTAGTTCTGATTTCAGCCTAGCAAGTTGTGCTACAAATCTGATTGGTTATTCCCGTTGACAAAGAATTCAAAGGTCCATTTAGAAAAAAGAAACTCCCATCATTAAAATGTGAATGTGAGAAGCTTCTAGCAGCTAAACAAGGATGGTTGATGAGGTGCAGAGCATGTTGTCTTCACGTAGAGTAGGCATGGGAGGAAGATCAATTGGTCTCAGGGATTGAATCTCGTGGCTTGTTGAAAATTATATGAATGGCCACAATATTACCCCTAGCCATCCTCTCATTCATTATCACTATTTTGCTAAAAGTAGAGATGTTGTTAGTGTTGTGAAATGTTAACTAGACTTGAGTAATGTTCAGAAAATATCTCTTCAATGACTTCTAATAATGCAATAGCATATTGGGCATGAAATGCTACTTGAATTCTGGGTTCAGTAGCAAGTGTTGTTCAAGGCATTGTCAAATGTGAAATTTAAGATAGTCTTGACTCTTTCCAACTGTACAATGATGAAGACGTGTATTCTTCTGAACTTGGTATTCATCTCTATGGAGTAGTTTTGATTTCAGCCTAGGAGGTGGTTCTACAAATATGATTGGTTATTCCTATTGACAAATAATTCAAAGGTGCATTTAGAAGAAAGAAACTCCCATCATTAAAATTCCAATGTGAAAAGATTCTAGCAGCTAAACAAGGATGGTTGATGAGGTGCAGAGCATGTTCTTTTCATGTAAAGAAGGCATGGGAGGAAGATCTATTGGTGTTAGGGATTGAACCCCGTGACTTGTTGACAATTGTATGAATGGCCATGCTATTGCCCCTAGCCATCCTGTCATTCATTATCACTATTTTGATACAAGTAGAGATGTCAGTGCTGTGAAATGTTAACAAGACTTGAGTAATGTTCATAAAATAGCTCTTCAATGACTTCTAATAATGCAATAACAAATTTGGCATGAAATGCTACTTGAATTCTGGGTTTAGTAGCAAGTGTTTTTCAAGTCATTGTCAAATGTGCAATTTGAGGTAGTATTTCCAACAGTACAATGATGAAGATGTGTATTCTTCTGAACTTGGTATTTCATCTCTATAGTGTAGTTCTGATTTCATCCTAGGAGGTGGTGCTACAAATATGATTAGTTATTCCTGCTGACAAAGAAATAGAAGGCCCATTTAAAAAAAATAAACTATCATCATTAAAATTCCAATATGAGAAGCTTCTAGTAGCTAAACAAGGATGGTTGATGAAGTGCAGAGCATGTTTTCTTCACGTAGAGCATGCATGGGAGGAAGATCTGTTGATTTTAGGGATTGAATTTCGTGGCTTGTTTACAATAATATGAATGGCCACATTATTACCCCTAGCCATCCCGCCATTCATTATCACTATTTTTGCTACAAGTAGAGATGTTGTTAGTGCTGTGAAATGTTAACTAGACTTGAGTAATGTTTAGAAAATAGCTCTTCAATGACTTCTAATAATGTAATAGCAGATTGGGCATGAAATTCTACTTGAATTTTGGGTTTAGTAGCAAGTTTTGTTCAAGGCACTGTTTAATGTTAGATGAATTTTATTGCAATCCTCTAAGCATAAAGGGACTGGCCACTGTGAGAAAAGTGAGAGCATAAAGAAGCCAATTGTAATCATACTGTACCTAATTGTTTGATCACTAACCAAACAACATCACACAACTAATTTTATGAGTTGACACCTTCACACAACTAACCTTCTCAATTATTCCTCCTCCATAGGAATGTATTCACATTGGCCTTCTTGTACTAGTGTTGATCCAAGCTTCCTCAACGACATTTTATTCACATTATTGACCTTCCTGTACCCAGGCCAATCTAGTATCCACACTGTTGAAGCCCCTGCAATCAATTTTGCAACTATGGATCTGTATTTTCCCATGAAGATCTACTCCAGCAAAATCCAAGAGAACCGTGGTTTCTTCAACTCTGAAGATCCACCATTATTATTGTTTCTATTACTGTAATCAATGCCTTTTCTAAATGTTAAACCCCATCACATCACATTACTAATTTTATCAATTATCCTTCCTCTGCACCAATCCTTCCCTGATCGCTTTCTTCATGTTCTCTCTGGTTTGAAGATTCACAGTCCCGATATTATTATTTCTCCTTACTCGTATGTTTTCCCAACATTGGCAGTACATACCAACAGGGACGTGAAGAAAATTGCACAGAGCTGGCCAAAGAAGACCAAACAGAGCAGTGTGGTGATCATAGCAGCTGCATCCACACTGGCATTGTGAGCCATGGCCAGTCTAGTCCTCCTGTAGAAGTTATACTCTCTCGTGGGTCTGATCCATTGACACATACCTTGTGAATTTTTTAACTTTAGATTGATGATTGGTCACCACAAATTTTTAACCAATACACAAAGAGAAAAACGAAATAAATGACTAAAGGACTGTTAATTTAGATCATGCCGACCCCAAACTGTTTCTTACATTTCTTGGCTTTGTTGTTAAAATTCCAAAGCGTTGACATTTTTTATGTAATTTAGCTAGATCTATCAATAATGTGAAAAAAAATAAGTTATGTCCAGGCACTCTACTCTCATAGGAAACACGGTTGCCAAACTTGCTGAAGAGCAGTCTGAGAACTTCTAAGTTGTATACAATAATAGCGAATTCATTTTATATTGTGCCTAGACCCATCCATGGGAATTTCAAAAATCACATGACAACCAAAATGAGTAGCAGGACTATCTAGACACTAGAAGGACTTATTTACAGCCATCATGATTTTATTGACAACCAAAAACAACATTGTTACAAACATATAGTCAGGATAGTACATAGAGCATGATCCAAGTTTGATGAAGATGGGTGGACTAACATCCTTGGACCATGTTGTCCCTCATGGGCTAGTCTTAGGGCAGATTTTGTTTTCTGGTTCCAGGTTCTTCCAAACTATGGGATAGCCTTGGATCTGCGTCATTCATTGTAAAATGAGTTTCAAAAACTTCATGGCAACCTTGCTTCCCTGGGATGCCACAGAATCCAAGCCATTTGTCCAAGTTACCTGCATTTTTTCCACCCCTGTAGATGATTGTCCCATAATCCATTTCAAGCTCATTTGTCACATGGATTTGCACAGGCTCTGTAACCTACTTAAGCAAATTTTTCTTGATCCTCTATGTGTCTACTTCCTGTTGCTTTCTGATGTAAATCAAATTGTGTTCCCTAGCCAGTCTGCAATCATTCTTCTTCTGGAATTTATGGTGGCAGTAGGTTCAAGCTAACCTTTGTTGTTTAAAATGATTGAAAATCTTTCTGTGAGGGTTGTGTACTTTAAAATTCCAAGCTACAGCTTTATGAAATCCATTTCATCTTCCTACACTAATGTTGTCGAAAATACAAGTAATGTGAAGGCACCTACAAGGAGTGGGTACATTGGGAACAAGCGTTCGTTGTTTTCCTTTAATTTGACGTTGCTCCCAAACTTCACTGTTTGATATGTTATTTCCAGATTTTAGTCAGAATAAATTCTTATAAAATTATTATCCACTTCAATTATGGTTATTACTTATTTCTTGTTTTGTTCTGGCATCAATTCCCATTATAGTTTCTAAGAGGTATAGGCAGATTCAGGCTTGACATTAACTCCAACTTAACACTTATAATTTGGCATAAGGTAATTATTTCGTCAGGGGAATTATTGTTGATATTTGTTGTCTATTTAAGAAAATTTATGATTGATATGCTCTCTTAGGTTTGAGTGCCATTTTCTAGCATGCATTCTTGTAACATTCTATTCTAGTTACTCTGGCATGCATACATGAAAACAAATAATTAGGTTGCCAAAGCCTTTGCCACATATATTGCCATATTTTAGAGATTTGTGAGGATAAATACTTAACTTATCATGATTTTGCTGGCTATAAGCCTATAAGGGCTGCAAGCACTGTTGTGATTGAACATTATTAGGTGTTCGCTTGAGGCATCATTAGCTTCTTATGCAAGCATGGTGGGTGTTGTAACTTCTAGAGACAACCTTGAGTTGCTAAGGACCAATACCTAGGACATCTTAAGATCAGAGGATTTAGATACATTCACTTATAAATTCCTCTGAGAGTGTCTTTACAAAGAATTCAAAGAACAGTGGTTTAGGAATGATGAGGATTCTTGGTATTTAGCTCATGCAAGAAAATTTTTACTCATAATGGTTTCAGGAGGTTGTATGCATCTGTGATGCTTCAAATTGGCCAAGTAAAAAACCAATGAACATATCTTTGGATATAAGGTGGAGGTGACTTGAAGAATTTAGTAGGGTAATTCTAGAGAGATGGGCTTAATCATTGTAAGAATCGAGTTCTCTGAGAATTTGGAAGAAAAAATGTCAAGTCAGAGATGAGTGATTACAGAGTGTCACGAAACGCAATATTAAGGTTGTGTAATAGCTTAACACGTGAGTGTCATCCTTCCTCTACGAGAAAATATACAAATTCATGAGTTAAACTACTTACATCCAGCGTCTTTCACACATGATTCATTTGCATAGCAAATAGAGAAATGGTAATTCTAAATAAACATAAGGGAAACACATACATATTTTTCATCAATTCAATTGGAATCCAGTTGGAGACGAAGTTAGATTATATTAGCCTTCAAAAAAAAACTCTCCAGAATATGCATTTCAGAGCTCAAAATAGCTTTTACATGACATATTACACAATATGACCCCAGAACTTCCACAAAATCCAGAACCCTTTCTATCTATCTGAATTTCCTTCATATAGAGTTTTCTAGGGGCTCTTGTCCAGATATTCCTTCTTGATAGGCCCGTAAATGCATCGTGATCAAAAACATCATGATCAAACGTTGGAGCGTGATATGAGCATCACTCCTATAACAGGAAAAATAAAAACAATAGCAGTGAAATCATGATTTCACTGACTAAACAGCATAACTATAAAAGTAAACGAAACAAAACATTTGTAGGCCACGCAAGCCGGATCCTAAAACATTCATCTGGGGCATCGCAGGGTGGCAGAAGGTCCTTAGGTACGTGGCCACATCGGAGTGGAGGATGAACCGAAGTGATGGGATGACATGGGCATCCTCGGCTGCGAAGTGAACATCACTAGCGGATGTGTGTGCTCATAACACCTCTGCCACATGACTTCTGAAGGCAATGGCACAGTGCTAAAGAGTTCGAACAACGCACGGAGCTGAGTTAATTCAGAATAATCCAGGTTGGCCGAGAAAAACTGTTTAACCTTCGCCATTAACAGAAATTTGTTTCGGAGAGATGCCACCAAGGTTTAAGCCTTAAGTCAAGATGTCTTCTCCTGGGTTGATTCAACTCTACATTTGATTTCGACCATTCTCTGCTCATATGTTGCCTAGGGGAGCAACACACCTAACAGATCCCAACGAGCTGGAAATCTTGCCTCCACGACTTTATTCCATTTATTGTCGAACGCTTCCACTCCCCTGGCAACTATCCCCAAACAGTCGGTTGCCTTTGCTCGAGCAAGTTCCTTCTGTATCATTCTCATGATCTCCATCATCGTCCTAAAACAGTCGACCATTCTGCGCATTCCCAATTCCTCAATGGGGAGTTTGTTGATAAACTAAATGTAGCCCTGCACGATCAGCACGTGCTCATTTCCCTCTCTGTGACCTGCATCCAACTGTGCCTTGAAGTCGCGGGCAGTTCTCTTCTTATCATTAGCCAATGTGATGTATTCCCAGTGATCTTTTACCTCCTTTATTATTTCAGTCCAAATCATCTGCCTGGCCTCCACCAAGGACATGTTACTTTTAAGTTGAGCCTTCAAGTCCTTGACTGATTTATTAAGATCCTTGGACTTTCTGCGAGCCGCGTCCATCTCCTTCTATAAAGACAATATCAACTTTTCCTTTTCAGTCAAGGCAACCTTCGCTTCCTCTAAATATCTGCGCATTGCTCGAGCTTCATCTTCTAAGACCTTCAGCTCTACCAGAGCCTTTATCAAGTGCTCTAAGGGATTATGTGGTTCCTCAAGTATCGGGATGAGACAAACATGACTATCCTGCACTTGTTGCAACTCAGCCAATCTTCTTTTTAGATCAGTTATCTCGTCACACTTCTGGAGGAGTATTTACAAGAGGGCTTTCTTTTCTTTTTCAACTTGGGCTAGTTCAACTGTCTGAATGCATTCTGAGCTGAGAATATTCAACTTCTGTCGCAACTCTTGCACTTCTGGCTTTGTCTTTCTGAGCAAGGTCTACACAATTGTCTCCTGGTCGGCTCCCTTCCTCTTTATCATTGCCTTATACTTGGCCAGATGCTTTGAGAGGGCTTTAGATTTCGCCCTTTCCTTTTCAAGGTAGCTATCGTCTTATCCAGCCGATTATGGGCCTTTTCCAAAGCAAGAGTGTGCTTCAATACCTCATTGTGCAGCATTTCTCCAATTGCTTTATGGAGATTCAACTTGTTGAGTAATGGAATGGATTCCAGATCGAGTATCATTTCTAGAGATTTGTACTTAGAACCGAGGGGAAAGGGATAAGAGGTTGAGTGTTATACTGCAACCACCAATTGGTCATTTTCAACGTCGAGAGCCACCAAAAGCCTGGTGTGGTGTTTATCAACATACTGGGCTAGTTTTTCCTTCAACCTTTCTCTGGCCGACTGATTCTTCTCCTCGATCTTTTCCCCTAGAGGCCAGTCCATTCCCAATCCCGTGTCTCTTTCCGAGGGACCCTCCTTGAGGGTAACTATATGTGAGTATGCTGAAGGCGCCTATGAAGAAGTTGTGTCCAAAGAAACTTGAAACCCCGACTTATCTTTACCTCAATACATATACTCAGGGACCACCTCATCAGGTTGTTCCATGACCTATCCTTTAGGTCCTTCTGTCCTAGGCTTTTTGTTGACGTGGCCCTCTTCTTCCACTTCCATGAAATATTGTACCATTCTATAGCTTTCTTGGTCTTGAGCCTCCTTGTTTTACGCATTGTCTCCTTTGGAGCTTCCTTCAGCAATTGGGGAGTTGGCCTCTATCTCTGTTTCCAAAGGCCATGAATCAGAGTTAGCTTTCCATTCAACTTGAGGTCTAGGCTCATGTTCATATGTCAAATACTTAATCTTCTTCCTTCTTTGTGCAATGACTCCCTCAAGGTCATAATGCCATACATCTCCTTGCAGGAAGTTCATCATTTGAAGCAGCCCCTCGACCAAGGAAGTGCATGCCTTGAGTTAATAGTAAACGGCCCTACTACACTTAGGAGCTTTAAGATATAACCTTTCTTCGCAGGCACAAAATGAGTTTGGTCTGCACTCAGGACTTGCCTGGTGAACTCAAGGGTGAAGATTCTCGTGGGCATGAAGGCTGGCAAATGGAAAGGAGGAATCTCAGAACCATAACCCCTGATTTCGGTGTGATTCTTGAACAAATACCAGTCCCCTATACAGTCTATCTCATTGAACTGAAGCAGCTCTTTCTGTTCAGGAAAAATCCTGGGCAGAAAGTTACCATGTATAATTTCATAGGCCCTGGACATGAAATCTGTGATGAATTTCATGTATCCCCTGCCTTTGGGATGTTTTCGAACTGAAAGGGTCCACTCAAACACAAATTTTGGCTCTTCCCCTTGCTTAGAGAACTTGTCTAGGCCTAAGCCCTCGAACTTGTATGCATGTGCGAACAAGAACAAATAGAACACCAAATAGTACTTGAAACAACTTGAAGTTGATAGGTCTTAGAAATGAGCCTAAATGACTGAGGCCGGAAAAGCGAGAATATCAAGCAAAACACCAAGTTGCATCATGAGGTCAAGAAATCCTAGACAAGCATTAGTTACCCAACCAACATTTTCTACCCCCAGCATACCTGAGATAATTGCTAGGATTGGTTGGATGGTGTCGAGGAAGAGAGAAAGAGGGAATTTCTCTATGGGTGGTAGAACAAACAGATGAGACGCAGTAATTAGCTCTAGGAGGGACCTCTATTTCTCGAGAGGAAGGTTCAAGAAATGGCAAATGAGGGTTACCTTGGTGAACTCAAGGTAGTAGTGAGAAGGAGGGTAACATAGGGCTTTCCTAATTAGCTGGGGGGTGATTTTGAGTATCTTGGTTCCTTGTGCGGAAAGGAATAAACCCTTCTGCTCAATATAAGCTTTGGCAAGCCAAGTTATAAATGCAAGAAAGTGATGAACTGATGGGGGAATTTGAAAATATAATCCTGAGTCTACCACCCTAAACAAATCTTCACCCCGCCAATTATACCCCAAGAGCTCAGACCGCATATTCGCCAAATTAAAAGAGTAAATGAGGTCACAAATCTGAGCTTGGGAGTCCATGAGTGGGTAAGGGCCAGAGGTGGTCCTTGCCTCTCGAGCTTGCGAGGTCTCTAGGGAGGTTTTTTTCATTTTATCAACCATAATCAGTGAAACACAGCAAAAGAAAACAACAAGGGACTGACCAAATACCTTAGGCAACAAGAGCAATGTGAGGGAAGACTTGCACAGGTTGTTGCTTTTACTTGGGTGCTCAGCTAGTAACAATGTGAACGGTAAAAAGCAACGGTCAAGAGTAAAACACAAAGGGAAGGGGTCCTTTTAGAGCGAGGTGGAGGGTGACAATTAGAGGGCTGACGTCAGGAGGATGTTAGCGAATGGACACGTGGCGCACAGAGATTGGATTAGGATGACTAGGTAGGTGAGACTCGAGAGGCCACGTGTCCGACGCGTGCTACCGGCTTCGTACCCTAGATTTTTACCTTACCGTATTTACCTTCATACTCTAACACGGGATGGGTGGTCCCCACCTGACTTTTCAGCAGGTCGATGAGCCCGCGGCAAATTGGAATTTCACTCCCAGAACCTCCCTGATTGGTTAACCTGTTTGTTATCATCAACAATTCTGACAAGTCCGCTCTGACTTCTCCTTTCGACTTGGCTGCCGACAGAATGTCCTTTGCGCGATCCGCTGAGTCGCACTACTGTCTTTCGAGTTGCGCAATGCTTCGTCATGGGCTGCACAATCATTGACCCACCTTACCGATTGCGTGTAACTTCCCACATTGTCTTACCTTCCCCATGGCCTTGAGCTTAGCTCTGCACGAGATGATGTCTATGTCTATACATTCACAGGCCAACAGTGGGAACTAGGTTTTGGATAAAAATCCAAAGCCTGAAAACTCTTAGTCAGAAAGTTCCTTATGAGCTTCTTAGTTGTTTTAATTTGGTGTTGTACTTATTTGAGATTTGTTGCTTGTGTATTGGTTATGAACTCAATTGATAATGTATAAGATTCCAGTTATAAATTCTTGTGTAGTTGTAGGTCATTCAATCAATCCCCTACCTACAAGATCCACAGACCATATTGAGACTGTAGGAGCACAAAAAAAATAATTTCAAGTTTCTTGTCAAGGTACTGGATGAGAAAGACAGAAATGAAATAAACGACTAAAAGACTGTTAATTTAGATCATGTCGACCCAAACAGTTTCTTATATTTCTTGGCTTTGTTGTTAAAATGCCAAAGCATTGACATTTTTTATGTAATTTAGCTAAATCTATTAATAATGTGAAAAAAAAAAAAAAAAATTATGTCTAAGCATTTTGTGCTCTCCTAGGAAACATGGTTGCCAAACTTGCTGAAGAGCAGTCTAAGAACTTCTGAGTTCTATACAATAATAGCAAAGTCGTTTTATATTGTGACTAGACCCATCCATGGGAATTTCAAAAATCACCTAACAACCAAAATGAGTAGAAGGACTATATAGACACTAGAAGGACTTATTTATAGCCATCATGATTTTATTGACAACCAAAAACAACATTGTTACAAAAATATAGGAGCATGATCCAAGTTTGATGAAGATGGGCAGACTAGCACCCTTGGGTCATGTTGTCCCTCATGTGCTAGTCTTAGGTCAGCTTTTGTTTTTTGGTTCCAGGTTCTTTCAAACTATGGGCTAGCTTTGGATCTGTGTCAGCCATTGTAAAATGAGTTTCAAAAGCTTCATGGAAACCTTGATTCCCTAGCATGCGACAAAATCCAAGCCATTTGTCCAAGATACCTGCATTTTTCCACCCGTGTAGATGATTGTCCCATAATCCATTTCAAGCTCATTTGTCACATGGATTTGCAAAGGCTCTGGAACCTACTTAAGCAATTTTTTTGTTATCCTCTCTATTTACTTCCTGTTTCTTTCTGACATAAATCAAATTGTATTCCCTAGCCCATCTGCAATCATTCTCCTTCAGGAATTTATTGTGGCAGTAGGTCCAAGCTAACCTTTGCTATTTAAAATGATTGCAAATCTTTTTGTGAGGGTTGTGTACTTTAAAATGCCAAGCTACATATTGAGGAAATCCATTTCATCTTCCTACACTAATGTTGTTGAAAATACCAGTAATGTGAAGGCACCTACGAGGAGAGGGTACATTGGGAATAAGCCTTCGTTGTTCTCCTTTAGTTTGATGTTGCTCCCAAACTTCACTATTTGATATGCTATTTCCATATTTTAGTCAAAATAAATTCTTATAAAATTATTGTCCACTTCAATTATAGTTATTACTTATTTCTTGTTTTGTTCTGGCATCATTTCTCGTTATAGTTTCTAAGAGGTATAGGCAGATTCAGGCTCAACATTGTCTCCAACTTATCACTTATAATTTGGCATAAGGTAATTATTTCTTCAAGGGAATTAGTGTTGATATTCATTGTCTATTTAAGAAAATTTACAATTGATATGCTCTCTTAGGTTTGAGTGCCATTTTCCAGCATGCATTCTTGTAACATTCTATTCTAGTTACTCTGGCATGCATACATGAAAACAAATAATTAGGTTGGTAGAGCCTTTGCCACATATATTGCCATATTTTATAGATTTGTGAGGATAACTATTTAACTTATCATGATTTTTCAGGCTATAAGCTTATAAGGGCTGCAAGCATTGCTATGATTGAACCTTATTAGGTGTTTGCTTGAGGCATCATTAGCTTTTTATGCAAGATGGTGGGAACTAGGTTTTGGATCAATATCCAAAACCTGAAAAATATTAGTCAGAAAGTTCCTTGTGAGCTTCTTAGTTGTTTTAGTTTGGTATTGTACTTATTTGAGATTTGTTGCTTGTGTATTGGTTATGAACTCAATTGAGAATGTATAAGATTCTAGTTGTAAATTCGTGTGCAGTTGTAGGTCAATCACTCAATCCTCTACCTACAAGATCCACAGACCATATTGAGACTGTAAGAGAACAGAGTAGATTAATTTCAAGTTTCTTGTCAAGGTACTAGATGAGAAAGATAGAAATGAAATAAACAACGAAAGGACTGTTAATTTAGATCATGTTGACCCCAAACTGTTTCTTACATTTTCTTGGCTTTGTTGTTAAAATGTCAAAGCATTAACATTTTTTTATGTAATTTAGCTAAATGTATTAATAATGTGAAAAAAAAGAAGAAGAATTTATGTCTAAGAACTATGTGCTCTCATAGGAAACATGGTTTCCAAACTTGCTGAAGAGCAGTCTAAGAACTTCTAAGTTCTATACATAATAGCAGTCATTTTATATTGTGACTAGAAGGGAATTTCAAAAATCACATGACAACCAAAATGAGTAGCAGGACTATCTAGACACTAGAAGGACTTATTTACAGCCATCATGATTTTATTGACAACCAAAAACAGCATTGTTACAAAAATATAGTCAGGCTAATCATTAGAGCATGATCCAAGTTTGATGAAGATGGGCGGACTGACCTCCCAAGGGTTGGCCCCTGAAGCTACATTAACCTGTGTAGCATCCAACTTACTTTCCTCCTTTTCCTTCCTGGAAAACAACCTTCCCCCTCCAATTCCCCTCTTTCCATTACCAACTTCCTAATTTCAATCATAAGATGTTCATAATACATACTGGTGGCCCAAATTATCTGTCTTCCCCTCCAAATAGTCCTAGTCCAGCTTGTTGAGGACCACCCTTTGCTGGGCTACTCTCTCTCTCACCATCATGGCTATGGAGATTTTCATTTTCCAGCACATTTCAACCATCCTCAAGAATTTTGTATCTCTACTGCATGAGAAGCTTGTTAGCAGCAAAGCAACATGAAGGTATATTGATTAAAAAAAAAAACTTCGACAGTGAGTGTGTGGGTGCCTAATAACAGGAATTTATGTTTGATCCCTCAGCTCTGATGTCTCAAAATTAAAAATCTATAGAGCTATACCATTGCAGGTTCAACTTGGTCGGTAAGAGAGTAATACACTAAGTTTAAATGCATGCCCCTGTCTTATTCATCGGACCATATTCATGCCAGGATCGGGAATACACACTCATTTTTCCCCGATAAAGCCATCCTAAATTTCAAGGTCATTTGATCTAATAAATTTCCTATATGATAATGAAAACAATGTGTATCGAATGTGTATCGTTACGCTTTATTAAAAATCCATTTAGTTCGGCTTCTAACTAGCTAGATTTGAGCTTCATACAGAAAGCTCTAGCCTATTGGCAAGAAAATGGTCATAAAAAAAACATAATTTAAATAAAGAAATACCAAATTTATCCTAGGTCCCAAAATGCCTCGAATCTGGGCTGCCTGGAACTTCGACATTCAACATTGAAATGAAAAGACTGCTACATCATCAAAACATCGAGTAATTGAAGAGAAAACCTACGAAACCATGAGAAAGCCCTGAAAAGCACTTGGATAAAATTAAGGATAGGTAATTCTGACCTTTTTCTGAGCCAATTTCTGCAACTTGGGAATCACTTCATGCAATATAGCCTTGATGTATCGAATTTCAGCATTCAGGGTCATGACCGCTCTCTTGTTCTTCTGGTACCAAAAAAGCCACAGAATTTAGCAGTTTTTTCCGGCATTTTAAAAATCTAGCTAGGGGAAATGTATGGTAAACTTACCTGCTTTGCGGCCTCAATGACACAATGGTATAAAGCCTGACAAAGTTTTGTTTCTGGAGATATGATTCTCCCTTTGTTTCTCTATTTTTCAATGTTACTTTTCATACTTATTGCAAATGGCGTCCACCCCATTGAGAATTCGATGATGCTCGTCTTCATAATGATCATATATCGATTTCAAATCTGTATTTTCCTTCGGTTTGTTTTCCCTCATAATTCCTTCCCCACGAAAGAAAAAACAAGGATTCCAACTAAAACCTTGATTTCAAATTTTTCGAATCTGTTTTTTTCCCTCGGTGTGTTTCCCTCAATAATTCCTTCCCCGCGAACAAAAAGCAAGGATTCCAGCGAAAACCTAACCTTGATTTCAAATCTTTAGAATTTGTGTTTTCCCTCGTAATTCCTTCCCGCAAATAAACAAGGATTCCAAGTAAACCATCCATTTCAAATCTCTTGCAATTTGGAAGTGAAATTGTGCTATTTCGAAATTCAAATTTCAACTCGGTGTGGAATTAATAGTGTTACATGAATTTGGCATTGGAGGTTGAATAAATTTGTGGTAGTCCATAATTCTTTCAATGTATGGGAATTTTTTATGTTGGTTTATGAACTCATAATTTTGGTGAGATTTATGTTACCTCTTAGTATGGTTTCTTGTGTTGTTATAAATGAAAATAAAATTATGTAATTTTATTTTAGTATGTTTTCTAATGTTGTTATAAATGAAGATAAATTAATGGTGTGGACATTTAGCTTGTTATTTTGCTATGATGTGATTAGTATTTGATAATTCTTCTTTTTTTATAATTTTTTTCTTTTTACTTTTTCACTATTGTACTGGTTGATGTGTGTAATTATAGTCTTATTATTTTCTTTTCAAGTGTGAGTGGACTAGATTATTCTAACTTGTGATGAATGAATAGATTGAATGTTTGACTTATATTTTTTTATGTGAGAGTATTATCAAATACAACGTGTTTAATGTTCCCCTTGCATGGAAATCGACTATTCTCCTCTACATGGTGGTTAGGTTATTAATTTGCTCAAGATTCGTAAACTACACATGGCGAACTCTAATTGAACACCTCATATGTCTTTTTCAAGGTCCAACATAGGGACATCAAGTAATTGGACCTATACTCAATCGGCCCTTTCCTTTATAGAGTGGGAAGTCCTTTACTCGTTTCTTTGCTTGTTTATACACTCTTCGCTAATTCTTATGATCGATGTCAAGTGTAGGCCTTTGCCTTGATCTTCACTAAGCACAATGCTTCATCTTGTCAGTAAGCACATTCAATAAGTAAAGCCACTTTGCTCACTAGGTCTACATTTGGGAAAATTTATTCCCTTTAATTTTCTTTGTTTGATAATGCACCTTTCTTTTCTTAGTCATTATCTAGTCATATATTTTAGTCCTGGACTAAATTAGTCATTTATGTTAGTCGCTTTTAGTTTAGTCACTTATTATCTAGTCGTATATTTTATTCCTAAACTAAATTAGTCATTTAAGTTAGTCGTTTTTAGTTTGGTCACTTAAAATTGCTCAAATTTAGTAGTAATTCACTTGAAATGATTGCGGTGACTAACTTTTTTAGTCACCTAGTCATTAATTTCATCATTTTCTACTAGTGGTTACACCACTGATTACATATATGGATGATTAAATATTATAATGAAGAGATGCAAAATATGATGACATGATATAATAAATTTATCCAAACATCACATTCAAATGCACTAATAAAAAAATAATTGATATGAATACTGTTATAAGATATGTGCCGAGTTTTGATGAATAATGAATGTAAAAAAATCACAATAATTGCACAGTCATAGGTCGATGTTTCCAAAAAATAAAAAATGAACACCAATGCGTGTTATTTACTATTCACCAGTGCATTTATATGCTAATGCACATCGGTGCATTTCTATGACCTATGGGCACCGCACAAATACCAATACCAATGAGAATGCTCGGTGCGTTTGTGTGATATTGTGCACTAGTGCATTTGTGAGATACTGCGCACCAGTGTGTTTGTGTGATACTGTGCACTGGTGCGTTTCTATGAACTATGGGCATTGCAAAAATACTAATACCAATTAGAACACTTGATGCGCTATATCACCTATAGGGCCCAGTGCATTGTATCACCTACAGGGTTCGGTGCCGTTTTACACCTTAATGGCCTGGTGCGTGCACCTTACACCGACCCGGTGAGACTATTTGGATGAAATGCACTGGGTCGTTGCTAAACACCCTAGGGTGTCCAAAATTTGTTTTCCATCCCCGTGCTTTGTAGGTTTATAGTATTGATTTGTACATGGTACAACACAGCAATGCGTTGACACCTGAATAACGCACCAATGAGAAAAAAATCCGTAACAACCTCCGTCCGCCCATTTTTTTAGTTGTGTTGAAATTCCGTTAGAAGCTCTGCCAAAACCTCCGTTACTGAAAATGGATGTTGTAGAAATTTTTTTTTTCATAATTTTGGCCAATTTTATAACACTAAAAACCTCCTTTATAACCTCTGCTAGAGGGTCTTTTCCTTGTAGTGGTCCCAAAATTAGTCAATTTATAACTCTTCTTCAGCCCCTATTTACTTATGCAGTTATAGAGGAATTAGGCCCCTATTATTTAGGAATTTTCCTCCAATTGATTATGCAATTCCCAAGGTTTATCATCTGACTGCATGTAACACCTGTACACTCAAGACTAGTCTACAATTGATGTTAGGCTACCTTAGAATATCCATGATAGATGGGGAAATCGAATTATCTACATGCAATAGATATTTTGGGCTGATTGATCAATTAATTGGATGATCACAGAGTTAGACTATTGTCCCACTACGCAACTGAACTTCCACTAGTTCTATCAACAATTAGAAGTAGTTTAACTGAAAATAACTTTAAGTAACCAAACTTGATTGTTACAAACTAGAAATCACACATGCTTAACTAAACTCCAAGTCCTATAACTCAAATTTACTGAGCTAACTAATTTTGAGCTGACTCCGTGTCACACAATTTTACTACATCCAAGTTGCCTGATGATGTGGAAATTCAAATTTTCTCAATTTCACCAAGGAAAAGTCAAATTGAGACTTTATTGCTACATTTTTCAACACTCCCTCTCAATAAGAAAGGGATTATAAACCACCACTATCCGGCACCTATGGAATTCAAATTTCCCTTTTGAAAAGGCCTTTGTCAAGGTGTTATCATCTTGTTCCTATGTAGGAATGTATTGTAGCAATATTAATCTCCTCTGTACACAATCCTGTAAATGGTGGTACCTGATATCCATATGCTTGGATCAATCATGAAATACCATATTCTTAGAGAGATTGATGCAACTAATCATAGTAGATCACAATTGGATCCATCATTTAACCAAATAGTCCCACAAGTATCTTTCTCATCCAGATTTCCTCACATGCTGCTTGAATTGCAACCATGTATTATGCTTCTGCCAAGCTAAGCACCATAGATAGTTGTTTCCTGTTGTACTAAGAAACCGTTGTGGACCCAACACTAAAAATTCCACCTGATGTAATCTTGCAGTTAGATGGACTCCCTACCAAATCTACATCTGTGAATCCACATAATTGCACTCCCTTAGTCTGTTTGTACCACAATCCATACTAGGTAGTGCCTATGAGGTACCATAAAACATGCTTCACTACCGTCCAATACAATTTGGTCACCTGAACCATAGCTTGGCTCATCTGATTGATTACATAGTAGATATATGGTCATGTGCTCACAAGATATATTAGTGAAACCACTAGCTACCAGCAAATGGTAGCCTCAACCTCTTCACCTGAAGTGGCATCCTCCTTCCTCCATTTTTTTGCGAGAGGTGTCTCCATGGGTTTACAAATATCTATGCAAAGTATCTACAGTATCTCGTTGGCATACTTTCCTTGAGACACAAAAAATTCCCCATCATATTGCCATATTTCCAACTCGAGGAAGTAGTGCATGAGACCTATTTCATTCATCTCAAATTCCCTTGAAATATCCTCCTTGCAAGAGCTGATCAACTACCCATCACTAGTTAATATTAAATCATCAACATTTAAAACAATGATAAGCAATTTACCTTCTAATAAAATATGATAGAGTTTTGCATCCGCTTCACTTTTGGTGAAGCCCAAGCCAGTGAGATAAGTGTTGACCCTGGTGCACCAAGCATGGGGTGCTTGTTTAAGACTATACAATGCTCACTTGAGTATGCACACATAAGTCTCCTGATCAAATGCCTCAAAACATTATGGTTTCTAGATGTACACCTACTCCTCAATAAACCCATTGAGAATGTTGTTTTTACATCCATCTGGTAGATCTTCCACCCCATCTGTGTAGCCAATGAAAAAATTGATCTAATAGATGAATACCTTTCTATAGGAAAAAATGTTTCATCATAGTCAATCCCCTCAACTTGAGAGAATCCTTTGGCTAAAAATCTAGCCTTATATTTCTCTATGCTTCCATCTTCTGCCTGCTAAACATTGAAGATCCATCTCGAACCCACAACTGATTTATCTTCTAGTCTTGGGGCCACTTCGAAAATAATTTTCTTTACATTGGATTCATATTCTTCCACCATTGCATCAACCCAAACATGTTACTCAACTACTTCCTTGGAAGAGGATGGCTTAGTCTCTACAAGCTCAGTCATTATATCGATGTAGCTAGTGTACCTCGCCGGTGAACTCATTTTACCTACACAAACTTAAAGGATCTCCCACATTCTCCCTCACATCCTACACAAGTCTATCAGCTTCCCTCATTATTTTTTTCTCTTATCTAGATGGTTCTCCTTGAGTGGATGTCTCCACTCTTTTATCCTCTATTTGTGGCCACTCCAAAACTTCTTGATGCTCCTCCTTTGGAGCTAAAATCTCCTCTTCTTGTGGGATATAAATCACCCTCTCAAGAGAACATCACATCACTTTATCCTTATCAAAATTTACATCCCTTCTCACAAATATCATTCTGAGGGATGGTAAGTACACATGGTAATTGTGTGGAGTTTCTGTGTAACCCACAAAAGCTCCCAACTCTGATGTCGGCTCAAGATTTTTCCTAGAATTTTTGGAGACATGGTAGTTACAAACAGAAGCTCCAAAAATATTAAAGAGAGACACATCTGAATTTCTCCCCAAGAAAGTCTCCTCTAGTGTAATCATACCAAGAATATGATGAGGACTCTGGTTCTGCAAGTATACTGTTGTGTTACATGCCTATGCCCACAAATGCAGTGGCAGGCTTTGGTCATGTAGCATCGCTGTCACAACTACAACAATATTTCGGTTCTTTCTTTCAGTTATCCCATTCTACTGTGCGTTGTGGGGTATTGTTAGCTCTCTTTGAATGTATTCTTTCGCAAAAAAAATATTGAATTCATTCGAAACATACTCACCTCCATTGTCGCTCCCGAGAGCCTTCACCTTCTTGCTAATATCTTTATAAATTAGTGCCTTGAATTCTACAAACTTGGAGAATGTCCATCCTTCTTCTGCGTGAATAAGATCCAACACTTACTTGATAAATAATTAGTAAAAATAACAAAATATTTATGTCTGGAAGTGGAGACTGTTGAAAAAGGTCCACAAACATTAGAGTGGTCTCTTTCCAAGACTGCATCTACTTTTTTGTCTCGATCATGGAATGTGGATTTCACATACTTCCCTAAGATACACATTTTGCAGACATCCTACTACTCAATTGCTCCTTTAGGAAGGCCAATGATTATTTGTTGCATAAAATTTAAGGCTCCATGATGAAAATGGCTCAATATCGTGTGCCAAAGTTCATCGACATCGTGGCTCTTCACTTTATCTGCCTTACTTATTAATGCAACAAAATCTTCCACATCAACTTTATACAGGTTCTTCACATGAACCCTGATATGCTTCACTTGTCTAGTGGTTATGTGTCTCGGAAAGGATTTACCTTTGCTGAATATCACATCATAACTACGGTCTTCCAAAACTTCAACATCGATGAGATTATTCTTTAGGCCTGGCACAAACATGAAATATTTGAGGTGAAGAGGGGATCCTAAATCCCTTTGAAAGGTTATATTACCAATCCTGGTAGCACTATACCTTTTGTCATCCCCTAACTCAATATGCATCTGGAGATATTTCTCCTCGAGGTAACTAAAAAACTCTCTACACCCTATCATATGGAACGAGGCACCAGAGTCCAAGTACCACACACTCCCCATCCTTATGTTGGATATGCATGTAATAAGGGTGAAGTTAAGCTCAAGAAGTGAAGCCAAAGATTCACCTGCTCCTCCTCCTGAGTTCTTCTTGCTCGAATTTTTGTGTGGAAAATTCGTAGCATAGTGCCCAAATTCATGACAATTGAAGCATTTATTTTGGACAAGTATTTCTTCTTTCCCCCTTGGCTATATTCTAGTTTATTTTGAGAATTATTCCCTTTGCCCTTCTTTCCCTTTCCAACCAATGCAAAATTTTCTTCATCCTTTTCCTTGGATGGGGTTCCATCCCGATTATTTCTCTCGAACTCTTCTTGGCCACAACCTTTCCCACTTCGGTAGATTTTCCCTTTCATTCACCGAGTTTTGGTAGCTATGCAACCTTTTGGGAAGGGCTAAAAGAGCTGGGCTCACTAGATCATCTTCTGCAATAGTCACACCAGCCCCTTGAAGCTCATCACGTAATTGTGTAAACATGTTGTGATACTGCAAAACATTGTCATTCTTTTGCATATTGATATTTTAAAGTTTGTCTTTGAGGGTCAGTTTCCTATGGCCAATGTTATTCTGGAATAGATATGTTAGTTCGTACCACATTGCAAAAGGATTTTAATTCCATGGGAGATTTAAGACAATGTCATCTCACACTCCCTCTAAGTCATTATTATCCTCTCCTTGGCTACATATTTCTTCCATTGAGCTAGGTTCTGAGCATCAACTGATACTAGTTTTGCAATGTCCATCTTGAAATATTCTAGAAATCCGATGTCATCAAGCTCTGCCTCCATGTGATCCTTCCATGCAATGAAATTCAAGTTTCCTTCCAAGGCATACTCTAATATTAGCTCGTTGAACGTCATCTTCCCAACTCTGAAGAGATCCTACTACACTTAAGTTGCAAATTTGAACCTCCTGAGGAACAACGTCAAAATTACCATTTTAATGTGAATCGAGCTCTGATACCATGTAGAAATATGGCGTAGAATTGTAACTTCTCAAGAAATTTTAATCTAAATCAAGAGACACAATTCTACTATATTTCTCACCAAAAATTAATTCACAATTTAGAACAACAATATTAGACATGCAATAATAAATTACACACATGCACAATATTTTTCTAGGGGAAAATAACTGCTAAAAATCCCTTAATATTGCTTGAATTAATTAGATGAATAGAGAATTTATTACAATTGAGCTCAACCTACAAGTGAATAACCTATCTCTCTTCTCAATGAGAAGCTCTGACCTAGACTTAGTCAATTTATGCCTCTTCTTGAGCCCCTATTTCCTTACAAAATTCCTAAGGAATTAGGCCCCTATTATTTAGGAATTTTCCTCTAATTGATTGCTCAATTCCCAAGTTTTATCATCTCAGTACATGCAACACTTGTACACTCAAGACTAGTCTACAAATGATGTTACATTGCCTTGGAATCTCCACCACAACTAGGGAATTAAAATTATCTGCATGCAGTAGTTGTTTTGGGCAGATTGATCAGTTAACTAGATGATCATTGAGTTAGAATATTGTCCCACTACACAACTGACCTTCCGTTAGTTCTATCAACAATTGGAACTAGTTTAATTGAAAACAACCTTAGATAATTGACCTTCATTGCTATAAATTCGCAATCACACATGCTTAAATGAACTCTAACTCCTCCAAATCAAATTTATTTAGTAAAATAGTGGACATAATCGATGTCACACAAGTTACCATCATCCAAGTTGTTTGCTGACGTGGAAATTAGAATTTTCTCAATTTAATCAAGGAAAAATAAAATTGAGAATTTCATGCTAAATTTTTCAACACTCCCTCCCAACAAGAAAGGGATTATAAACCACCCCTATCTTTCACCTATGGAACTCAAACTCCCCTCTTGAAAATGCCTTTGTCAAAATGTCAGCATCTTGTTACTCTGTTGGGATGTATTGCAACAAAATTGTCCACCTCTCTAAATAGTCTCTTAAATGGTGGTACCAAATATCTATATTCTTGGATCGATATTGAAAAACATGATTCTCAGAGAGCTTGATGCAACTCTAATTATCACAGTAGATCATAGTTGGATCCATCATTTGATCAAACAATCCAAAAAGTCCCTTCTCATCCAGATCGCCTCACATGATGCTTGACTGTAACGATGTATTATGCTTCTGCGGAGCTGAGTGCCACATATATTTTCTTCTTGATATACTAAGAAACCGTTGTAGACCCAACAGTTAAAATTACACATGATGTACTCTTTTGGTCTGATGGACTCCTCGCCCAATCTGCATCTGTGAAGCCACATAAATTCACCCCCTTTTTCTATCTATACCATAATACAAAATAGGTAGTGCCTCTGAGGTACCATAGAACATGATTAGCTCCCTTCCAAAATAATTTGGTTGGCCTAACCATAGCTTGGATCAACTAGTTGACTGCATAGCACATATCTAATTATGTGTTGACAATATACATTATTGAAAACACCAACATCTGGTAAACAATAGCATCCACTTCCTCACCTGAAGTGGCATCCTCTTTCCTTTAGTTGGTCACTAGAGGTGTCTCCAATGGTTTGAAACTCTCCATGCAAAACCTGTGCAATATCTCATTTGTATACTTTCCTTGAGAGACAAACAATTCCACATCTCCTTGCCATACTTCTAATTCGAGGAAGTAGTGCATGAGACTCATGTCCTTCATTTCAAACTCTCTTGAAAGGCAATCCTTATAAGATCTGATCAACTGTTCATCACCATTTAAAATCAAGTCATAAAAATATAAAACAATAATAAAAAATTTACCTTCTACCAAGATATGATAGAGGTTTGCATTCACTTCACTTTTGTTGAAGCCAAAAATAGTGAGATAAATATTGATCCTGGTGTACCAAGAACGAGGTTCTTGCTTGAGACTTTACAATGCTCGTTTGAGTCTGCACACATGAGAATATTGATAAAAAAACTTGAAGCGTTATAGTTTCTCGATATACACCTCCTCCTCAATAAATCCATTGAGAAATGTTGTTTTCACATCCATCTGGTGGATATTTCACCCCATCTATGCAACCAAAGCAAGAATTGATCTAATGGATGAGTACCTTGCTATAAGAGAAAAGGTGTCCTCATAATAAATTCCCTCAACTTGAGAGTACCCCTTGGCCACAAATATGGCCTTTTACATTTATATGCTTCTTTTTGCTGCATGATTTACCTTGAATATCCATCTTGAACCGACAAATGATTTATTTGCTAGTCTTGGGACCAATTCCCAAAGACCATTCTTTACAATGGATTCATATTCCTACACCATTGCATCAAACCATATAGGTTTCTCTACCTCTTCGTCGAAAGAGGATGGCTCAATATATACAAGCTAAGTAATTAGAGCCATGTAGCCAATGTACCAATCTGGTGACCTTCTCTGGTTGTATTGATTTGAAGGAGAACCCACATTATCTCTCTCATCCTACACAAGTCTCTCATCTTCCATGATTCATTTCCTTCCTTCTCTAGATGGTTCTGCTTAAGTGTTTATCTCCACTCTCTGCTCCTAACTTTGTGGTTGCTCAACAACTTCCTGAGGTTCCTCCTTTGGAGCTAAAATCTCCTCTTCTGGTGGGATATGAAGCTCCCTCTCAAGAGAGCACCACATCACTTTTTCCTCACCAAATTTTACATCCCTTCCCATAGTTTTCATTCTAAGGGATGAAAATTAAACATGGTAGTTATGGGGAGTTTATGTGTAACCCAAAAATACCCCCAATTATTCTCTCAACTCTAGATTCTTCCTTGCATATTTGGAGACATGGAAGCAAACAAAGGCCCCAAAAATACTGAAGTGCGGCACATCCAAATTTCTCCCTGAGAAAGCCTCCTCCAGTTTAATCATGCCCAAAATATGACAAGGACTTAGGTTCTGTAAATATACTACTGTGTTTCATGCTTCACCCCACAAGGGAAAAATTATGCCTTTGTAATGCAATATCACCCTCACTGTTCCCATAATGCTACGATTCTTTCTCTCATCCACCCCATTCTGCTGTGGGCTATAGGGTTATGTCAAATTTCGTCGAATGCCTTCTTTTGCATAGAATTTTTAAAACTCATTCAACACGTACTCACCTCCATTATCTCTCCTAAGAGCCTTCACCTTCTTGTCAATTTGTTTCTCAACCAATGCCTTGAATTCTACGAACTTGGAGAATGTCTCATATTTATTCCGCATGAAGAATATCCAACACTTCTGTGAGACATCATCAATAAAAATGACAAAATATTTGTTCCTAGAAGTGGAGGCTATAGAGAAAGGTCCATTGCTATAAGAGAAAAGGTATCATCATAATCAATTCCCTCAACTTGAGAGTACCCGTTGGCTACAAATATGGCCTTTTACTTTTCTATGCTTCTATATGCTGCATGCTTTACCTTGAAGATCCATCTTGAAACCACAATTGATTTATCTGCTGGTCTTGGGACCGATTCCCAAAGACTGTTATTTACAATGGATTCATATTCCTCCACCATTGCATCAAACCATATAGTTTTCTCTACTTCTTCCTCTAAAGAGAATGGCTCAATATATACAAGCTAATTAATTAGAGCCACGTAGCCAATGTACAAATATGGTGACCTTCTCTGGTTGTGTTGATTTGAAGGAGAACCCACATTATCTCTCGCATCCGACACAAGTCTCTCATCTTCCATGGTTCTTTTACTTCCTTCTCTGAATGGTTATGCTTGAGTGTCTATCTCCACTCTCTGCTCCTAAATTTGTGGTTGCTCAGCAACTTCATGAGGTTCCTCCTTTGGAGCTAAAAGCTCCTCTTCTGGTGGGATCTGAAGCTCCCTCTCAAGAGAGCACCACATCACTTTCTCCTCATCAAATTTTACATCCCTTCATATAGCTGTCATTCCGAGGGATGAAAATTAAACATGATAGTTGTGGGGAGTTTATGTGTAACCCAAAAATACCCCCAATTATTCTCTCGGCTTTAGATTATTCCTTACATCTTTGGAGACTTGGAAGAAAATAGAGGCCGCAAAAATCCTGAAGTGCGACACATCCAACTTTCTCCCTGCGAAAGCCTCCTCCTGTGTAATCATGCTGAAAATCCGAAAAGGACTTCAGTTATGTAAATATACTGTTGTGTTTCATGCTTCGACCCATAAGGGAAAATGTATGCCTTTTTCATGCAATATCACCATCATTTCTCCCACAATTCTATGGTTCTTTCTCTCATCCACCCCATTCTGCTGTGGGCTGCGGGGTGATGTCAACTCTCATCGAATGCCTTCTTTTGCATAGAATTTTTTAAACTCATTCGACACATACTCACCTCTATTATCTCTCCTGAGGGCCTTCGCCTTCTTGTCAATTTCTTTCTCAACCAGTTCCTTGAATTCTATGAACTTGGAGAATGTCTCATATTTATTCCACATGAAGAATATCCAACACTTCCGTGAGACATCATCAATAAAAATGACAAAATATTTGTGCCTAGCAATGGAGGCTATCGAGAAAGGTCCACATACATTAGTCCTTTGAGACAACGTGATCCCGTACTCCCTCCCATATGATTCTCCTCGCTTTGGCTACATCTTTCTTCTGCTGTGCATGGTTCTGGGAATCATATTCTGGTGGTTGTGTAACATATTTCTTGATGTATTCTAGCAATCCATTGTCATGCAATACCGCCTCTGTGCGATCCTTCTATGCAACAAAATTAGAGGTGCCTTAAAATGCATAGTCTAGTGTTAGTCCATTTAAGGTCATATTCTCAGCTCTGAAGAAATCCCGCAACACTGATATTCAAATTTGAACCTCTTGAGAAAAAATTTCGAAGTTCTTGCTCTAATGTGAATCCTGCTCTGGTACCATGTAGAAATTATGTTGTAGATTTGCAACATCTCATTAAGTTTTAATAAAAATAACAAGACACAAACCTACACTACTACTCAGAGGATATTATTTCACAATTTAGAACAAAAATTCCATACATGCAATATTAAATCACACACATGCAACAAGTATTTTTATCTGGGGAAAAAAATCTTCTAAAAACCGCAATGCCTCTTGCATTAATAAGATGCATAGAGATGTATTACAATTGATTTTCTCAAATGAGCTCATCCTGCAAGTGCACAACCTATCTCTTTGCTGAATTAGAAGCTCTGGCCCAGACTTAGTCAATTTTTTCCTTTGTTTGAGCCCTAGTTTCCTTGCTCCGTTCCTTGAGGGATTAGGCCCTTATCATTTAGGAAATTCCTCAAATTGAATTGTGCAATTTTTTATGTTAATCATCTGACTACATGCAATTCTTGTACACTCACGACTAGTCTACACCTGATCTTACACTATTTTGAAATCTCCAAAAAGCTTGGGGAACTCGAATTCTCTACATGCACTAGATATTTTGGGATGTTTGATCAATTAACAAGATGATCACTGAGTTTGACTAAAGTCCCACTACACAATTTGACCCTCCAATAGTTGGAACTAGTTTAACTAAAAGCAACCTTAGATAACCAACCTTGATTTCTACAAATTAGTAATCACACATGCTTAACTGAACTCTAACTCCTCCAAATCAAATTTACTGAGTAAAATGGGTGACACAAGCCATGTCATACAATTTAACATCATACAAGTTGCCTTCGCATGTGGAAATTTGAATTTTCTCAATTTAATCAAGGAAAAATAAAATTGAGAATTTCTTCCTGAATTTTTCAATAGAAGCCACTAGGAGGAACATGGATTCCATTCTATTCTAGTGCATCTTGTTCCATAGATGAGCATAGTAGCCAAGAGTGCATAGGAAGAGATAAAAGACAGAGGGTTTTTGTACTGTAGCAGTCCACGAGCAATAGGCCTCACTTCTTTGTACTTGCATCCATTTCTATTTAGAGATAAAGACTAGAGCAACCTCTACTTCTAACTAGGTTTTCTCCCAAAAAAGTTTCTGAGGTTATATTTTGTGTTAATTTGTAGTATGTGTGTTTTATTCCATTGTTCTCTATTTTTAGCATACTTTATCTATTGCATGCATAAGCATGATACAAAAATTAATAAATCCATAAGTTTGAGGAGAAATTAACTATCATAGTATAGATTTCAATTTTAAGTATAATTTCATCAAATCTATTGCAACAAACTATTCAATGGAATATCCATAAAATTTTATAAATCAATTATGAAAGATGATACACTTTATGGAAAATATCATTCTTTTAGAGATATAATTTCATAAATTTATTTTATTAATTATCAATTTACAATTAATAAAAAATAGTCATATGGATATAGATGTGAAATAGATCGTGTTTAATTTATTAAATAGTATGGTTAAGTAATACACAATGTGATTGGATCTTGAAATGAGTTATATAAAATAATCCAAATGACATAAGTTATAACGAGTATTATTATCAATTCCATTGATAAAAAGCTAAGTAAGTTGTCTTAATATAATTATTTTATAAAAGATATAATAGCGAGTATCATTATTGATTCCATTGATACAAAGCTAACTGAATTAAGTTTTTTTTCTTATATAATTCTTCGCTAGGATATACTAGCGAGTATCATTATAGATCCATTGATACAAAGCTAACTAAATTAAGCTGTTTTAATATAATTGTTCTAAGGGTTTGAAATTCATGTTCACAATAAAAATGGATACCAAATTTTATAGGAATTGAAATCAAATCTGGTTATCGCGTTGTTTTGTGGTTTGGGTTTGGTAATTTAAAATAATAATAATAACCATAAAAATAATTTTATTTAAAAGAACAATGTTGTAATCTATAAGGTGAAAAAGATAGTATAATAAATCACTCTTTTTAGTAGTGTTATATAGATGGCAATGATAATTGATTATACATGTATTTATATTTGCATTTGTATTTATTTTATTTATTTATTTATATATTTTTCAGAAAATATATTTTATGGAAATTTATGAGGTATTTTTCTTTATTATAAAGATAATATTTAGGATAAAGTAGAATTTACATATGCTTAATATTTTGACAACATATAATTAAGATTATTATAAAGATATATTCATTTATTTTATTTATTTATTTATATATTTTTTAGAAAAATATATTCTATGGAAATTTAGAAGGTATTTCTCTTTATTATAAAGATAATATTTAGGATAAAGTAGAATTCACATAGGTTTAATATTTTGACAACATACAACTAAGATTATTATAAATATATATTCATTAGAGCTCAACATGTTACTTGGGAGAATTGAAACTAAGTTTGTTACTTGGGAGAATTGAAACTAAGTAAACAAGACAAAAACCATTCATTCTAACCACAAATAGATGTAATTGATATCATACATATTTTATTCCTTACAACTCATAGAAAATGAATAAAAGATTTAATAAATACAATTTATATTATTGTTATTATTATTATTATTATTATTAAATTGAAAGTTCTTCAAAAAGAATCCAATATTTTTAATTTCCAAATATTTCATGTAACATTCACAAATAATATTGTTACGATATTATAGACCAAATCTATACAATTTCATAAAATAAAATGAAGACAATATTAATTGAAAATGGCTGAAGTACTATTTTAAAAATTAGAAGACATAATATTCAAATCACTTAACTCTATATTAATCTTAGTAATGAACTCAGGCTTATTATTAAAAAATATATTGAACTGAAATTTATAATTTTATCTATACTTGTAATAAGTTGTTCATTTAACAAGGGTAATAACTGTGATGCAACATAGTCCTTGCCTCTATTGCTTTTTTTTTTTGCATAGTGTTCTCTCGCCAATGACGTATTAATTTTTCAATAATAAAATAAAATAAATGGTTCCACACAATGAGCTAAGTTCCACACAATAGGCTATAAGCTCTGCACAATGAGCTAAGTTCTGATAGGTTATAGGCTTCACACAATGAGCTAAGTTTTGAGATTCAACAAGATGATGAGCTTAGTGAAAAGAGTTGCCTTCACTAAGTGGGCCCGCAGGCTATTTTTGGTGCAAGTCTATTTTTAGACTATATCTATTTTTAGACATGGTGATCATATTTCAGAAGTTGCAGGATGCTATTTGTGGATGGTTGATCAAGTTATATAAATAGATGAACTTATATTTTTAGAATATTGGGGGAAGTCTATTTATAGATCACTGATCTAAAAATAGATGCATGTCGATTATTATTAGCTCTTAATAATAATCAGACACTAAACAACAACTTATTCTCTTGGAGCACTTCAGTTTAGTGCACATATGTGGCAGATCAGTGGACCGAGGGAATTACACAATTCCCAAGGGTTTATTGGAGCTAATGCATGGAGGACTCAGTTAGAACTCAAGTGGTAGAGTTATGACACAGTTGGAAGAAGCAGTTATGGAGTTGTATTTAGTTTAACTCAGTTAGACTTAGTTGAGCTATTTGTATCTAGTCTAACTGAATGATACACTAGTGAGAGTGGAGTGAATTAATTAGTTAATTAATTCACAAATAATAACTCATTAATCAACTGAACAATACAACAGTTAACTACAGTGCATGGCAGTTTCAGTGGAGACCCAGTGGAGAGGTAGGTGAAAGGGTAAGATAAATTATCTGTTGTGACTATAGTGATGCATTGATTGCATCACACAGACATTGGAGTTGCCAATGAGGATTGCGCAGTCAAGGCAAGAGTAATTCGAATTCATTCATAGCTATTCTTCAGCAGGGATTGCACAGTGGAGGCAGACTAGCAGGAGGGCAAGATCGGTGCATGGATTTGCAAGATTTTCCTGATTAGTGTATGACGATTGTACTGTACTGAGAGCTTGATAAGATTTGTATGAGGATTTTCATATGATTCCATGATACATAATATATAGTTGGGGTTTTCAACTTCAGGCTTTCTCGGTTAAAAACTATTCTATGTACGATTGTTTTTATTTATGCTTTACATGTGTGTGCAATTAAATTTTCCACAAAAGATTAACAAGTGGAATAGATTCAATATCTTGCATAAAGTTAAATAGTGTGAGATTAGGTGGATCTAGGATATATGTATGCTTAGTGCATATAATTTCTACATGGTATCAGAGCATTGTTGATTGAATATTGCAATTGTGAAGTGAATTTGTGCTGGTGGACAATTCGAATTTGCTACAGAAGATTCTTGGTGTAGAAGTTGAGTATACATTAAAATGGCTTTCAATGGATTGCGATTGGAGTATGCCCTTGATGGGAGCTCGAATTAAATATCCTTGAAGGACAGGCTGGAGGCGGTGCTGGAGGATAACGGGCTGAAGGAGTTCATCGATAGCGATGTTCCTAAGCCGGGATATAGCGATTTTGCATTACTTGAAGCATGGCAAAAGAAGACAGCAAAGATGAGGAGAATTCTGTTGGAAGGTGTGAAGAACCATATTGTTTCTAGACTTCATAGGAAAGCCACTCCATTCTTAATGTGGAAGGCTTTGACAGACTTGTTCCAAAGAAGAAGTGACCAGAGGAAGTTGGCGCTTAAAGACAAGCTTAGAAAAATAAAAATGGAGAAAGGCGACAGTATTCCAAAATACCTCATGAAGTTTGTCCACTGCAAGGATGAACTGGGAAGTGTGGGGGTTACTGTTGATGATGAAGACTTGGTGAGCTTAGCTCTCCTTTGGCTTTCGAAGAGTTGGCATAGCTACGAAGACTCTGTCAATGGATGGGGGAAACTACCGGGATGGGAGTGACTTTGGTCAGATCTTGTGCAGGAGGAGATAAGGAAGGGTACCAGGGATGGATCTTCATAAAAGAATGAATATGAAGAGAATTGCGCTTTGGATGCCAAAGAAATGAAAGGGAAGGGGAAGAAACATCCTTCAAAATTTGATGCTAAAGGCAAGAAGCAATATTTGTCCAAAGTGAAGTGTTTGCACTGTCATGAACATGGACATTTCGCCACTAATCGGCCACAGAAGAAGAATAACAAGAATGCTGCTGGATCTGTAGCTGGAAAGGCCTTAGCCTCGCAATTTGAACTTGATTTCTCTTTGATCGCATGCTTGGTTTCAAGCTGTATGGGATCGGTGTGGTATCTTGATAGTGGTGCGTCTTTCCTTATGACAGGAGACAAAGAGTTGTTTAGTGACTTGGAGGAGAAGGACCTTCAGATGCATATAGAGATGGGCAACGATGGTCGGTATAGTGCGACTGGCATTGGGACCATTACCTTTGAGAGGGAGTCCAGTAATCCATTCTTGTTGAAGAATGTTATGCATGTTCCAGATCTGAAGAATAACTTGGTCTCAGTTGCAATGTTGGAAGACAAAGGTTATGATGTTGTTTTCAGTGAGGGAAAAGCCTTCCTTTGACATAAAACAACGGGTCAAACCAAGAATATATGGGTTTGAATTAAGAATCTCTACAAGCTGGAGGTAGATGGCTGCGCTGCAATGGTGGGCAAAGCAAAAGAAGTGGTGAGCTGGGATGAGGGCGAATTATGGCACAGGAGATTGGGCCATCTTCACCATGGCGCTTTGAAGATTTTGCAGAAAATTTCTACTGGATTTCCCAAGGGTAATCTTGCGCAGTTAGATTAGTGCAAGGGATGTACTATGGGTAAGTTTGTGAAGACCACATTTCATGAGAAGGAGAAACATGCTTCGGTGATCCTGGAGAGAATTCACACAGACGTGTGTGGACCTTTCTTGATTGCTTCAACAAAAAAACATAGGTATTATGTTATATTTGTTGATGAATATTCTCGTAGATGCTGGATATTCTTCATGCAGAAGAAGAGTGAAATATTCTCAAAGTTCTATGAGTTCAAGGCATTGGTGGAGAAGGAGTTGGGGAAGCAAGTGAAAGCTCTACGGAGCGATAATGGTGGTGAATACATCTCAGGAAAACTCAAAGACTTCTGTAGCAAAGAAGGAATTTTAAGAGAACTCATGGTGCCTCATATCCCACAACAGAATGGGGTCGCGGAGAGGAAGAACAGAACGATCGTGGGTGTTGCACAAGCTATGCTTGAGAGGGAGCTAGACTTGCACGCAGTGAAGGAACTACTTGTTCCGAAAGATGAGCCTCCGAATGTGGATCAACCACAGGAGGAGATTCATGGAGTGGAGGAGTCCACTCATGCAGAACCAAACATCAGACAAGGCGGAAAACATACCATAGAAGCTGAGAGACTGAAGCTTGATGCGGCACAGAATGTAGGATTCCCTACATCACAGCGCAGATAGAGACAATCACCTGACCAATTTACTGGATACATGGCTCTTATGAGCAAGTGTATCGTGACATAGCCATATTCTTTTGAAGAAGCAAAGTAGGAGCCCACATGGGTAGATGCCATGGTGGAGGAGTATGACTCCATTGTCAAAAACAATGCTTGGGATATTGTTCCAAGGCCGGTGGGAAAACAAATTGTAGGATCAAGATGGATCTACAAGGTAAAGCAAGCTACTGATGGGAGTGTCGAGAAGTATAAGGAAATATTTTTTGCCCAGGGCTTCTCAAAGATTGAGGGGATTGACTATGAAGAAACCTTTGCACCTGTCACATGGTATTCTTCCATACGGAACATCCTTGCTCTCTCAGCGCAGATGGGTTGGCACATTCATCAGATGGATGTGAAGACTACGTTCCTTAATGGGATCATTAAGGAAGAGGTGTAAATTGAGCATCCTGAAGGATTTGAGATCTTCAACAGCGAGTCGCATGTGTGCAGGCTCAAAAGAGCACTGTATGGGCTAAAACAACCACCCCATGCTTGGTACAATCGGATCGACAACTATTTCAGTGGACTTGGCTTCACCAAGAGTGAGGCGGATGCAAACCTGTACCAGATTGTGCTGGAGGGTAAGCTTTTAATCATTGTACTTTATGTTGATGATTTAATACTAATAGGTGATGAGCAGTTGATACACTCATGCAAGGCAAATCTTGCAAAGGAGTTTGAGATGAAGGATTTGGGCCTCCTTTATTATTTCCTTGGATTGGAAATATGGCAGCGGAAAGGTGAACTATTTGTGTCTCAAGGCAAGTATGCCTGGGAGATACTGGAGAAGTTTCACATGCAAGGCTGCAAGCCTATCGACATTCCTCTTCCAGGAAATTGGAACAAAGAGGATGCTACATCGGCAGAGGTAGTGGATTTCACTGTTTATCGACAGTTGGTGGGTTTCCTCATGTATTTAGTCAATACAAGACCAAACATATGCTATGCAGTGAACCAAATTTAATAAGCGATGGTTAAGCCTACCAAGCTATTTTGGAAGGTAGGTAAGCATGTCTTGAGATATCTCAGGGGAACATCTGAGTATGGTTTATGGTACAAACAGACAGATGAGGTGAAGTTGCATGGCTTCATGGATGCAGATTGGGCAGGAATCCCAACAAACAGAAAGAGCACATCAGGGGGGATTTTCAGTATCAGATCTACGACAGTTTCTTGGTACAATAGGAAACAAAGATCTGTGGCACTCAGTTCAGCAGAAGCAGAATACATGGCAGTAAGTCAAGCCACATGTGAGGATATCTAGATGAGGAAGATTCTGGTTGGTTTTTTCAGTTCACATTTAGATCCCACAGTGATACATTGTGATAATCAGAGTTGCATTAAACTCTAGGTTAATCCTGTGTTTCATGATAGATCTAAACATATTGATATCCGGTATCATCATATCAGAGATTGTGTGTATCTAAAGATCATGTTGCTTCAGTACATTCCTATGGAGGATCAAGATGCAGATATTCTGACGAAGGCGCTCACTAGGAGAAAATTTGAATACCATAGAGGCAGGATTGGGGTGAAGGATAATCCCTATATTGTTGAGAGGGAGTGTTGAGATTCAACAATAAGATGAGCTTAGTGAAAAGAGTCACCTTCACTAAGTGGGCCCGCAAGCTATTTTTGGCGCAAGTCTATTTTTAGACTATGTCTTTTTTTAGACATGGTGATCATATTTCAGAAGTTGCAGGATGCTATTTGTGGATGGTTCATCAAGTTGGAAAAATAGATGAAATTATATTTTTAGAATATTGGGCGAAGTCTATTTATAGATCACTGATCTAAAAATAGATGCATGTTGATTATTATTAGCTCTTAATAATAATCAGAAACTAAACAACAACTTATTCTCTTGGAGCACTTCAGTTCAGTGCACAGATGTGTCACATCAGTGGAATTAGGGAATTATGCAATTCCCAAGGGTTTATTGGAGCTAATGCATGGAGGAATCAGTTAGAACTCAAGTGGCAGAGTTATGACACAGTTGGAAGAAGTAGTTATGGAGTTGTATTTAGTTTAACTCAGTTAGACTCAGTTGAGCTAGTTGTATCTAGTCTAACTGAATGATACACTAGTGAGAGTGGAGTGAATTAATTAGTTAATTAATTCACAAATAATAACTCATTAATCAACTGAACAATACAGCAGTTAACTATAGTGCATGGCAATTTCAGTGGAGACCCAGTGGAGAGGTAGGTGAAAGGGTAAGATAGACTATCTGTTGTGACTATAGTGATGCATTGATTGCATCACACAGACATTAGAGTTGCCAATGAGGATTGCGCAGTCAAGGCAAGAGTAATTTGAATTCATTCAGAGCTATTCTTCAGTAGGGATTGCGCAGTGGAGGCAGGCTAGCAGGAGGGCAAGATCGCTACATGGATTTGTAAGATTTTTCCCGATTAGTGTATGACAATTGTACTGTACTGAGAGCTTGATAATCTTTGTATGAGGATTGTCATATGATTCCATGATACATAATATATAGTTGGGGTTTTCAGCTTCAGGCTTTCCTGGTTAAAAACTGTGTTATGTGCGATTGTTTTTATTTATTCTTTACATGTGTGTGCAATTAAATTTTCCACAAAAGATTAACAAGTGGAATAGATTCAGTATCTTGCATAAAGTTAAATAGTGTGAGAATAGGTGGATCTAGGATATATGCATGCTTAGTGCATATAATTTCTACACTAAGTTCCACACAATAGGCTAAGTTTCTCACTTCCGCACAATAGGTTAAGTGTCTCGCACAAAAGTTATTAGTTGTTTTCTCGGTAATAATGTATTCATTTTTTAATAATAAAGGTAATGACGTATTCGTTTTCCAATCATAAAATAAAATATTTGATTCTTTTTTCATAGTGTTTTTTCGATAAGATGTATTCATTTTCCAATAATAAAATAAAATAAATAGCTCTACACAATGAGCTAAGTTCCCATAATAGGATATACGCTTTGTACAGTGAACTAAGTTCCTTACAATAGGCTACAAGCTCCACACAATGGACTTAGTTTCTCACTTCCGCACAATAGGATACATTTCTCGCACAAAAGTTATTAGTTGTTTTCTCGGTAATAATGTATTTTTTTTTCAATATAAATATAATGACATACTCATTTTCCAATAATAAAATAAAATAATTGATTTTTTTTGCATAGTGTTTTATCGGTAATGACATATTTGTTTTCCAATAATAAAATAAAATAAATAGCTCCACACAATGAGCTAAGTTCCACAATAATCTATAAACTCTGCATAATGAGATAAGTTCCACATAATAGGCTATAAGCTCCGAACAATATGCTATAAGCTCCACACAATGAGCTAAGTTCCGCACAATAGGCTATAATCTCTATACAATGAGATAAGTTCCATACAATAGCCTATAAGCTCCACACAATGAGCCTAAATCTGCATAATAGGCTAAGTTTCTTGCTTCCGCAAAATACACTAAGTTTGTCATACAAAAGTTATTATTTTTTTTCTCAATAATGATATATTCATTTTCCAATAATAAAGGTAATGACATGTTCAATTTTACAATTAAAAAATAAAATAAATAGCTCCACACGATATTATTTGTTTTCTCAATAATGATATATTCATTTTCCAATAATAAAGGTAATGACATATTCATTTTACAATTAAAAAATAAAATAAATAGCTCCACACAATGAGCTAAGTTCCACACAATAGGCTAAAAGATCTATGCAATGAGCTCAGTTCCACACAATAGGCTATAAGCTCTACACAATGAGCTAATTTTAGCACAATAGGATAAGTTTCTCACTTCCACACAATAAGCTAAGTTTTTTGCACAAAATTTATTAGTTTTTTTATCAGTAATGATGTATTCATTTTCCAATAATAACGGTAATGTTGTATTTGTTTTCCAATAACAAAAAAAAAAAAAAATAACTCCACACAATGACCTTAAGCTCTGCGCAATGAACTAAGTTCCACACGATAGGCTATAAGCTTTGCATAATGAGCTAAGTTTCACATAATAGGCTATAAGCTTCCCACAATGAGCTAAGTTTCATATTTTTTTGTATAGTGTTTTCTCGGTAATGATGTATTTGTTTTCCAATAATAAAATAAAATAAATAGCTCCGCCAAATGAGCTAAGTTCCACACAATAGGCTATAAGCTTTGAACAATGAGATAAGTTCCACACATTAGGCTATAATATCCGCATAATGAGCTATTTTCCGCACAATAGGCTATTTTTCTCGCTTTTGCATAAAAACTAGTTTTATCGCACAAAAGTTATTAGTTGTTTTCTCAGTAATAATGTATTCATTTTCCAATAAAAAAAAATTCAATTGATTCTTTTTGCATAGTGTTTTTTTCGATAATGATGTATTCATTTCCCAATAATAAAATAATATAAATAGCTCGACATAGTTATTTATAATATTTCAATTGTAAATAAATAGGCATATGTGCAGAAGTGTGGATGAGATATATTGTGCTGGAGATATTTCTTTTCATAGCTAGTTGTTTTGTCATATATACATTTTTAAATCCTTATTCAAGAGATTTTTTCGCACTTGCACTTATTTCAAACAATTAGTAACCATTTTTGTATTTGTGCGGAGAGGTTCGTATTTCATCCACATTTCTTGTTCCAGACTCCTTGCTTCACACAACTATGACTGCACAACTTCTTCCGTACGCACTATATCTGGACACATAGCTCTATTGTGAAGATAGGTCCGCATTTTCCTCAATACTTGGTCCACACAACTTTTTTTGTACATGCTATATGTGGAGACCCCACTTGAGCAAATAGATATTTTAGTAAAAGGTTAATGTATACAAAGTTGTTGCTAATATTTTGTATATTTCAAACATCTATTTGTGTAGAAGTGTTATTTGTACAAATATCTGCACTTTTCATTATGAGCTAATATTTTATTTATATATAAGCATATTAGCAGTTAATTTAGTAAATTTTTGAGGATAACAACATTTTTTATGTTCATATTATTGATAATATTTTTATTGTGAAGAATGTTTCGAATATCTGTTTGTTTATGCTCTTGTGCGAAACTTATTTTTGTGTGAACGTACGCACTTTGCACTAAACAATTTTTTTCTATTATTATTTATAATACTTTAGTTATAGATAATTTATATCAATAGTCAAGTGAGTAAAATTAGTGCGGGGTGCACACAAAGATGTGTACATAACTACATTTCATTGATTACAAGCTTTGTTTGTAGAATGAGAAGATTTCAAGTTTGCATTGTGCGGATGATAGCTTTTTTTATGCACATATTATTGATAATATTTTAATTTTAATAATGTATACAACTTATATTTAAGTAAATTCACATTGTAAATAATTTTTCAAATTAACATATGTGTGGAAGTGTAGGGAAATGCCATTGTGCAGAAGAAGATTTCAATGTGCAAATTTCCGCACTTGGTACTCTAGTATTAAATAATTTCAATACCACCGAAGAAAGTGATGGACTTATGTACTTTTAGCTAATAATTTAGTCATAAATGATGTGTATCTACTTGTCTCTACAAATATTTATGTGGGGTCTGAATTTCTCCCACATTTCTATCTCAGCTCACGCTTGCTTCGCATTGCTTGCTCTACACAATGAAAATTGCACAACTTCTTTCGTGTATGCTATATGTGGACATGCTTCATCCACAGACGCTGTGAGCTAGAGTCCATCGATTTTCACATTGAAGGCATTTATATTTTTTGTTTGCAATAATACCGAGATAACCAGAGGACTGATGCGATATTATTGCGAATATTTTAATTATAAATAATGCTTTTATTGCTAATATTTTAGTATTAAATATTCCATATTTCCTTTTGCAATATTTTAATTA
Source organism: Pinus albicaulis (assembly GCA_034641835.2). Lineage (NCBI taxonomy): Eukaryota > Viridiplantae > Streptophyta > Pinopsida > Pinales > Pinaceae > Pinus > Pinus albicaulis. The sequence goes on from CM076572.1 coordinate 297,890,954, forward strand.
TATACAAGGTGTATCTATGTATTTTCAAATATTAATAGTCCAATATCATTGAACACAAGATTTTTTTATGGTTATGTGGTAGTATATTGCATACAGGAATATTTCAAGATTTGTTTCTGCGAACGCTCACATTTCGCATAAAAGGATTTTTTAGATTTATTTTCTAGGAGATGATACATAAGTGCTGAGTTTGATTGTGAAAATTTTTGAAGCTAATGTGTAGTATCAATTTTCATTTATCAGATTTGATATCACATATTATAATCGTTATTTTTGTAGTACAACATTAGTGTTTATAACATATTTTATTACGTGATTACAATAGATTATATCTCGGTAGTTGGAAGTGGAAGTGAGACATAAATGAGACAAATTACTTATTTCAGTGAACAAATATTATTTAATATCTGCATAATGGGAGAAAGGAAAAAAGACATTTAAGTGGCGAATTGACATCTGGGTTATGAAATTACTTTTGCAAAGTAAAATTTGTTTGATAGCATGACAAGTCTAAATAGTAAATTTGCTAGATACACATTAGTTCAGTGAATAATTATGGATGGAAAAAGTGTGTTAGTTAATGAAAAGAGAATGATATTTATGATTTTAATAAAATAGTATGTCAACACTGATTTCTATAGCGTGTAAGAAAGATTAATCATGAAACATAATTGTGTCAATTGTATTATGTCAAATTGGAATTTAAGTAAAGTGTATATGATTTAAAGTAATAGATTTTACAACAATGTTTTTTGATTAAAGTTAAGGAAAATTAGTACTATCCACATTGATAATGATTACTAGTTAATTATTATCATTAAAATCGATAATAGTTAAATGTAATTTTAGAACTTAAATGTCAATTCGTGATTTAGATGACTTATTGCCTCTTACGCATTATATATATGCTTGTTTCATGTAAAACAAATTTGTCGATGTTCATTTTTTTCTTCTGAAAATGTGAAATGTTTTAAGATATTTCTATATAATTTGTCTATTGTTTCTTGCATTTGTTACTAACATTGAAGAAATGACCCAAAGAAACAATAGCATGGGCGCAAAGGAAGATGTACATGAAGGAAGCAAATATATTTCAATGCTCAACCAAGATATCTTAATGCTTAGAAAATATATTTTAATGTTAATGCTAGAAAGAAAATAATGTTGGACTACGACTATTTAAGTTTAATGAATTTCATTTAAAGAAAAAAACGAATTAATGCCATGCGAGATAGTTTATCCATATCTAAAAGCTATAGATAAATATCCAAATCCAACACCTCGCTCAACTTCTAAGCTAGGATCGTTATCGTTTTTTGCAAATTGGAGGCGTTGAAGAGGCACCCAATAGAACTATGGAGGAAGTGCTTCACATTGTAATTGAAGGGCTCACACCATGCAGAGGCCACTAGTGAGTTCGCCCCCCATGTTTGGTGCTTTTTGATTTCCAAGATGTTGGAAGCATTCACTAGGCATGAAAATGTGTAGCCATCCGTGACCATCCATTATTGTGACAAGAAATGATATTATTGGCGACATTTTAAGTGTAAATAATGCTTATGCTTGGAATATGTTTCAAATTAGACATATGTGTGCAAGTGTTGAAGAACTCTGTTATATGGAGGAATTTTTTAATGTGCGGATCACCCTACTCAACAAAAAAGGCTTATATTTCTAATAGTTTAATATTAAATAATTCATATTTGTTTAATAATATTGTGTATCCTTAGATTATTATTAATATTTTACTTGAAATATGCATACTATTTCTATTCAACTGATTCCATATTTTAGTATTAAAAATGTATACTTTATGCTTATATTATTAATAATATTTTTGTTATAAATAATGTATTTGTTCGTATTTATGAATATGTTTCAAATTAGTCATTTGTGTGGAAGTGCAGAAGAATTCCATTATATGGAGAAATTTTTCAATGTGCAGTTTACCACACTTGGCACTGAAGGGTTTTATTGCTAATAATTTACTATTAAACAATGTATATTTTCTGTTCGCAATAGCACCAAAGAAAACATTGGACATGCACATGCTATATCTAGACACACTTTCTCAACTGCTTTCCTGCACATAGTGCATACTCTGCATAGTGAAAGCTATGCACAATGAAACATAATAATATTTGTCATTCTCATGTACTTGCCCCATCCTTCGTAAACATTTATACGATATATGATCTGGGAATTGCAAAATTATATTTTCACAATGAAATATTAAACGAATATTTGTTTGGGAAATCAACAAACATATCCATGTTCTGTACAGTCAAAAATCTGCACAACGAAACATAATAATAATACCATATTAACATTAATAGTTTAACATTAACTTCCTTATACGACCACCATTTAAAATCTATGTTGATGTATAAAATATTATTGGTGATATTCGTATTTATGAATATATTTGTGTATTTGTGTGGAGAGGTTCGTATTTCATCCAGAATTTTTGTTTCGCACTTCTTTCTATCCACAATGAAGGCTGCAAAACTTTTTCCGTACGCGCTACAAATGGACACGTAAATCTGTTGTGCAAAGATGTTCGCATTTCGTCTTCTAAAGGATTTTATTTCTAATATTTTTGTAAGAAATTGACATATACAATATTATTGGTGATATTCGTATTTTAAAATATATTTTTGTATTTGTGCGGAGAGTTTCGTATTTCGTCCAAATTTCTTGTTCTGCACTTCTTTCTCCAAACAACAATGACTAGATAGCTTCTTCCATACATGCTATATCTATACATGTAACTCTATTGTGTAGACAAGTATGTAATTTTTCCACTATGTATTTTATTGCTAATATTTTAGTAAGAAATTGATGTACATGATATTATTGGTGGTATTTGTATTTCCTAATATCTTTTTATATTTTTGCAGGTAGGTCCATATTTCAACTACATTTGTGTCTCAGCCCATGCTTGTGCCACACAACGATGACTACACAACTTCTTCTGTACATTCTATATCTCGATACGAAACTCTATTGTGTGAAGAGGTCCACATTTCATTCACATTTACGTTTCATCTATTTAATCCACTAAAGGATTTTATTGCTAATATTTTAGTAAGAAATTAATATATATGATATTATTGGTGATATTATTATTTTCGAATATCATTTCATATTTGTGTGGAGAGGCTCACACTTCGTTCACTAATACACAACTTCTCTCCCGCACATACTGTATACTACATAATATTCTTGGTTCTCCCGCACACATATGGTTCTCCGTAAACATTCATATGATATATGATCTAGAAATTTATAAAAGTATTTCCACATTTTTTCTATGTATAGGCTATGCACATGCAAAACCACTTATGTGCAATTACGTCCATACTCAATAATGCCATTTGATCAATATATGACATTTGAAACCGTTATTAATTGAATTAATGCAAATACATTAACTACACACTTTATTTATTGATTAATTAGTAGGGAGGTACACATTGCTATGTTTCTACTTCCATACATCCATCTCTATCACATGTTCTGCACATTGTCTATTCACACAAGAAATGCTTCGTAAACTGTTTTTTTGTCTTCAAAAATTTTGATAATTATGATAAAGGTACTTAAATTTTACTTTTTTACTATGAACTAAGCAATAAAATTCATAATTTCAACAATGTTTCATTGGAAATTCAATTAAGTATATATGAATTATCACTTCACAATGTTATCCGAATTTCCTTTTTTTTTTTTCCAATTGAAAATTTGAACTTTTTTTCAAGGAAATAAATAGTTACATAAGTAGATTCAATTAAGCATTATGAACATTGTGTGACCACCAAGAGAAAAGCAAAAAACCATAGCGAAACTGTGCATATACAACCACAATCTCAACACAAAAAATATTTCTATCCATGTTCTAGACCTCCCCATTTTTGGAGAAAATGACCCATATAAATATCGATTTTACAAAAAGAAACTGTATCAAAATAACTTAAACAAAAGTTTGTTTGAGAAATTATCCAAAGAAACTAGTTGAAATGATATGTGATGAAAAAAAAGGCAGATCATATCATAAATTATATAGTCTATGGTCTGACACACAGATCCTTCCATTAACGGTCTTAGCTATACGCCATGTGTTCAGATCTTGCTGAAGGCCCTCCTTTGAAAGGAGGGTGACTTCAGCATTCTGCTCCCTGTAGATATGGAAAACAATTATAAGATCAAATGCCATTTTTAATTGAAATATTTCTTCTATGAGTGAATCAATATATTATTTTGACATCTCTGCATATTTTTGAACCAATTTATAACATTCAATGAGTTACCAAAAATTTGAACTGAACCAATCCCTAGGTTTTTAAGCCAGCAAATAAGAATTTTCAAAGATAGTAACTCAACATAGTTGTTTGTTCCCATTCCCCACTAAATATTTGTATGTTCTATTTTCATTTATGTGTATAACCAACCTCGACCCACACCTATGCTGTGCGTCAAAGGCACCATCAAAGTATTCCCAAGGAATATCATGTTTGATCTTTTCTTCACGGATGATATTGAAGGTATGAGATGGAGTAGAAACAAGGATAAGAGCAAAAATTGAAGCACATTTTGTTGCAATCAGAGAGGGAGAATATGAAAGGTCCTGTAAAATTCCTTTGTTCCTTGCTAGTCAGATTCCCTAGGAAATTATTAGGGGGATGTTTCTTAAGTTTTCATCTGAAGTTGAATTCCACCAGTTTTTCTAAGATTCCCCACATATCTCCCCATTCCAGATTAATATTTTCCAAAAAGGCTCAGAGTGGTTTCCCAAATCTTGGTGATGAAGAGGAAACTTACAAATAAATGGTTAATAGTTTCTTCAGAATTTTTGCACATAATACACTAACCAGGGCCATGTTTTTTTTTTCTTCTATAAGTTTTCCCAATTTGGCACTTTATTCTTTAGAATACACCAGAAGAAAAATATGACTTTTGCTGGGATTTTTAGTTTCCATAATAACTTGCACCACCATTCCTGTACCCCCCATGCTCTTCTAGCCATCAAGAAACTATATCCAAATTTTGGGGAGTATTGTCCTAAAGGAGCATGTACCCATCAAAGATAATCTAGACGATCTCTAATCTTGATATTTGTGCGCTGAAGATCTCTAATGTAAATTTTCCACTCTTGTCCCCATTGTGGATCTAAGTGAAGATCCATTGCATTTTTCCAACCTTGATGCCAAATTGTTGATAATTCAACTTTTTCTATATGATTTAGGAACATCAAACCTTGGGAATTGAAGGTGTCCAAATATCTCTTGAAAGTGAAAATGCCTCATTACATCACACCCAAGGGTCAATTCCTATTCTGATATTTTCTCCATTACCTACCTACCAAGCAAGACCTTCTTCTACTATACTGAATGATTTTATAGTTGCCTTCTATATCGCTGATGCAATTAAGGGATTTTCTTCATCTCTTTGCATCCAATCATTAATAGGAGCTAGGTTGATGTATTTCAATTTTACCACTGTAGTCCACATATTATCCATTATCAGTAGCTTCCACCCTGATTTTGCTGCCAATGACGCTGCAAAATATTGGAGATCCTTTATACCCTAGCCTCCCCAGTCCTTTGGGCAAGAAATTTTGTCCCAAGCCACCAAGGGAAGAGCCACATATTCCTTTACTCTCACCCACAGAATATGGCTACATAGTTTCCTTATTTTGGATAAAATGCCTTTTGAAACCTAGGTGAGGGAAATCCAATATACTAGAATAGAAATAAGGACTGATTTAATAAGTACTAGCCTATCTTCTCTCGACAACCATTTAAAGCTCCATAGTTTAATATGACTCTAAATTTTTGCCAGTAGCCAATTACAATCCTATTTCCTATATGATTTAGGATTTAAATAGAAACACAAGTATTTTAAACTATCCCACATAGGTTTTTCTTCGAAGGGAAGAATCAAGGTAATTCTTTCTATCTCATTCATCATGAATCCTTCATGTAATATTGAGGATTTATGAGAATTTATGCACATTCCTATATACTTGAGGAACAAGTCTAGGGAGGACTTAAACTATTGGATATCATCTCAAGATCCATTACTGAAATGTAGAATGTCATCCAAAAATAAAAAATGATTAATAAACAAATTTGTTGCTACTTCAATTCCTTTTAATTCACCTCTCCACTCAACAGTAAGGAGAAAATGACTTAGACCTTATATTGCCAGTAAGAATAGAAGAGGAGACAAAGGGAAGCCCTGTCTAAGCCCTCTATGACTGTGGAAGAAAGGTGATGCAACCCCATTTATGAGAAAAAAAAAAGACAAATTTGAGATTCAACCCATAACCCATTTGATGAAACCAATACTAAAATCTAGGTGAGATATAAGAAGACACAAGTATAATAAGATAATCTTGTCATATGCCTTTGAGAGATTGATTTTAAATATAAATACTTTTCTCTTGCCCTTATTTATACTATGCATCATTTCCTGAGCAACTATAGTGGCTTCATGGATCTATCTTCCATCAAGGAACCCAAACTGTTCCTTAGAGATATTTATTGAAAGGATTGGCTTCAGGCAATTCACTATAATTTAAGCAATGATTTTATAGATGCAGTTGCAAAGGGATATAGGCCTAAAATCCTCGAAATATTCATTGTCATCGAATTCTGGGATTAAAGCTAAAAAAATTATAATGAAAGTCTCATGGACGTAACTCCTGCTCTTGGACTCTTCCACCACCCCTATAATCTCTTCCCTTATTAAATCAAAGAAATTTTGGAAGAATTCCACCCTCTAGCCATTAGGCCATGGAATTTTATCTTTCTGCATGGATTTAATAATGCCTTTGAATTAAAATTTTTGACACAGGAGCCATCGAAATCTGATTTTTTTCCTCCTTTTCATACCTAGGGAAGATCTGAGCCACCCAAATGACCTCGACGATTGTTGTTGCCTCTAGAGCTTTGAACAATTTTTAAAAGTGATATCTTCCTAGGGTAGCCATCTTGTTAAATTATATTTCCTTCCCCCCATAAAATTGATTCATTTCCCATATGGTGATGATTTTTTTCCTTCCCTTTGTATAGTTCTAAAAAAAAATTTTGTTCTCATCCCCAGCTAAAAGCCAAATTTCTCGGCTTTTCATTCTCCATTGTTATTCATTGTAGTTTTAAATATTCCTCCTTCCAGTCTCCAACTATTTTATCATTTATCTCTTCTCCTCTATCTCATATCCGTCCTCTTCCATGTTTTCCAAAGCTTCCAGTTCTTCCTCGATGTGATTTAATTCAACTTCTTCCCTTATATTTTTCTCTTTAGCCCAATTTATAGCTTCTAGTTTTAGTCTTTTTAAGTTTCCCATGAGAGACTATGTAGGGGATATATCATGGGTATGATCCAACGACCTCCAAGTGTATTTTAATAATATCATGAAACTGGGTTCTTTAAGCCACCCTAGGTTGAATTTGAAAGGATATTTAGGCTTCCTACTAGACCCTTTTAGCTCAAGGAGAATGGGGAAGTGATCCGATTCCAATCTCTTAGCCAACTTGGCGCCCCCCACTCTTCTATTCCTCCATGTAGGGATATGTTTTATTAGGTTTAAGCCATTCCAGAGCTTATTCAAGGAAAAGTCATCTAGTGGGTCAGCTTGATTCCGGGGACCCCAGGTCTCAGATAAACCCTGTAACACCCTCTTCTCACATCTACCCAATTTACTAGCCAATCAGGTTAAACATGTAAAAATAGGCTATTAGCATGAGAATCAACCTCCTAGGTGGCCATAAGGAAGTGGAACCCACAAAAACATGAAAAAAACTTGTACATCATCAATGACATGCCCATGAGCTAACCCAACCTTTAGGGCCTCCTACTCTTGGGTCACACTGACCTTCTGGCCTCTTTGAGCCATAGACATAGGCATACAACTGCATTCTAGCAGCTGGGAGGCTATAGTCGCAGGCCTGAAACTGCATGCCAGCATCTAGGGCCCCAAATGCTGAGTTTTGTGCCCGTGAATCTGATATTTGAGCCACCTTTTCAGGCCCAGAGCCTAGGTCACTGCCCAAAACTTCATGAAAATTTTATACATGATAAATAAAATAGGACAATGATGTAGAATAAAAAATATCATCAAGGACTCAACCAGACCCCTGCTATACATGACAGGTATTTTGTCAAACATGTCACAAACATTGAATCTATAGGTGTAAACGAAAAATTTAAACATAGGGGTCTCATACTTATCTAAGAATCAATAAGACACATTTCTCCCTTACTTCATGAGCTTAAATAAAAGCTATTTGACCATAGATACACTATGAATTCATTTACAAGTAAAAACATAGATGGAGCCATACATCATCACTGATAAAATACATGCTTATAACCAACACAATAACCACATGAATAAAATGGATACAACAACAATAATATCCAAAAAGAAACCAATACGTTTTCATACCAAATACCAAAGGAATGAGCTCTTCATTATTGAATGCAAAAACCAACTAGAGAGGGGAATACCATATTCCACTCGACCATAGATTGGTTGATCCAAATATCTCTTCAGCCAATCACCCTTGTGCCATATTCCAAGAATGAATGTGGGATATAATTAAACACATCAATCACAATCAATTAGGGATTCCAGAGGCCAAACCACCTCAAACCTTAACCAGTGATATTACCTCATGTTTAGACATTACAACCATCATGGATTGGTATCTATCCAAGCTGTTCTAGGGATCCAAATTGTTTGTTCCAACAAGGGCTTCCAGTTCTTGTAACTCAACCCCAAATGTTATCAGGATTCTAGAAAATTTGTCCAACCGAGGCTTCGAGGACTAGTAACTCAACCCACCTAGGGATTCCAAATTTTTTTTCCAATCAAGGCTTACAAGACTAGTAACTCAACCCATAGTTGTCCGCTGGGGTTCTAGAGTGTTGTCCAACTAAGGCTTCCAAGAACTAATAACTCAACCCACAACTAAAGTTATCATGAGAACCAACCATAAAAAAACCAATGGGAATAAGCCCACAACACCATGGCTATCTAGGAAATGGAAATACTAGGAAGATCCACATGCATACACCATGCATGTCAAAAATGATGAGGAAAACAAACATACAACTCAGTACCTGTAATAAAAACCATTGTAGTTGCTAATCCTGATGATCACTTGCGCTTTCTTGCTCTTTGTTGCACTAAAAAATGTCACCTTGACATTCTGCTGACTGTATGAGCTCATTGTCACTAATAATTACCTCCTCTGCAAGTCTTACAACCTCTACCCCTCATGTCAAGCCCTAAAACAGGAGAAAAAACCCTAAGAAGCTCCAAAACCCTGGGTACGTAGGTAATGTGAGCTTACCTGCATTCCTGGCTAGGGTACGCAGGTAATGTGAAGCAGAACTACATTCCAGAATGCAGTTTCTCTATGTAATGCTTGCGTACCCCCTTCAAAGTCAAAATGGCGAGAAACCAAAGTAAAAAAGTTGTTTTTTGGTCAATTCTAGAAGCTTTTGGATTAGATTTTTTGGGGATGAGTACGCTCTAATAAGGTTCATGCATCCCACACCTTAAGGAGCTAACCCCTTGATGTGAGGAGCCTATCCCTTTGAAGGAGGATTCTATCCCTTCATATGTGGAACCCTAACCTCCTCATCTGCTCTATAAAAAGAGGCATTGGGTAGCCTCAAAGGGAGTTCAAGCTTTAGTGTGTGATTGAGGTGAAGTGATGTTGAGATTTAGAATTCTTTCTACTGAGCTTTTGTGAGGAAAGATCACATACCTCTATGTGCTCCTAGAGGAAGAGTACAAGACTTATCAAAGTAGAGGAGACTCCTGCTTCGGACCCCGGGAAGGCCTGTTCAACATCAAGGTTAAGGTTGTAAGGTTCTTCTGTTATTTTAAGATTAATACAATCAAGTTTTGTTTTTCTCAATAAATTGTCGTTCGATTTTTTATTTCAATAAGCTGTCGTTTGATCATTTATTTCATATATTACTTGATCACTATGATAGGTATGTTTTATAATTATTTGTTATACAGGTGCTATTTAATATTTTCTTGTTTGTGATTGCAGGTCCTTAAAGATGACACTTTGTTGCGACAAAAGATGACACTTTGTTGTGACGAAAGATGACACTTTGTTGCAAAAAAAGACGACACTTTGTTGCGACGAAAGACAACACTTTGTTGCGATGGAAGAACTATTGTTGCGACGGAAGAACTACTGATGCGACGGAAGAACTACGGTTGCATATAAGCATTTGGATCTAAGGTAGGATCGACACCTTCATAGTATTTACTCGTAAAACAAATATATTTAGAGAAAGATAAACTTAGATGTTCGTTTGTTGCTAGATTGTCTTCTGACACTAGGGAGATCGATCTTGTCTGCAAGATCGATTTATCCAGCCAACAAATTGGCAACTCCACTAGGGAAAGATTCTTGATTTTTGGTTTTCCTTTGTTTTGACTTGAGAAACTGATTTTTTTTGGTTTTTGATTGATGTATACTCGACTGGGTAGTTTACTTTTACTTTGCTTTCAAAATTTTTAAGAAATTTTTTGTTTTTCTTGAAGTTTCCAGGGGACTGCACTTTGTCTTCACACACAGTGCGGGCATCTCCGCATTTTCCTTGAGTAACCAGTGCGGGACCACACCTATTTGCTCTGGAGCCTGCGGACCCTGTCAAATTTTTGAAAAACTTAATATTTCTTCTTTTAGTTTAGTTTAGATTTGATTTAGGATTCCTAGTGTCTACCCAGATCTGTATTTTTCTGTCAAAAAGCCTTTTTTATGAGTTTCTTTCAGCAAATTTTTTATCTCATTCATCTTCGTTAAGTTAATTGGGTGTTATGAGTCTCTTTTTTGAGAAATTATTAATTTTATTTCCTTTGGTCATTACTTGGAGGTTTGTCTCAGTCTTTTCACAATTTTGCATCTTTTTTCTTTTTCTTTTGCAAAAAAATTTCCCCCTCATTCGCTGGGGGGGGCTAAATTGTGTATGAGTGTTAATTGCCTTTGAGTATTTTTATTTTTGATCTTTGGAACTCTCACCTAATTTTCTTTACTTGCACTAGATTGGTTCTTACATTACATTGGAATCATCTTGTGTTTGAGAATTCTCTTGCATAGATCACATTTGCATAATTAGAATTCTCATTTTCAGAATATGAGTGAATTGTGCATAGATTACAACTGCATAGTTTACATTCTGAAAAATCAATCGTAGATTTAGATCAGTTTTCGTTGATTTGAATTTAGATGTTTTTATGCTTGTTTTAAAAACACAAAAATAAAAATTGTTTTGGAATTGATTTGCATTATTTTTTCTTGATGAAATTAGTGCATTAGATAATTTGTTATATTTTCTCTTAGTGATCAATTTTTTGCATTGTTGGAAGTGAATGGAAACTCTGTCACTTTAGTTAGGATTCATCGAATTTAAAATATTGCATTATCATATTCGATTGCATTCAGTTTTGGGTCGGGTCATAACACCATTGGTTTCATATCCATTTACCCTTTGAGTAATAACAACCTAAATAACACAGCACTTAATTAAAATTCATCTAGTAATTTTTACATTTTTAGGGCTCTTTCCACCAATCTAGCTCAGGATTAGTGCTTTGGAATAGGTTGTAGTTAACTTTCCAAAGCAACTAAAACAAACAAGTAGATAAATCTTGCGGTAGGAAATAAATCCAATTGTAACTGGTACATTCTGGGAAACTTCTCTTAAAGGAGTTAATCATGAGATCATGTCCAAACCTTTGAGACAATCAATTTTGTTTCATCAGGGAAGATAGAAGATCTGCGTGCATTACAAATAGTAAACCTCAGATTAACCATTGTCGAGGAGCCTAGGGTCACTTGTTGGGAAACCTCGGATTGACCATGTCGAGGAGACTTCAAGGGGATTGAGCTTTGTTACTCTGCCCTTGCGCATAGAATAGGATCGTAGACTGTTCCCCGAGTTGTATATGTTACTGTTGGTAACCTTAGTGTCCATAAGCTTAAGATTATTTCCTAAGGTGATGGTGAAGGAAAGATATCACTGTACCCAGAGTAGACGTCGACTATACTCACTTGGACTCTCCAGAGGGTTATCTTCACTCGAGATGGCATAGTGGAGAAACTTGCACCGGTCTGTTTCATTAAGCAGGTTGTCGGGGTAACTGTTCCAACCACCATTTCTGCAATTAAATTCTATGATGTTGGATTTCATCACCAACTAGTGTTTTTAGTGTGGGAATCTACTGTTTGTGTGTGGTTTGACTCCTAGATTTGATAGCGCGTGTTAATTTGTTTGTTTTTACTTTTAGAGACCATAGGTGTGAATTGTGAATTTTAATTGTTAGGTGTGAATTGTGAATTGTTAATTTTAGTTTTAAATTGCTAATAAAATTCACTCAAGTTGAATATAATGGCAACTGTTCCGGAATTTACCAACCAAGGAACCCCTCTTAACGAGAATCCTATTACTTTTCCTTTCTTTGGAACGTTGGTCCTCCTTATATGGCTACTTTTTCATTACCTGGATTTACAATAGGTTTACTGATACGGTTATTTTCAACTTCATTGGCCCCAAATACTCCAATTTTTCCACCTCAACCGAATGCTTCACCTCAATAGAGTTCACCATCTCAACATCACCAACCTTCTGTTAACCCTTTACCTTCTTCGCTTAATATTTCTTCCTCCATTTCTTCCTCTTCGCTTGGTAAAAGCCTTGAAGCTAGTAACCAGGTGGCTAAGAAGAAGAAGAAAGAGAAGAAGAAGAAGAAGCAAAATAAGAAAGAAGTCAACCAACCAACCATGGCTGTAAATGTTATTAGTGTTGAGGAAACCTCCAACATGCATCATAAACCCAAATACCCTTGCAGGCTTTGTAAGGGTGACCACTTCCTTATCAATTGTCCTAGTATTCCAAAGGTCTTGGAAGTATGGTCATAAAAATCTCATCAACTTTCCGTTGATCCATCAACCAGTGATAGTCAGGTTCTTGGGAAAAAGGGTAAAGTTAGGTTTCCTTGTAAGTTATGCAAAGGGAGTCATCAAACTCACATTTTCCCTCACATGGATGAAGCCTCAAAATTATTGGAAAACCTTCTTGTTCCACAGCAAGAATTTCCAACTAGTTACTGTAAACTTTCTCCCAACCTACCGTCAACTAACGGAATGATTGATCTAATTTCAAGTACAGTCGATCCCACTCTTCCATTGGAGAGTGAAACTCATATCACTTAGGTTGATGATCCATTAGTTGATTAAGTGGTCGATACGATTTCACATTCAATCAATCCCATTCTCCCTGTAGAGAGTGAACTTCATACCACTTAGGTTCTTCTTGTTACATCAGATTCTTCTACGCCAGGGGGCATTTAACCTGTTTCTACAGAACCCCCTCCAAGTACTGAGGTATTTTCCTTTGATTGGAATAGACTGACAGAACCTCGTCTTCCTTCCTCCATCCCTTTCCAAATCATTATGAAGTTTGGTGGTAGGGACATACACCGCACACAGGTAGATGAAGGTGCTTCTGTTAGTATTTTATCCTCAACTGCTTGGAAAGCTTTGGGTTCTCCTCAGCTTGTGCCTATTACGCAGAATCTGAAAGCTTTTAACAGAACCATTAGTGAACCTTTAGGAATCCTTCCTAAGTTTTCTATTACTTTGGAAGGTAAAACTGTCTGTATTGATCTTATGGTAGTTCGAGGTCCCTTGGATTTCAATTTACTCCTTGGGCGAGACTATGTTTATGCAATGAAAGCTGTCGTATCGACACTCTTTCACGTGATGTCTTTCCCTCACAATGGAAATATTGTGACTGTAGACCAGCTTTCGTTCCCTAGTCTTGTTTCGACTACCAATAATATGACACCCCTAAATGTTCCTGATTCTAAAGTGGTATCTACCCCGCCACGGGTTAATTATGTGGCAACTAGTCCCATGTTTTCAATTACCGATGTAAGCGAGCCTCTCACTGTTTGCTCATCTTCCTTTGACTTAGATCTGGTAATTGGCATGGAAAACTCTATGGGATTATTTGAACGCGATGTTCTTATCCCTTTTGAGTCCCTTGACATGTGTTCCTTCTAGAGAACTATTCTTCCTTCTGATGAAGACCTCTTGGAAGCCATGATCAAGGTGTGTCCATTGACATGTGTTTCTTCCAGTTGGAAGCCATGATGAAGTTTCTGAGGAAAGTTATTTTCTTGTGTCAACCTCATTAAAAAATGAATCAGGTATGAGGACAGTTCTTTTCCTGTGTCAACCTCATTAAAAAATGAATCAGTAGGTAGATTGTAGAGAGTAGATTAATAGATTAGAAATAGGTAGTTTCTGAGGATGGTTCCTGTTACTGAGTCAACCTCGTAAAAAAAAGAATCAGGTATGAGGAAAGTTCCTTTTACTATGTCAACCTCGTTAAAAATGAATTAGTGTATCAAGAGGAAAGTTCCTTTTACTGTGTCAACCTCGTTAAAAAATGAAACATGTTGCCATGAGCATAGTTCTTTTCCTGTGTCAAGCTCAATAAAAAATGAAACAAATACTCCCCTAATTGATTCGAGTCTTTGAATAGATCTCGTAAATGTTAAGTCATATATTTAGGTTAGTTATTTCAGTTTTTGCATAATTTTCTTACAATTTTAGGTCGGGTCTTTCATATGATCTCATAAATGAACCTTCATTCCATCCAGCTATTAATTACCAACAATGTACTTAGTTGAATGAAATGAAGCTGGGGGGGCATGCGCTCTAGCATTTACGCTTAGGGGGCATCAAGCACATTTTTCTCTCTGTTTCAAGCTTATGTAAAAATGAAACCACTCTGAAGCATAGTTTTTCTCTGTTTCAAGCTTTTGTAAAAATGAAACCTATCTTGAGTCAATTTCGGTTATTTTCAAGACTCATTAAACTCATGAAAATCCATAGATTATTTTTCTATCTTTCATTTTCTTAAAACACATGAAAATGCCGAGTTCTTTCCGTCTTTTCCTGCTCGTAAATTAAATTGAAAGTCGGCCCACAGGAGTACATTTTTATCCCTTTTTTCTAACTCGTTAAAACTTACGAAAAAGTGAAAACAAAGAGAATACTTTTATCACTTTTTCGGACTCTTTCAAAAGTTTAAGAAAAAGCGAAACATTGGAGTCCTTTTTTAAGCCCTTTTTAGACTCTCTAAACATGAAAATATTGCCGAGCACTTGATTATTCGAACTCGTTAAAAGAAATGAATGATTGTCCCTTCAGTATAAGTTTACTCCTTTTATGGACTGAAATGGAATATTTATGAAAAAGGCATAAGTTGACTAATTATGGTCAATAGAGTTCTTTCCCACATTATTTTATCCTTTTTCAGGCTCGAGAGACTAAATTTATGAAAAATTACCCCCATGAAGTCTTCTTAAGTTTTTTCTTCTGACTCCCTAAAATTGAAAAACATCGAGTTTCTCCTATACTAGACTCGTTAAAATTTAACAGCAAAGGACCTGTTCAATTTTTAAGCAGGAACGAACCATTCCTTCTTAGGGTTCGAATCTTAAACTAAGTTGGACTCATCCGAAAGATGAGATTATAAACAAGCAAATGTTATCCTCCTCAAGCTTGTCAAAAATAAAGAGGTACTTGCCAAAAATGGTGGGGAAAGAGAGAGAGATGAACCTGTTTGTTACATTTTGATTATTCAGAAAACCGTTAACCACTCTTGAACATGACACTTTTGTTCACCTGGGTTGGGAAAATCCTTTACCTAACAGTTAATCAAACCATATTGAAAGTCTTCAGCCGGTTTCTGGGTATTAGCTTTGGGTCAATTGTCACCAAGCCATCTGCAGTGTCGTTATGTGTTCAAGAGGACAGTTCAAATAAACCATTCATTTGCAAAATATCTGTCATCCATTTTGACCATCCCTGAGTCAGTCCTTGCCAATATATTTTCAAAACTTGATCTATGATTTCGTGTTGTGGGCTTGCCTACGACGGATCACTTTCTATCGACGACAACTCATTATCTAGGAAGTTGATCCAGAAATTGTGAGTACCTTGAAATCTGCATACCTCAATGGTAGGTTTCTCGCCTTCAACGACAGGTCGCATCATTGACCTTCGATCGAATGATTCGTGACATGTTCAACTTCAGCTCATTCATTCACATTTCATGGATTGTACTGAGTACTTTGAGAGCCATTGACATTACTGGTGGTTACTCTCACACTTTTTAACAGTTTACATTATTGACTGGTAATCAAGTGGTTTCTACCATGTTCGACTTCGACACATTTATTCACATGGATAGAATCATACTGGTTCGAGAAACAGAAATCAAGACCCTGGATCTAGTTTCTACCATCCAGGCTGCGAGGAATTTTGTTATTCATTTATACATTGGACTATTCATAAACAAATGGTTGCATCCATACTGTGTCTACACACATCTATACTATTGATGTATTGAAAATAATTCCTGTATCAGAACAGTTTAAATCAGTTTTCTAGTTAGTTTCGATCTGAGTATGGGAATGCCTACCTCAGCGATGATATGTTTACATATATATATTTTTCATTGAATTTTTTTACAGGTTCCGACTGGGGTGTCCACAGGATGATCCTTGAAATGATAAAGTACCTCACTCTTCATATATGACATACTTCATCTTCATCTATTCCAGACTTCGCACTTTAGGGGGCAATATGTTGCACTAAAAACTATCACCTTAACATTCTGCTGACTGTATGAGCTCATTGTCACTCATACTTACCTCCTCTGCAAGTTTTACAACCTCTACTCCTCATGACAAGCCCTAAAACAGGAGAAAAAAACCCTAAAAATCTCCAAAACCCTGGGTACGTAGGTAATGTGAAGCTTACCTGCGTTCCTAGCTAGGGTACGCAGGTAATGTGAAGCAAAACTGCGTTCCAGAATGTAGTTTCTCTATGTAATGCCTGCATACCCCCTTCAAAGTCAAAAGGGCTAGAAACCAAAGTAAAAAAGTTGTTTTTTGGTCAATTCTAGAAGTTTTTGGGTGAGATTTTTTGGGGATGAGTACGCTCTAATAAGGTTCATGCATCCCACACCTTAGGGAGCTAACCCCTTGATGTGAGGAGCCTATCCCTTTGAAGGAGGATTCTATCCCTTCATAGGTGGAACCCTAACCTCCTCATCTGCTCTATAAAAAGAGGCATTGGGTAGCCTCAAAGGGAGTTCAAGCTTTAGTGTGTGATTGAGGTGAAGTGCTATTGAGATTTAGACTTCTTTCTGCTGAGCTTTTGTGAGAAAATATCACATACCTCTATGTGCTCCTGGAGGAAGAGTGCAAGAATTATCAAAGTAGAGAAGACTCCTGCTTCGGACCCCGAGAAGGCCTATTCAACATCAAGGCTAAGGTTGTAAGGTTCTTCTGTTATTTTAAGATTAATACAATCAAGTTTTTTTTTTCTCAATAAATTTTCGTTCGATTGTTTATTTCAATAAGTTTTCGTTTGATCGTTTATTTCATAGATTCCTTGATCACTACGATATGTATGTTTTATAATTATTTGTTATACAGGTGCTATTTAATATTTTCTTGTTTGTGATTGCAGGTCTTTAAAGACGACACTTTGTTGCGACAAAAGACGACACTTTGTTGCGACGGAAGAACTATTGTTGCGACGGAAGAACTACTGATGTGACGGAAGAACTACGGTTGCAAATAAGAATTTGGATCTAAGGTAGGATCGACACTTTCATAGAATTTACTCGTAAAACAAATATATTTAGAGAAAGATAAACTTAGTTGTTCATTTGTTGCTAGATTGTCTTTTGACACTAGGAAGATTGATCTTGTCCGCAAGATCGATTTATCCGGCCAACACTCTTCCTTTTCCTTCTTGCTCCAAATCACCAAGTATACACACTCTCCAAGAGTGCTCCAAGAAAACTCTAGGTATCTAAGAGTATGAGAGAGAGAGAGAGCTCCAAAAATGCACTAACAAAATTCTTACCCACTGATCCTCAAGATCCCTTTTATTAATGAGGCCTTTGTTTTCTTCATTTTCCATTATTTTCCTTCATTTTACTCCTCACATGAAACTTTTGATCTTTCACATTACTTTTTCTCATAATTTCCATTATTTTCATAAATAAAATGCTAATATTGCCTTACTCCTTTCCAAATCCTTTTCCTTTGTATTTTCCAATTTAATTTACTTTAGCCAAAATAAATAGAATGAAAACATGCTAGGATGTTTTTACCACCATTCAGCTTGGAATACGTGTCTCATCAATGATGGTATTATATATTTTTTACATGGTTTTTTACTTGGGTTGTTACAAACCCAAAGAGAAATTGAGGTCACCCCCCACCACCAAATTTGGGACTTTCATAAAGGATTTAGTAAATAGGTTATTCCAAAACAATACCCTATACTGAAACAACCATAGATATTGACAAGGGAAAGATAATAACATAGTTCTGATGAGTAAACCTCAGTCCCCAACACTAGTTCCGATCCCCAATAAATTTTCAGCTTCAAACTACTTTCTTTGAACCCCAGGGCTAGACCCCCTGATCTTCCTTTCGCATCAACAGTCACAAAATTCCAACCTGACATGATTTTCCTAAGGGAGGTCATCATTTCTTCTCTAGTTCCAAGATTTTCTTGAATAATAATAACATTAGGGAAGTATTTATGAAAAATAGATTTTAAAGCTAGCTTCTTTTGGTTGCTAGCAAACCCACGATAGTTAAAAGACAAAAGGATAATTTGGAAACCATGGGAGGGGCTTGTGTTTCTCTAAGTGCCCCTTTAAGGGATAATTTTTTTCCATCAACAATGTCTAATTTAGATTTAAGTCACGCCTTAGATAAATATTCCTTCCTTTGGTGTTTCGAGGCATAGTGGATTCCTAAATGCTCCCAAACCCTCCTATAGGATCTAAATATGGAGCCCTCTTTTCCCGAGGATGTAAATTGTAGGGTGGTTTCCCAAGGGATAAGGCCGAGATGGAGGTAATAATACTGTCCATGGCAAGAGAAAATGCCTATAAATGGAGAATCAGTCATAGGAGGTTTGGATGGAGTAGGCATAGGAAGTACATTTATCAAATATTGAAGAGATTCATGTAAAGAGGTAAGGGGATGGGAAAAATTACCTGCCAAGAGGGGTGCCATTTCGTTTGTTCCAATATCATTCCAGAATTCAATAATATGTTCCTACTCTAGAATAATATGAGTCTCTGGCCTCTCAATATGGTCTTCTTTCACCTCCATCGACACCTGTTCCCCATCCCATTGAGGCTCACCCCCTTCCAACTGTACATTCACCTCCTCTTCAACTTGTGTCCGACCCTCATTCTCGGGTCACCCCTTTGTCTTCTTTTACTTCTAAAACCAAATGGGAAATAATGGTCTAGATGTCCATGTTTGTGGAACCTATGGAATCTGAAGGGTAGGTGCTCGTAATCGATTATTTGACTATAAGAATAACCTTGAAGCTAAAGCTAGATTTTGTCTGTTAGGCCCTCCTTTGGGTCTAGTATTACCAGTATGTGAGCCACATTCTTACACTTTTTTTACACAAACAACATGTCTGCCTCCAGATAGGGGCCCAAATTGTTTCCAATGGTTCTAAGAACATCCTCTATCCATAGGTGCGTAGGTAAAGCCAGAAGTCAAACCCATACCGATATCTCTTCCAATTTTTCTCTTTGAGAATCAAAGAGAGGTGTCCACTTATTAAATAGTATTTTTCATTATATCAAAGAACCAATTGCGATTCAAGACCGATTCCAAGATCTCGCCCTTATTGAATCTGACCATGAACCAACCCCTAGCCAGGGTGATCACTTCAACCTATTTTTTCCGAAGCCCCACACAAATATTTGTCTATCCACTCTGTTATATACTTTACTGAATAGTAATTCCATCTCACTCTTCCAACCAAAATTAGCTTTGAGGCTTTCATAGCATTTCTATCTGGATGTTGACCCCCAGGACAAAATTTGGGCATTCAAAATTTTTCCTTATTACCTTTCCTTTATTTCTCCTTGTTCCAATATTCTGACCTTTCTCGGGAGAGCCTGAAAGTGACTGACCCTCTTTCACTTGGTTATCATCCTCCTCGAGCTACCCTAGCCACTCCTCCATCTACTCATTCTGGGATATTGAAACCCTGGGTTCTAGAAACATCCCCTCCACTTCAAGGGTGAAATTCTCAAGACCCTCCCTCGCATCCCAAGGTTCATATCTGGTAAGTGATTCATTGTTAAAACCTTGAAAAAGGGAAGATGGGCCAATCGCCTATTCCTTGCCAATAATTCCTGAAGGAAAATTGAGAATTCCTTCCTTCTGTATCCAACTCTCATGGAAAAATCCTCTCCTTTCGCCGCTTCCAAACTGTGAGACTGCAGGGAAAAAGAAATCACCTTGTCATGTAACCAGATCATTTGGTCATCATTCCTTGACTAGGAAGGATTTCAACCTCTCATTCCTTCTCAGGCCACTACTAATAAAAATGTCTTCCAAATCGCCAGAAAATAGACCAGATACTAGGGGTTTCAAGGGATTTTATCAACCTTACCAGTAACTTCACCTTCTCTACTTTCGCCTGAAACATCAAAATATCCATTATCATCTGACCTTCTAGGAGACTGATGTGAGAGCCCTAAACGACCGCCTTTGAGCCATAAAATTTTCCTACTTCTATAACCCTTAAACCACGTTTTGAGTTCTAATCAATCATTGTAGCTCCCATTTTTCCACCTAGTGATATAGCTGGAAGAATCACCTTGGAAAAGTTTTTCTTAGTTGGCTCCAGGCCCCAGACTGAGAAAATGTATTATTCATCTAGCTCCAAATCGATATATTCCATTGATTTGACCATTTTTATTGTACGAAAGGTAGGAGGATAACTATAACCTCTTCTGCTCTTGCAGTAGAGAGCCTAGCACATGATACTATAGGTGGGCACTAAAATCATAAACAAGAAAAAAATAGTGTTGAAAATATGATTCTTATGATTTCATATGTTGTCCTTGATGACAAATCTCTTGCAAATGATGAAGTATATGAATTCTGGAGTAACATAATGGTTTAGCAGAAGAAAGGTATAAGTCCAGAAGAAGATGGCTAATATTCATATTGAAGGTTCTATAAGTGATTTCATGTAGGCCAAGTCGCGTATACACGTGAAAAATAATGATCCAAGTCGCGTATGCCTCTTTCACTCTAAAATTATGATACCAGGGGGAATTACCATGATTTTAGCCCACAATATTGAGCACGATGTCGTCTATTTGATTCCATCCAATAATACTATCGGCACTTGTGTGGTTTTGGCTCATGGTACTCGTAAAGGCTAAAAATATATAAGGAGAAGAAGATCATAGTGAAATTGGTGTGCATGCATATGGTTCTTAATTGAATACTTCTCTCTGAAGTATATCTGCATAGAATGGAATCTGTTTATTAGTAGATATGAAATTGTGATGCACCAATGGACACAATGATGTATCAGGATCTATAGACCTAAAATGGATATATATTTTCTTGATCTATTGGTGAGATGATTAGATCTGTGACCTGGCGCATGATTGCTAATGTGAAGGGTAAAATCTGGTTAAGTCTATAGATCTGAAACTTTATGTAGTATTGAATATTTAGAGATATATACCCTAGTTTGTCATGGTGAAAGCACGTATACACGTGGGTTTTTTTAAGCAAAATCACGTATGGAAGTCAGGGTTTTCTGAAGATTGATGGAGAGGTTTTCTGTTTATTGCTGTTTTATTTCTACTATCTGTCAATGAAGTCTCCATGTAGATCTGGGTTGTTTGAATATTGTATATGCTACTAGTTGAATATGTACAAATATGATCAATGAGTGATTAAATATGGTTAATGATGTTGAATGAATAAGGGTTTTGCAAATTTGAAAAGATATATGACTGAAAGCCTCAGATCTGTTTATGAGTTTGACCAAATTCTAGAAATCCAGTATTCACAGATCTATGCTCAGGTTGGTGTGCAGGAAAGCACATATACACACAGGTTACAGTAAATTGAAGTAGCGTATGATTTTAATGATATGAATAATCAAGGTTGAATTTGGGTCTACATGTTGATTTATAAGTCTAGGTTTATTACTATGTTCTGGTTACAATGATCTTACTATTTGGGTTATGGTTATTAGTGCTGATTTATATATTGAGTTGTGTTGACGCTGTTTGATTAAGTGTGGAAATTTATGAATCGTGGTCTACAGTGGGTATGAGGGTTGAATCCTTTAGTGTGGAAGTATAAGCTTCCTTCCAGTAGAATCTGGTGTTCTAATCAGGGGGTTGTAGCTCCCTTATAGTAGTAGCTAGTAAACGAAATCAAGGGAATGGAGCTCCCTTCTAGTAGTAGCTGGATAACGAGAGAAGGTTGCAGCCTTCTACAGGTAGATGCCTACGTACTGATATGAGTCTACATCAGTATATCATTGTAATCATTTTATATATAATAAATATTGAATACATAGACGACAATAGCAGTGGTTTTCTCCCGACTTAGGTTTCCTCCTTAAATCTTGGTGTTCATGTGTAATTCTCTTGTGTGATGATTTATTCTGTTATTACTACACATATTTACTGCTTAACTATCTAATGCATAAATAATGATCTGGGCTAAAGAATGTTCTGAATATTTATCTGAACAATAAATTTATTTGGGTATACACAATTTTCTTTTAGGATAACTGTGTACATACGCTAGTTTCGCTAATGAAAGTCACGTATAGAAATCAATAAAAGAAAAAGTAAACGTTTGTGATTCTTGTAAATACTGATTCACCCCCCCCCCCCCCCCTCTCAGTATTTTTCCCAAAAATTGGTATCAGAGCAGGTCCTTATATAGAAGCTTAATTGTAATATTCCCAATTAGCCACTGCTAGTTGGAATATTATAATTGCTCCATTTTTGCAGTAGAAGAGTAGAAAGACCATAAAAAAATCCCAGTGTGAAAAAGGATCAGGTTAGGAGGAAAAATAAAGCCACTTTGGTGTGAAAGAGGGACAATTAAGGTGAACTATATCCAATTGAACAAGTCAACAACACTGCTACAAGAGGGAAACCAACAAGGACAACGCAATTTTGAAAGGGGAATATTTTCTAGGAAGTCACCTCTTCAATGAGTGGGGTCCGGGGTGAGGAGGCTCACCAAGGATAAGAAGGAGGAGATAGCAGCAAGGAAGGCATTCAGTATTCATCTATGTTTGGTATTCTTGACTACTTGCAAGCTTCAACTGTTTAGCTGTAGTTGCAACACTGTTTAGTGCAAAGGATTCTCATGCGGGAATTCCACCTTCACCTTTTGTTCAGCTTGTTTAAGAGATCAAAAGAGAAGGTCCTGAGCTCATTTTTCATCATCTAACTTGAGGTTATCTAGCCATCCATACCTACAGTGGAGTCACTTCCAGTAACTACGTCTTTTTTGCAGTTGCAACAGTAGCATGGGTAAACCCCTTGATTTTGTGCTTGTATTGGAGGAGGAGGTGCATATTTCCCTTCGGGAAGTCTATTGAGGAGGGCCTTTGGCCATTTTCTATATTGTGCATATATTTTATATAATATTCAATTTTATTTAATACAGATTTGCAATGGACTGCGTTATTTTCTGCAGTACTGCATTTTATATTGATCTTTTGCTGGAAACCCCTACCGAGGTGTTCTAATGTCCATGTAAAGGAGGTCAAACCTCCCATTTATGATTCTATGATTAATGAAAGCTATAGATATGTATTGTAATATATTTTTTTGTAGAAACCCTAATGAAAATCACACTGTTTCAGTCTTCAGAAATTCTATTGTGTGAAGTCATGGGATTGGCAGGCTTTTGAGCACATTTGAGCTGGGGAGATCTGTTTAGTGTAGCTAGAATTATTTTTTTCTAATTCCATTTCATATTTAAGCTAAATACAACATAAATACAAGGATACAAGTCCTATTTTTCGTTTCTGTTGCATGGTTTTCCTTATACAATGTCATCATTGAACATATTGCAGAAATTCTTGAAAAGGAATATTACATTAATCGCTAGAAGGAAGATCATCTAAGATGAGAAATGAAGATGGGACAACATATATCAAACCTCCACTCTTCAATGAAAACAATTTAATCTTTTGGAAGACAAGGACAAGATCCTATATTCAGTCTATTGGAGTAGATGTATGGGCTATAGTTGAAGGCAGTTATCAATATCCAACCTCAGTTCCAGCAGATCCAACATCAAGGAAAAAATATGAAACTAATTCAAAGGATGTCAATGCATTATTGGGGAGTCTGGATGAATAAAAATTTATCAAAGTTATGCAGATAAATACAGAAAAGGAGATACGAGACAAAATCATTCTGAGCTATGAAGGTGATGCCAAGGTAAAAAGTGCTAAACTCCAAACTCTCAAAATTCAATATGAAAAACTTAGAATTCATAATGATGAAAGCATTTCCAGTTTTATTTTATGTTTAGATGAGGTCATAAATTATATGAGAAATCTGGGAGAAGTTATAAGAAACACCACTCTAGTAGAATTTTTTTTAAGACCTCTAACTCCTAAATTCGAGTCAAAAGTGTCGGCTATTGAAGAGAAAAAGGATATTCAAACTCTTAATATTTTTAAACTTCTTGGGATTCTCACTGTGTGTGAAATGAGAAAAGGAGGTTCGTCTGGAGTCAAAGAAGTTCCTTTTAGAGCTACTGCAAAAGGAAAGGAAATGGAAGAATAAGAAGGATCAGGGTATGTATTAGAAGAAAATGAGATAAATTTTGTAAAGAAAATTCAACTCGACACTGGAAGATTCAGAGGTAAGCTTCCTTTCAAATGTTTTTCTTGTGGAAGAGTTGGTCATTACGTTGCTAAATGTCCTCATAAAGATAATCATGAAAAGGGAAAGGATTTGCTAAAAGGTAATAAGAAAAATTTTATAAATAGAAAAAATTATTATACTCATGAAGATAGTGATGGTCTATGAAATAGTGAAGAAGGAGAATCTGATCAAGATATTAGACCACTCATGGCATTTGAAAAGGACACTAGTGAGGCTAAAGATACTTTTATGGATGCTTTAGAAGAAAATTATTTTCTTGAAGAAGTCAATCAAATCAAAATATGTTTGTAAGAGAAGAAAATAGTCATAGATACTCTAAAGAATTATCTTATAGAAAAGGAGAAGCATAATGAGAAATTAGAATGTGAAATAGTAAGTCTAATAAAGGAAATTGAGAAAGTGAAAAAATTAAATCTTAGATTTTCTAAAGGATCTAAAACCTTAGAAGAAATTATCAAGGTGCAATGCCCTCCTCTTGTAAAGACAGGGCTTGTATATATCAGAGAATCTTCTCAATCTTCAGCAACAAGCTATCTAAATGCAGCGAAATCCAGCCAGCAACACTTCATCACTCAACAAAATAATAAAGATGATGGCTAGGTAAAGCATGACCACTTCAATTCAAGGATTAACAATAACATATATATCAATCAACATGTAAACATCAATAGAAGGTTCCATGATCGCAGAAATTTCTTGTTTAATGGACTATGTTTCTCATGTCATAATTTTGGTCATAAAGCTGCTCAATGTGTTGCGTACAAAACCATCATGACCCGAGAAGAAAGAAAACAAAGAAATGGTATAGGAATAAAGAATAATACTTACAAAAAATGTTCTCCTCTTCAAGATGAAATTGAATGTTATTATTGCAATAAATTTGGACATGAAGAATTTTAATGCAAGAGTAAACTGAAGCCAAAAGAACATATACCCACAAGCTCCAAGTTATGGAGAAAGAAGGACTTACAGTTTGAAAGTTGTGGCATAACTTTATTTTCAGAAGGAGAAGAAAATCAATGGTACATTGATAGCAAATGCTCAAAACACATGACAGGTGATAAGAATAAACTTCTTTCATACAATGCCTTAGAGAAGGAAAAGAATGTTACTTTTGGAAATGACTCCCCTGCTATCATTAAGGGTAAAGGATCCGTTTTTCTAAAATAAAGGTTAAAGCTAACAATGTTATGCATTTGTATGGATTAAAGCATAACTTTTTGAGTGTGAGTCAAATTTGTGATCAAGGAAATGAATTTGTGTTTAGTTCAAAAGAATGTGTAGTTTGTGAACTTGACACAGGAAAAACCATGATAAAAGGAACAAGAACACCCAAAAATCTGTATATATTGGAAGGTGGTCAAGAGCAATGCTATCTAGGTAAATCTACAGAAAATTGGTTATGGCACAAAAGATTGGGACATTTGAGCTTCTCTCAAATAAGCAAATCTAGCAGACTCAAAGCTGTTCGTGATCTACCCAACATCACTCGGGCTGAAAGTACCATATGCAAATCATGCCAATTTGGTAAGCAAGCTAGGGTGCAACTTAATGCCAAATAAGGATCAACAAGTAAACCTCTTGAAATTATACATACTAATTTATGTGCTCCAATAAGGAAAAATTCACATCATGGAGAACAATACTATATTCTATTTATTGATGAATTCTCTAGAATGTGTTGGATCGGTTTACTGAAACATAAATATGAAGCATTTGAAAAATTTAAGATCTTCAACACTTTGGTTGAAAATGAATTAGATCTAAAAATAAAATGTATTATATTTTATCGAGGAGGGGAATATACATTAGATGAATTCTTTTATTTATGTGAACAATATGGTATAAAAAGACATTTTTCAGTAGCTAGAACTCCACAAAAAAATGGCGTCGCAGAAAGAATGAATATAATAGTTTAGCAGATGGATCGTGCTATGATTGATGAATCTGGAACTCCCAATAACTTTTGGGGAGAAGCATCGCATATTGCAGTAAATATTCTCAACAAGGCTCATGGTTGTGTGAAAAGTGATAAAACTCCTTATGAGCTCTGGTATGGTATCTTCCCACTGTGAAACATTTTAGTGTTTTTGGAAGAAAATGTTTTATCAAGAACAATGATGAAAAAATTGGTAAGTTTGAGCCTAGAGTAGATGGAGGAATATTTCTTGGCTACTCTTCTAGAAGTAAAGAAGACAAATGCTACAATAAAAGACTTCGGAAGACGGTTGAAAGTATTGATGTTGTAATTGATAAGTCTCTCACAGGTCCCAAAAGGGAAATTACCACAACAGATGAAGATGATGTTGATGTATATTTTCCCTCATAAAATAACAAAAATATAGAAGGAGAACCCAATGAAGCAACAAAAGAAGATATTTCAGAAAAGGCTCCATCCAGTTATGTTCAAAATAATCACCCAGAATCTCAAATATTGGGAGAAAAGGGATCAAGTGTCCAAACAAGAAGAACTCTTGTAGGATCCCCTAGCTATCTGGCATTCTTATCCATTATTGAACCACAGAATGCAAACCAAGCTAGTAAATATGAATGTTGGATTTAGGCCATGAATGAAGAAATTGATCAAATTGAAAAAAATCATACTTGGGAATTGGTTCCAAGACGTCATGTTAAAAATGCTATTGGAACAAAATGGATATTCAAAAACAAGTTAAATGAAAATTGAGATGTTATTAGAATCATAACTAGACTTATTTGTAAAGGGTATGCTCAACAAGAAGGTATAGACTTTGAAGAAACATTTTCACTTGTAGCCAGACTTGAATCCATAAGAATGTTTCTTGCTTTTTCAAGTTTTCAACAGTTCAAAGTTTATCAAATGGATGTAAAATCTTCTTTCCTCAATGGTGACCTAGAAGAAGAAGTTATATAGAACAAATAGAAGGATTCATTCTAGGAAATGATGAAAAACTTGTTTGCAAACTCAAAAAGGCTCTATATGATCTCAAATAGGCTCCTCGGGCATGGTACTATCATGTTGAGAAATATCTTCAACAACAAGGTTTCACAAAAGGATCTGCAGAAAATAATTTATACACAAAAATTGAGAATGATCAACTATTAATTATTCTTGTTTATGTTGATGGCATCATTTTTTAGAGTAATGAAGATTCCATGAGTCAGAAATTTTCTTCTGTTATGCAACAAGAATTTGAAATGTCATTACTTGGGGAAATAACATATTTTCTTGGATTACAAATGCAACAAGCAACAAATGCCAAATTTATATCACAAGAAAAATATCTCAAGAAAATCCTGAAGAAGTATGGGATGGAAGACTACAAACCAATAAGAACTCCAATGGTAACTGGATGTAACCTCAGTTCTCAAGATGACTCTCCTATGGTAAACCAACCTGAGTATAGATCTATGATTGGAAATTTGCTTTATATAACCGAGACTAGACCAGACATTATGCATGTTGTTGGGATTGTTGGATGATTCCAAGCTAATACAAAGGAGTCACACCTTCAGGTTATAAAAATAATATTCAAATATCTACAAGGGACTAAATACTTTGGTTTATGGTATCAAAAGAATGTTGATATTACTCTTCATGCTTACACAAATGTGGACTGGGCTGGAAATGTTGATGATTGAAAAATCACTAGTGGTGGTGCATTCTATATGGGGCCCCGATTAGTATCTTGGTTTGAGAAAGAAACAAAGTTCCATTGCCTTATCTATAGCAGAAGAAAAATATATGGATGTCGCATCATGTTGCACACAACTTCTTTGGATGATGCAGACACTACAAGATATTCAAGTTAAATATTCTCCTCCCATTTCCATCTTATAGGATAATGCAAGTGCCATCAATATCTCAAAAAATCCTGTTATGCATTCCAAGACCAAGCACATTCCTATCAAGTATCACTTCTTACGAGAACATGTGCTTGAGCAAAAGGTTAGATTGGAGTATGTTCCCTCCAAAGAATAAGTTGTTGATATATTTACTAAACCTCTTCCCAGGGAAGCATTTGAATATCTCAGACATAAGATGGGAGTTTTATATGCCTCACTTATCAAATATTCTTGATTTAGGAAGATTAAATTTGGTACACTAGTTTCATGAAGACGAGTCACATATATACGTGAGTTTCTGTGTATAAAGGCAAATATGGTTTTTGCTGACAGAAAATATATGGGTCAGTTTTCAGAAAAGTCTAAGGTGTTGATGGGTACGATTTGTTGTTTTGGTATTCATCTTACAATTCCTTTCTTTGATATTTATCTCCTTGATGGAGATTATTTGATGAATTGGTTGTTGAAGGTGTACAAGACGCACAGGTTTAGGGGGAGAATTTTCTTTGCTGAAAGATTGCATTTTTGGCACTATGTTGGTTGCTATGTTATGATCTCCTGTTTGAGATTCTTTGGTCTTGGTTATAAAAATTCATATTTGTAATTTGATATAAAGGTTATGTTGAGACCTCTAATGTAAAGGTGTCATTTTCAAATTTGTAAACCCACTTGGTTGGGTATTTGAGTCAATATGTGAATCCACTCGGTTGGATCCTTGATTTAATTTTGTGTACTTGGTGATAGGAAAGGTCATACTCTGTTGAGTTAAAGAGTCATGTATTTTATTGAAAATATGGAGCCTCCACATGCGCTCAGGGGGGAGAATTTGTCCGCCATTTTCTCTTGATGTCAAAGGGGGAGAGTATTTTGTGTTTGAATAATGTTTAGGTATCTATAGGTTTTTTGTGATCAAACTCCAACATGCTTGCCATTAAGTCCAAATGGGGATATTGTGGAAATATGATTCTTATGATTGCATATGTTTTCCTTGATGGCAACTCTCTTGCAAATGATGAAGTATATGACTTCTAGAGAAACACAATGGTTTAGCAGAAGGTCTAGCAGAAGAAACGTATAAGTCCAATAGAAGATGGTTAATATTCATATTGAAGGTTCTATACGTGAGTTCGTGTAGGCCAAGTCACATATACATGCGAAAAAGAAAGATCCAAGCAACATATGTCTCTTGCACTCTAAAATTATGATACCAGGGAGCATTACCATGGTTTTAGCCCACACTATTGAGCACGATGTCGTCTATTTGATTCCATCCAAGAATACCATCGGCACTTGTGTGGTTTTGGCTCATCGTATTGGTAAAGGCTAAAACTATATAAGGAGAAGAATATCATAGTGAAATTGGTGTGCATGGATATGGGTATTAACTAAATACTTCTTGTTGAAGTATATATGCGTAGAATGGATTCTATTCATTGGTAGATCTCGAATTATGATGCACCCATGGACACAATGATGGATGAAGATCTCTAGACCTGAAATGGCTATCTATTTTCTTGATCTATTGGTGAGATGATTAGATCTATGACCCAGCACATGATTGCTGAAGTGAAAGGTAAAATTTGGTTAAGTCTATAGATTTGAAACTTTCCACAATATTGACTATTTACAGATCTATACAGTAGTTCATCATGGTGAAAGCACGTATACATGTGGGTTTGTTTCAGAAAAAGTGTGTATGGAAGTCAAGGTTTTCTAAAGATTAATGGAGAGGTTATCTGTTTATTGCTGCTATATTTATGTTGTCTATCAATGAAGTCTTCATGTAGATCTGGGTTGTTTGAATACTGTATAGATGATACTTGAATATGTACAAATCTGATCAATGAGTGATTAAATATGATTAGTGATGTTGACTGAATAAGGGTTTTGCAAATATGAAAAGATATATGACTAAAAGCCTCAGATCTGTTTCTGAGTCTGACCAAATTCTGGAAATTTTGTATTCATAGATCTATACGCAGGTTGATGTGTAGGAAAGTGCATATACACGTAGGCTATAGTAAATTGAAGTAGCGTATGCTTTTAATGAGATGAATGATCAAGGTTGAATTTGGGTCTGCATGCTGATTCAGAAGTCTGGGTTTATTACTGTTTTCTGGTTACAATGATCTTACTCTTTGGGTTATGGTTATTAGTGCTGATTTATATATTGAGTTGTGTTGAAGCTCTTGGATCTAGTCTGAAAATTTATGAAACATGGTTTGTAGTGGGTTTGAGGGTTGAAGCCTTCAGTGTGGAAGTAGAAGCTGGTGTTCTAATCAGGGGGTTGTAGCTCCCTTCCATTCGTAGCTAGTAAATGAGATTAGGGGGTTGGAGCTCCCTTATAGTTGCGGCTGGAGAACGAGAGAAGGTTGCAGCCTTCTGCAGGTATATGCCTGTGTACTGATATGAGTATGCATCAATAAATAATTGTAAGAAGTGTTAGTAATAAATAATTTTTTCGATTTTTATATGACTAAATATTTGTCCTAGATTTCTAAAAACAAGGTTCCTAAATATTGTGAGTTTTAGAAATCTCATTGCCTTCATTATCCTTATACCAAAATTTTCACTATCTCTACTATTTTTCCATTCCATGGTTAACCTACCATTCCTAGAAGACCCCTCATGGGCTTATGCCACTCATCTATATCCTATTTTCCCACCCATAACCTCAGCACTCTATTTTGCCTTTGCCTCACCCCTCCACTTTCCATCTAGGGTTACCAAACAACCTTTCCTTCCCATGCTCACTAGGTTCCTCAAGAATTTATGGTCTCAAAAATATCTCTATAGGCTCTTTAGATAAATCAAGTACATTGGATTTTGGATCTTCAATACATTAATTTATAAAAAACTCAGTTTTCTACACTTGAATACCCCAAACCAGCTTTCAGTCAAAGACCAAGTCAAAGGAGCCTCCCACTAGGTCATTAGGGTTTCATAGGTTGTAGGGTCTTCATTGGTGTTTCAAGCTCTATTTTCCATGTACTAGAAGCTGGTTCAAATGCAAGAAAAGATCAACACATGTTTTTCCAAGAGAGATCATAAAATCTCCTAAGAAGACCACCTTATCAACTTCAAGTTCTGCAAAAGGTAACTATGCATTTTGACATTTCCGCAGGAGTGTTAAAGTGACTATCAGCGGAAAATTGGTAAGGTAAGAGGCCTAATCCTCAATGAAGAAATTCACAACAAAGATAGAGGGAGTAGCTTGTGTTCAAAGAGAATCAGGGTTTCTAAGCCTGATTGGGCCAGCAGTGTGCCAAGCAAGGATCTAATGCAGCAAACCACATGAAGGAGGCACACCAAGGAAACTAAACATGAAAGAAGTTTTTAGAAATTATAAATGAAAAAGGAAAAAAGGTGTGGTGAACTGAAAATAAATGAATGAACTTGAAAAGGCTATACATAACTTAGAAGACAACACTGATAATTGTTCTCAATGAGCCCAAAAACCTAGGGTTTTGGAAAGATAGTCAAAGGAGATAAAATGAAGATGTTAGGCCTCCATGATGACAACAGGAAGAAGGTTTGAAGATATTTTTATGTGTGACATCCCAAAATTTGTCAAAGGTAAGTTTACCATGCCTAAGGATCAGTGAAGGAGGTGAAGATAGAATTTTCAGCCCCCTAACAAGTAAAAGATGATTTTAGTTTCAAGGTAAGGAAAAAAGAAGTTTTCGAAATGCTGCCACTGTGTAAGTTTCTCAAGTTGTCAAAAATAAAGTTAGCAGGCTTCAAAGATAAAAGGAAAAGCCATTTCAGTGTTTTTTATCACCTACAAGAAAAAAAGGTCAAAGGGATATCAGTTAAAATAAAAGGAGTAAAAACATTAGAAAAGTGGGTTTTGAGAGTTTGATTTAATTTTCTAGACTATAAAGAATCATTTTATTCTCCTCATAACTTATTATGCACTTGCAAACATCCAAGAGAGAAAATTGTGAATTTCAGGTTGAAATTGGGCAAGTCTACCCGATGTTGCTTCAGGGTTAGGTGCCGTGCCTTCGGAGGAATTTCTTGTGAAAATTTGCTTTGCGCTGCGCATTTAGAGGCATGTGCTACACGTTCAGAACTGCACTATGCGTTCACCCAGGAAGCCCGACAGGCCCATGCAGAGGCATTCCGGTGTTGTGCTTTCGGAAGGGAAGCTCGACAGGCCCATGCAAGTGCTACACTTTCAATAGACCCAACTAGCCCGAATACATGTTCAGGTGCTATGCTTTGGACCTGAAGCTCCTCCTGCACCTGAAAACACCCAAAAAAATCAAAAATACCTCCAAACTGCCATTAAAGGGTCTTCAAAGAATTTCTAAATTATTAGGTGAATGTCATGCTTTTCCCTCCAGATCTTTTGATGTTTTGATATTAAGAGAAATTTAACAAACCCTAAGGTAAAACCCTAATCTTCATACTAAAAACCCTGTTTAAAACTCCATCACCTGCAAACAAGGAGATATCAGTCAAATAGGAATACAATAGTGTGGTTGCAGTTATTTTAAGTTGTCCATCCATCAAAGCTTAAAGGATATGTTCCATACACTTACACCTTCATTCATCCCTCTCACTCATTCTCAAAAAGCTTCCTTCTTACCATCATTCCATCACTCCTCATATCAGCTTCACAAGTAGATCTAGGGTTTTTTTTGAAACAACAGTAAGCAAAATGTCATGAGAAAAAGGAAATGGTAGTGGTGAAGAAGGCCAAGTGCTTAGGAGGCAAAAAAACAGAGGTGGGAAGGTTAATAGGTTTGAACCCCAAGACACTATGGAGCTTAATGCCTCTCATATGATTGTCACATGTTTCCAAAATGTGGGATGTTTTCACTTTTGTGAAAGAGTAAAATAGGTATAAAGTCACCCAGAGCTCGCAAGGTTATTCATCCTTAACCTACATGAAAAACAATCAAACTTTGCAGGGGTGACCTTTCAACTCTCCTCAGATGCCATTGCCCATGCTACAGACATACCCACTGTTGGTGAAAAATGGTTCAAAAGATCCAATTTAGACATAAGATGCTATGAGCCATTTATTAAACCTAGATACAAAGAAGACTACAAATCTATCTTCCCTTTTTAATATTTTTTGGAGAGGTATGCACGCTTGATGAGGGTCATCATGAAATATTTTACATGCGAGGGAAGGTACTCTAGAATTTACTCCTATCATATCATATTACTCATGCACTTTACTAGGGTTAATATGCTTCATTTACCCTACTACCTCTATAGGAGTATTGACAAGATGTCTTCTGTTGTACAAAAGAGGAACTATTCCCAACAAATGAAAAGTTTGTTTCATCACTCTTTAATCAAGATGGTTGTGCTACATCGGTTAGAGTAAAAGGGCATACCATGGGAGGTGTTCATTTCTCATGAAGTGTTCACAAATCCACAACCCCATCCTCAGCAAAATTTTCCCTCATCATCTCATCCTCCTCCCCTAATCCCCCATCATATTCTATTATTCATGCTTCACAATCTACCCATAAACCATCATCTCAATAAAAACCTCCTTCCTCACCCTCTCCCAATGCATCAGATCAAGGGGAAAGTAGCAGTGAGAAAGCAAGTGATTATGAAGGAGAAGGTACTGATCAATCAAGAAATAAGGATGAAACAAGCAGTAATGAGGAAAGTGAAGATGCAGAGGTCAACAATGAAGCAGAAAACATGGAAATCAAGGGAAATGATGATGTTGAAGATGAAGAGGCAGAGGGAAATGATGATGTTGAAGATGAAGAGGAAAGGGGCAGTGATGTCAGCATGGAAGAAACAAATGATGAAGGAAATGCAGAAATCATGGAAGCAGAAGACCATGAAACATATTTTGATGAGGCTCATGATAGTGATAAGGACAATGATATAAGAACAAATGATGATGCTAATGATAGCAGTGACACCAAGGACAAAAATGTCAGTGAAGCTAATGATAAAAGTGAAGAAAATGAAGAGGCTGATGATAACAATGAAAATCACAGCAATAATGAAAACAACAGTAATGAGGGAGGCAATGAAAATCATGACAACACTCATGATGGCCATGAGGACAGTAAAAAAAATGAGGCTCACAGTGGAAATGATGATGGTGCAGAGAGAAGTGAAAAAGACAGTGAGGTTGATAGTGTTGACAAAGGCAGTGATGGTAGCATGAAGGATACAAATGAAGAAGTGAGCGAGGAAGTTAGTGAGCCAAACAAAGATGGAAGCAAGACATTTGGCACTGAGGTAAACAATATTGAACCTCTTCCTTTGACATACCAAAGAGGAGAAAGGCATGTGTTTGCTGCCTCCAAAAGGAAAGGGGCCATGACTTCCACATCAACAAAGAAGCTAGACAAAGGCAAAGAAAAGGTCACTGTTGGAGATAAGAAAGGTAAGCATGGAACTAAACAAAAATTTGAATTTATTGACCTTGACAGTGAAAATGAAGATGAGGAGAGGGTTATAAGCATCTTGATTCAAAGCAAGGATGCTGAGATCAGAGACCTGAAAAGAAATATTGGCATGGAAAAGTATATCATTGAGTATTATACATATGAAAAAAAGCAGCTGAAGAAGACACAAAGGGACCTTGGCCTACAGAAAAACATGGCCAAGCACTATGCCTTGAAGAACAAATTTCCAAGGGCCAAGCTCAAAGGAGCCCTTGCCAAAATAAAAGCACTCAATGAGGAAAAATACCAATAAAACCTTGGAATCCTTGTTGAAGCTTCTCTACAGGCCTCCCAAACCCCATGAAGAAGACAATTTCTAATTTTGCCAAGACTTTGACATTTTTGGTTTTTTGACTGATATTAAGGGTCGAAAGCGCAACACCCTTGGCGCTACGCTTTTACTATAAGCATCCAATGGAGGTAAATTTAAAATTTTTGGATTCATTATCCCAAGGAAACAATGCACACTAAATTTCAGAGCATTTTGAGTAGTTTTGGTCCCTCAAAGGCCCAAAAACATGCCAATTTTCACATTTCTACCATGTTTTCAGGGTTGGTGCTGTGCCTTGAGCAGCCTTGGGAGATTTAATTTTTGAAATGGTTAATGAAGCCCAATCAGAAAACCAAGGGCCATTTTGGAAATAATATTCAATATACTTTCCAACGAGCCATCATGTAGCCAATTTCGACATCGGGAAGTCCATCAAAGCTTAGTTGCAAGTGGACCCAGTTTTCCTATGTAGGCGCTGCACCTTCAGACCTCACTGCTGCGCCCTTATGTGCAAAAGTAAAAAAAGGACACTCATTTATGGAAAAATGATATTTTAGTTTTTTTGGGGCAAATCACTCCAAACTTAGGTGTTAGGAGTTATTTTTGCATTTATTTCATTAGATATTTTATACCTTGGGTCTTGCATGGTCTCTTGGACATAAAAGCTATTTATGGGTATTTATAACATTTTCAAACCCTAGTTAGGGTATTTTCCCTCCTTTTCTAGATAAATAGAGCATGAGGGCCTTATTATAAAATTTTGGCATTTGATGACTTTTGTGAGTAATACATAGACTTGGAGATTGAAGAGAAATTGGTCTTGGTGTTTGTGGATGGCTTGGCTTGCTTGCAGGATCCCTGAGCATAGTTAATGGTGATGTGTTCCTATTTAGTATTTTTTTTTTTTTTTGTTATCATTATGTTTCATATTTCTATGTTGCATTAGCACAAAATTTTTAGACTCAGAAATGTTGTTTAGAGGCACCTTAGCTCTGTTTGTCCTCTATTGCCTCTATGTTTTCCTCTGCTAGGTTAGTTTAGAGAATTCTTAGTTTCTCTCTAGACCCAATTATGCTTGTTTATCTAATGAAAGATTCAATATAATAGATATCAAAGATGTTTTATGGTTAGCCCTGCTTGTTTGATGTTACTTAAACATTGTTCTTAAGATATTTCTTTAAAGTATCACTGATTAGGTTTAGCCAAAGAGGTTTATGTTTTGATCATGCCCTTTGTCCATTCTTGAAAGGTTGCCTTGGAGGTATTTATGGCTATGATCAATGATTTTTAGGAGTTCCCTCTTCTTTGATCTATGTTATATGTATATCTTAAATTGTTTCTAATCTTGAAGGTGAAATCACTAGAATTTATACAATTTTCTTGCCTTCTATAGTTCACTGGATTGTTTGCCTTAAGTGCTTATTTGCTTGAGTTTAATCTAAGAGTTATTGGTTTGCCCTGTCTTATGATTACTTCTTTATGCTGAGTAGTGTTTGTTAGAGTCGGTCTTGTCATCCCTCCGTCAGAGATCATTTCTCTTATTTCATTTCATTTTTTTAGGTGTCTCATTCAACTCATTCATCTGCATTCCATTAGGGGGAATGCCTTTGTCTGACGGAAGGGCTTTGTTTTCTCGTTTCCCTCATGTTTGTACCTACTGGGTTGGTCAAAATTTGTCAAAATTCATCAAAGTTCAGTTCATATCATTTATAGTCATAGATGGTTTTTGGTCAAAAAAGAGTCATTTCTCTTTCTAGGTCTAGGGTTTGGTCTTCAGAAATGTTAAATAATGCCCGCAGGCCATGAGGATGTCTTCAATAATTTTTTATTTCAATATTTTCATCTTCAATAATGCTCGAGGATATTTCTTCTTCAAAACTCTGTTTTTAGGAAGAAATCGTCAAATTTATTGTTTGTAATAAATATGTATTTTAAAGTTTTCCGCCATGAAGTACTTCAAATGCAGACTCTGGCCATCCTTTGCCAAAGTTCAATGCCACTATCCCTGCAAAAATCAACCAAGAAAAACCATCATTTCAAGCCAAAAATCAAAAGGAAATTTGAAAAACAGAGTTGTATTAAAAGGTGAAAAAGTGCCGATGTGAAACATTACAAAGTGGGTCTTTACAAAGAGAAAATCAAAGCCATGACTCTATATAGATATTCCAATGTTTATCAATGCCATTTTCATTCAAAGAGGTCGATTGAAGTCGAATTTTAGTGGTGAAAGGACGATTTTGTAATTTTGAAAAACCAAGACTATGTTCAAGGCTGCGCGGCGCATTGGGTAAGCGCGTGACGCACTGGGGCTGCGCGACGCATTGGGTAAGCGCGTGACGCACTGGGGCTGCGCGACGCATTGGGCATTTTCATACAGTGTATTTCTCTTCTAGTGCGGCGCATCCATAGGACGCGACGCACTGGGCTTGTGCGCGGCGCACAGAGCCTCCAAGGCAAAAATTTCATCTCCGCTCCATTAAAAGTCAATTCGATTCAGCTCATTTTTCTCCAAGTAAGTTCGACCATGCTTGTTCAGTGAATTTAGTTATGTGTGGTGTGGTTTAAAGGCGAAGACATTAGAGTTTGGTTGGTGAAAGAACAAACCCTATATCTATATTAAAATCTGCTTCCTAGGGTTTGAAAAGAAATGTTGTAATTTGACTATTGGTGTTAAATGCTCCCACCCCATTTTCATTTGTGTTCCCATCATTGTTATCATATTGTTATCCTATTCCCGTTGTCCCATATCCTTTATATCCTTTGTTCCCATGTTGTCATCCTCAAACCCTACCTCTTTCCATCACATCCCTTCTTTAATATCATTGATAAATTCATAATTCCCAAAACATTCAAAGACTGTTTTGACATCCTTGACATCACCTAGCTTGAGTATATCTTTTCATTTCACTCCTATCCCTAAAAACTACATTTTCCATCACTATCTCCCACTCCCATATCACTTATAAAGTCTCCAAATCTCGAAATTCCCTCAAGAAGTAAGTGACTGTCCTTCCACTCCAAATTCACTTGACAGTCTATTGTATTCATTGTGATATTTACTCACAGTCCTCTATTTCATATGTGGCACACTTGGTATTGAAAGACAAACTCTTGTTTTCACCACATACATATTAGCATATACTTGTCAAACACCTTGTTTTCAGCACCATGTCAGAGAAAAATTCATCATATGAGCAGGGATATGAGCAAGACAGTGACTCAACCACCGAGCTAAATGTACAGAGGAGGTCTCATAAAAGTGGCAGGCACGTCAGAGAGGAGCCCACTTCTTTGGCTCAATTGCAGTCCTGCCCGCTTGCAATGACATGATTTCAACAACAGTCATGTTTTGAGTATTGTGAGATGATATCTCAGATTCAGCACCATCAGGAGTTGGTTCGCTTATTTGTTTTACATTTTTGTGATGGTCATGTAAACCTTGCTGGAGTGAACTTCACTTTGACACCAGAGACCATTTCTGAGGCGACTGGGATACCAAATATTGGTGAAGAGTGGGATAAGAGACAGCAGCTGGATAGAGCATATTATGAGCCTTACATCAGGCCTGGATATTTGAGGTAGCTCAGAAGGGTATTTCCATTCCATTTTCTGAAGGAGTCCTATGCACCATTGATGAAACTCATCATTAGATACTTCAGCTGTGAGGGCCGTTTCTCACGTCTTTATGCATATCACATTAGACTTTGATGCATTTCACGAGAGTGAGACTGATGAGTATTCCATATTTCATGTGTTGAAACATAGAGCGGATGACTATCCTGGTGCAGAGGAAGACTCCAGAGCAGTAGCATAACAACATTTATCATTATGCGCTCATCAAAATTATTGTAGTACATCAGCTTGGATTACAGGGCATTGCATGGGATGAGTTCATTTCCCGTGAATTATTTGCAGCCCACTAGCCTCCTCTCGAGATTGTTCATGATGAGGGAGAGCCTTCACATCAGTTTGATGTTCCTGAGACTGAGCCTATCAGTGCTCCAGTGTGTGTGACATATCAGAGAGGCCACAGAGCCTTATTTGCAGCAGCACGACGAGTACTATCTCCACCAGGGGTGGAAGGGGTCTCATTACCTCCATTAGCAACGCGAGTACTATCTCCACTTGGCGTGGAAGGGGTCTCGCCTTCGACATTAGCACAGGTACAGGACTGAGGAAAGAGGCCTATCCACGATGAGGGCCCTTCAGGAGGCCAAGACACTGATTTTACACTCATCGATGTTGATTTGAGCTCTCCTAGCTCAAAGATGAGAGAGACCATCCAGGAACAAAAGGCTGAGATCGACACATTTATTGTGAAGTTTCAGAGAGCACAGTGGGTTATAAATTACTTAGAGCATTGGAATAAACAATTGGAGGATCAGCAGACACTCATAGAGTTGCGGAAAATCTGTGAAGACCGGGAATTGGCTCGAAAGAGACCAGGTGACATGACACCTTTTGAGCGGCATATTTGGCTTGAGAGAGTCAAAAAACATCTTGAGAAGCTGTTGGCGAAGGCTGATAGGGACAAAGACTTGCTTAGGCACATGAAGAACCACTATTGGGCCCGCACACACGTTTGCAGAGCCAGGATGAAGATCCTGAAGGCGAGATTGAGGAGAGCACTGAAACGTCAGAAAAGGCCTGATCCACTCTGAATCTTGGCTGAAGCTTCCTTGGATGAACATGAGACATGATGGGAGACCTTCACTCCAAATTTCAGCAAATTTGGAGTAAATTTTGTCATTTTTGAAAATTTTGGTTGCAAAACAGGTTTTTCTGCTCGACGCGTCGCGCCACTCGACGCGCGCTTATGATTGGGACATCTTCTGGAGGAAAACTTGGTATTTTTGAGTTTTTTATGATAAACTATGCTTTCTCAGGAATGGCCGAGAGATTTCATCAAGTTCTGGGTTGCCTAAAGGGCCAAAAACACCTTGAAAATGGCCTTTTTGCCACCTTTTGCACTAGCAGGAACCAATCTTGGGAGATTGCAGTTTTTGAGGGGAAAATGAACTCCAAATTGAAAAATTCCACTTGGGTTGGATAGCAGACAGACATGGATTTCCAACGAGCTATCATGATATCAATTTGGACTTCAGAAAGTGCCCCAAAAATAGGCTAAAAGTGGCGCGGCGCATTGAGTTTTCTAGCGCGGCGCATCGAGGGATTTTTCCCAATTTTCACTTTTCAGCTCAGAAATTCGGCCAGTTTGACTAGTTTCACTTTTGGATGTAATTATTGATCTATATTGATGTAATTTTATGGCTATGATGTAATTTTGGCTCACATTTACTTTTTCTAGAGGATTCATTCACTAAAAAGTGAAAATTAAATGAATGAATCAGTTTCCTTCCTTTTAGAGGCAAGTTGTTTGGTTGCCTAGATTTCAGTTCCATGTTTAGAATTGGTTGAAACAGCTCCTAGAAGGATGAGCTCGACCCCTAGAGGCATGGGAAGGGGTTAGGATGGTCTATATATTGTATTTTCTGAGACATTTTCAGGGTTGGACTTTTGGGAATAGTTTGGCACCTCATTGTATATTCATTTCAGATTTTTGGCAAAGGAAAGACCAGAGTTTTGCAGCACTTGTTGGGATCCTTGTGGCTTTGAGTTTTGATGATGTTTTTCTCCATGTATCTGTAAGTTTCATTAATGTTATATGTATTCCATTTCCCTTCTCTTTGCTTCTGAATTAAACAAATGAGTAACTAAGGTAGAATTCATTAGTTTGTTGGTGCTCTGCCTTAAAATTTTGTTTAGTTTTTTATTTTTTCGTCAGTTTGAAGAGGATCCTTGCTCCCTCTTTCCCTCTTCAGCTTCTCAGCAGTCTTTTCTATCCATTCATTGGATCTAAGACATCAAATCCATTACCTTCCCTGCCCCAACTTGAACTCTGCAAGAAATTGGTCTCATCCCCAAGCCCAAAATTGCATTTCCCTTTTTCCAACAAAAACCCCTAAAAATCATTCCAAACTCCTTGATTAATATGCCTAGCTTAAAATTAGCACTCATTTCAGTCATCTCAAGCCCTATTGATACATTTTTCTTGAGATTGACCCGGAGAGAGCCCTCTCCTGTTCTGGTAGGGCTAGCTACCAGACTGAGCGTGGTTTGGTGTTACCCTGAATCCCGCCTTCTTTCAGCCTGAGGTGGATTTGGGAAATAACATAGTGGCGACCATACTGGGGAAGAAAATGGTTTTCTTGTTGGTGTTATTTGTTTTATAAGCTACAGACGGAGCCTGAAGTTATGCCAGCTAGCCTTCGAAACGCTTTTGCTTTGCATTAGCGAAAGTAGATAAACGTTGCTTCAGTCAATCTCCGGTCTAGCTTGTGAACGTGACACTTGACTTGTGGATTGTCTTGCCCCAGTACATGTATCAAGTTCAGATCTGATGGTTGATGGTGGACAACGATCAGACATAAGAAGGCTGAAATCATTCACCTGGTGACTCCAACTCAATGTAGAGACTCCACTGGAGGACTAACTCTTTCTCTGAGAAAATGGAAGGATTTTACACAAAGTTCGGGTATCCAAAGTGGAATGGTATTCAGGATCTAGTCTGCTTTCTTGTAAATTACTTCTTTGCTGTTCTTGAAGCTATCCTAAAAGTTTTTCAGAATTTGTTGTATGATAAAGGTGATCAAAATCTTCACTTGACCTATTCAAAAAGTGTAAATATTGAGTTTCCCTTTGATCCTAGCCTCCTTACTTTTCCCACATCTTATGATGACTCTTTTCAGAGTAATGAGCCTTAAGAAAACAAGACTGATCCCGTAGCTCTTGTATATACTCCTACACCTTATATAGTCCCAGATAGGTATAAACCTCTTGTTTTACCTTCTGTTCTTCATGCTTTCCCTAAAAATTGTGACCTGTATCTACCAAGATTTGATGGTGAATGTAACAATGTCAACGTTGAGCAACATGTGCATAATGTTGAGAATTTTCTAGACCTTTTTGAAGTTGATGACGAAGATGTTAGTATTATTCTTTTTGCTCTTTCTTTGCAAGGAAAAGTCAAGAGTTGGTTCAAAGCCCTACCTGATGCGAACATCTCATATTTCCAGCAGTTCGTCGAAGTTTTCCTCGACAAGTGGGTGATCAGACAGAACCTTTTCTTGATTATAGAAGAGTATAACCAGTTGAAAAGACTGCCAGGGGAGACAGTACAACAATTTTCCGTTAGATTCAATCGAGTCTATTATTCGATGCCAGCTGATATAAGACCTTCTCCTAGATCTGCTCTCTTGCACTACCTGGGTGCCTTTGATCTGGAAATGGAGTTTCAGTTGAGAGAAAGGAATATTGCAACACTTGTAGAGATACAGAACAATGCATTAAATGTAGAGGCTCATTTGCTGATCCGAAGGGCAAGGTTGAAGGAAGAAGAGATGAAAAACATAGATCCGGAGAAATCGGCATCTTTAGAGGTAAAGCTTGACATGTTGGTAAGTGCAGTAGAAGAGATGATGCAAAAGAACACCACAAGGAATGAGTATAATGTTCAAGCCCATGACTTGTTGATTGAAGAAGAACAAGTGGCTGATCCAAAACATTTTGTTTCTTATCCCAGTTGTCATAGTGATTGTTTTATAGATCATTTTGGAGAAGAGAGAGTTGTTGATATGACATGTATGCTTGATGATGTGTTGTATACTGATGATTTTCCTTAGTTTGATCAGTATGATGATGATTATGTTCTCCAAACAGAAGCTAATCTTGCAGACAAATCAGTAGCTAGTTTGTGCGAGGAGGAAGTTCACTTTCAGCAGCTCGAGTACAGTGATCAACCGATGCATATCAGCTATGAAAATGATGAGGAAAGTGCAGAAAATTTTGAAGTAAGTGAAGGATCTTTGCCTTTTTGTTTTGATTCGTTTCAGTTCATCAGAGACAACTTCCATGCAATCAGAAATCAACTGTCGACAAGTCTTGATTTGGACCATCTTGAGGGCAATAAAAACCTTGTTCAAGACTTCTCATATCCAGATTTGCAGCCCCCGAATGCCATTGATTTTCAAGTTGCAGATGAAGACATGGAAGCTGGCACATATGATCAAATGATACAAGATGATTCCGTACCATTTTGTTTTGAATCATTTCAGTTTTTGAAGGGTAAATTGCATAGTAAATCTTCAAATGAGCAGCTTGTAGAAAATCATGTAATCTCATCAGAAACAATAGAAAATGGGCTACAACAGTCTTTTCAAGTTTTTCACGATCCAATAGCTGATGTGTTGGATGATGTCTGCAGTCAAATTTTTTCTCCATTGACTATATGTAAGCTTGAAGCGTGTGCTCATATAAACTTGATCCAACAACCGGTCTCTTTGTCATTTTCAGCAGGAGTCTCGTTACAAAGCTCAAAACAAAGTTTGCGTTCATGGTATGAGGAGAAGAAAAGTAATCCATTGGATGAGCTAAGTCCCAGTTTGCATGAACTTCAAGATCCTTATGCAGTGTTTTTGGAGGCGGATAGAGAATTCATAGTATTCAACAGATCTGTTCACAAGTTTCCATGGGAGTTGCCTTTCGATTCTTCCCTTTTCCTGCGCATCAGAAAGCATTTGGGAAGAAATCAAATAGCAGCCAAGATGCTTACATGGTTGCATTGGATGTTCCATTTCACTTGATTAGGTGGTGAAAAGAATAATTAGGGTAGGTTTGATGAATAAGCTCAATCATGAGCATTTTTCTAGTTTGTTAGTTATGTTTTGGTTATGTTTGGTTTTATTATGGTTTTC
This sequence comes from Pinus albicaulis, assembly GCA_034641835.2. Classification (NCBI taxonomy): domain Eukaryota; kingdom Viridiplantae; phylum Streptophyta; class Pinopsida; order Pinales; family Pinaceae; genus Pinus; species Pinus albicaulis. The sequence goes on from CM076572.1 coordinate 297,935,092, forward strand.
AATTTTAGCCTTAAGTCAGAGTCAGTTTGCATAATGTCAGTTTTAGTGTTTTGACTCCATAGCCCAAAGGACGAAGGCACTGTTTGCTCCCCCAAAGATCTGCCATTCTTGGAACCTCCCAGGAGCTACCATCCCCATTGGAGCCAATGTTAGAGTCGGTCTTGTCATCCCTCCATTAGAGATCATTTCTCTTATTTCATTTCATTTTTTTAGGTGTCTCATTCAGCTCATTCATCTGCATTCCATTAGGGGGCATGCCATTGTCTGACGGAAGGGATTTGTTTTCTCGTTTCCCTCATGTTTGTACCTACTGGGTTGGTCAAAATTTGTCAAAATTCATCAAAGTTCAGTTCATATCATTTATAGTCATAGATGGTTTTTGGTCAAAAAAGAGTCGTTTCTCTTTCTAGGTCTAGGGTTTGGTCTTCAGAAATGTTAAATAATGCTCGCAGGCCATGAGGATGTCTTCAATAAGTTTTTATTTCAATATTTTCATCGTCAATAATGCTCAAGGATATTTCTTCTTCAAAACTCTGTTTTTGAGGAAGAAATCGTCAAATTTATTGTTTGTAATAAATATGTATTTTAAAGTTTTCCGCCATGAAGTACTTCAAATGAAGACTCTGGTCATCCTTTGTCGAAGTTCAATGCCACTATCCCTGCAAAAATCAACCAAGAAAAACCATCATTTCAAGCCAAAAATCAAAAGGAAATTTGAAAAATAGAGTTGTATTAAAAGGTGAAAAAGTGCCGATGTGAAACATTACAAAGTGGGTCTTTACAAAGAGAAAATCAAAGCCATGACTCTATATAGATATTCCAATGTTTATCAATGCCATTTGCATTCAAAGAGGTCGATTGAAGTCGAAGTTCAGTGGTGAAAGGGCGATTTTGTAATTTTGAAAAACCAAGACTGTGTTCAAGGCTGCGTAGCGCATTGGGAAGCGCGTGACGCACTGGGGCTGCGCGACGCATTGGGAGTTTTCATACAGTGTATTTCTCTTCTAGCGTGGTGCATCCACAGGACGCGGCACACTGGGCTTGTGCGCGGTGCACAGAGCCTCCAAGGCAAAAATTTCATCTCCACTCCATTAAAAGTCAATTCGATTCAGCTCATTTTTCTCCAAGTAAGTTCGACCATGCTTGTTCAGTGATTTTAGTTATGTGTGGTGTGGTTTAAAGGCGAAGACATTAGATTTTGGTTGGTGAAAGAAAAAACCCTATATCTATATTAAAATCTGCTTCCTAGGGTTTGAAAAGAAATGTTGTAATTTGACTATTGGTGTTAAACGCTCCCACCCCATTTTCATTTGTGTTCCCATCATTGTTATCATATTGTTATCCTATTCCCGTTGTCCCATATCCTTTATATCCTTTGTTCCCATGTTTTCATCCTCAAACCCTACCTCTTTCCATCACATCCCTTCTTTCATATCATTGATAAAGTCCTAATTCCCAAAACATTCAAAGACTGTTTTGACATCCTTGACTTCACCTAGCTTGAGTATATCTTGTCATTTCACTCCTATCCCTAAAAACTACATTTCCCATCACTATCTCCCACTCCCATATCACTTATAAAGTCTCCAAATCCCAAAATTCCCTTAAGCAGTAAGTGACTGTCCTTCCACTCCAAATTCACTTGACAGTCTATTGTATTCATTGTGATATTTCCTCACAGTCCTCTATTTCATATGTGGCACACTTGGTATTGAAAGACAAACTCTTGTTTTCACCACATACATATCAGCATATACTTGTCAAACACCTTGTTTGTAGCACCATGTCAGAGACAAATTCATCATATGAGTAGGGATATGAGCAAGACAGTGACTCAACCACCGAGCTAAATGTACAGAGAAGGTCTCATAAAAGTGGCAGGCACGTCAGAGAGGAACCCACTTCTTTGGCTCAATTGTAGGCCTGCCCGCTTGCAATGACGTGCTTTCAGCAACAGTCATGTTTTCAGTATTGTGAGATGATATCTCAGATTCAGCACCATCAAGAGTTGGTTCGGTTATTTGTTTTACATTTGCGTGATGGTCATGTAAACCTTGCTGGAGTGAACTTCACTTTGACACCAGAGAGCATTTCTAAGGCAACTGGGATACCAAATATTGGTGAAGAGTGGAATAAGAGACAATAGCTAGATAGAGCATATTATGAGCCTTACATCAGGCCTGGATATTTGAGGCAGCTCAGCAGGTTATTTCCACTCCGGTTTCTGAAGGAGTCCTATGCACCATTGATGAAACTCATCATCAGATACTTTAGCTGTGAGGGCCGTTTCTCATGTCTTTATGCATATCACATTAGACTTTTGATGCATTTCACGAGAGTGAGACTGATGATTATTCCATATTTCATGTGTCAAAACATAGAGCGGATGACTACCCTGGTGCAGAGGAAGAATCTAGAGCAGCAACATAACAACATTTATCATTATGCGCTCATCAAAATTATTGTAGTACATCAGCCTGTATTGCAGGGCATTGCATGGGAATATGAGTTGTTCCTTCAGCTGTAAGCCTCCATCTCCTGTTTTAAAAAGTTGTTGCGGTGAGGGGGGCTGTCTGTCAGTTTGATGTTTCACGATACGCAAACCTCTCAGGTTGCTCCGATTAATGACATGTGGGAAGCCCACGAGCCTTGTTGCAGCGTATTGACAGTACTATCTCCACCAGGGGTGGAAGGGGTCTCATTACCTCCATCAGCAGCGCGAGTACTATCTCCACTTGGTGTGGAAGGGGTCTCGCCTTCAACATCAGCACAGGTATAGGACCAAGGCAAGAGGCCTATGCATGATGAGGTCCCTTCAGGAGGCCAAGACACTTATTTTACACTCATTGATGTTGATTTGAGCTCTCCTAGCTCAAAGATGAGAGAGACCATCCAGGAACAAAAGGATGAGATCGACACATTGACTGTGAAGTTGCAGAGAGCACAGTGGGTTATAAATTACTTAGAGCAGTGGAATAAACAATTGGAGGATCAGCAGACACTCATAGAGTTGCGTCAAATCCGTGAAGACCAGGAATTGGCCCGAAAGAGACCAGGTGACATGACACCTTTTGAGCGGCAGATTTGGCTTGAGAGAGTCAAAAAACATCTTGAGAAGCTGTTGGCGAAGGCCAGTAGGGACAAATACTTGCTCAGGCACATGAAGAACCACTATTGGGCCCGCACACACGTTTGTAGAGCTAGGATAAAGATTCTGAAGGCGAGATTGAGGAGAGCACTCAAACGTCGAAAAAGGCCTGATCCACTCTGAATCTTGGCCGAAGCTTCCTTGGATGAGCATGAGACATGATGGGAGACCTTCACTCCAAATTTCAACAAATTTGGAGTAAATTTTGTCATTTTTGAAAATTTTGGTTGCAAAACAGGTTTTTCTGCCCGACGCGTCGCGCCACTCGACGCGCGTTTATGATTGGGACATCTTCTGGAGGAAAAATTGATATTTTTGAGTTTGTTATGATAAATTATGCTTTCTCAGGAATGGCCGAGAGATTTCATCAAGTTCTGGGTTGCCTAAAGGGCCAAAAACACCTTGAAAATGGCCTTTCTACCACCTTTTGCACCAGAAGGAACCAGTCTTGGGAGATTGCAGTTTTTGAGGGGAAAATGAACTCCAAATTGAAAAATTCCACTTGGGTTGGATAGTGTTGGAGTTCCCATGTTTTTGGCCAGATTGGAAAGACCAAAAGATGAGACAACATCAGAACCACTTTTGGGCCGCAACCCCTTCTGCTTTAAATCTGTGCAATTACTGCTGGTACTCGGGCTGCAGAACTACTGCCATTCTCTGTTGACTGGAAAAACTGGTGAAATAATGCTGCTAGAGTACCCATGCTGTGTAACAAATTCTTCTTGATGATGTAGGACTGCTGAAAGGCCGTAGGTCTTCATTTGAGGCACAATGTAGACTGAGAAACGATGTGTATCACGTCCTTTCATGGGAGAACGCTCTGCTGATACGGAAAACCTGATAATATTATCTCTCTGTGCATAGGACCATCCAAGAGATCCACGGGGTCTTCCAAATCGTACCTTTGCCTTCTAAAATTCCCTGCAGAAGTCTCCTATTTATTGCCTCGGGCTTTCTGATGTTCCTGTGTTGTCTCTGTCTGTGAATTCCGAGCTTCAATGGCGCCGGAGGGTTGGTAGAGTTTTAAACTCTGTTCTTTGAAGAATTTATGGCGCAAGCACCTCTAGACGTTTCCTGTAACATCAGGCTCTCAATACAGCCTCTGCACATGGTTTTCTACGATCACCCCATCACTGCGACAAATATCGTGCAACATGGCGATCATTCCCTATTGAAAACCTTGCGAAACCTGAAACCTGTGAAGAGGAAACATGGACGGGGAAACGGATGTGGTGTGGATGGAGGAAGAGGCCATGCAGACGAAATGGTGGAGAAATTTGCAGAAGAAACGGTGAAAATCACTCTGGCGGGGGTTGACGGTCTGCAGAGCGAATATACATGGAAAACAAACGAAAACACATTAAAAAACACGAACGAACTGATTATACGTAATGGGATGGGCGCATGTACGGAGGGTGCACGTGGGGTGACGTGGCATACGGTGAAGACACGTGGACGGATGATGTGGAGGCCAGGGTGATGGTGGAATGGTCAATGGCAGGCAAGCGAATCTGGACCGTTGATCGGGCACAGATCAACGACGAGGGCGACACATGGTGGGTCTGCGGGTGCAGCGGAGACTGACTAACGAGCGAGTGGCTTGGATGAAGGGAGGCCTTCGGATGAAGATCTCGAGATCAAACGGTGATCGTGAATTCCGCTGCCCGGCCTTCGTCCGGGAGATAATGCGCGAAATGGCGGTTTTCGAAATAGTGCGCTTGGACACGTGTCACCCAGCGTATGGAATCACTGGCTCTCCGGGGAAAACCGCCTGCTGCAGATGGGCAGTGCGGAATTTACCGGCGGGTTTTGGAAAACAGCGCGGGGAGTGGGGACCACCATTTCGAGCGCGCTCCGCGCCGTTGGATTTGATCTTTAACGGACGGTGGAGGTCAACTACGGGGGGGCGAGGTGTACAGGCACGGGGATTTTGGGGCGACCCCCCGTAGTGCATAACGACTGTTCGATCGGGTTTTCCCACATCCCGAGGAGTCAACTACGGGGGCTCCATGTTTTGACTCTACAAACAGAGCAAAACCCCCGCGAGGAAAAGGTCCAAGTCACGGCGCCAGGTCTTATGGAAAAAGGTGCGGAGGCTAATGGGGAAGGGGCTAAGGCCTCATAAGGTCGGGAGTGGGCTTTTATGCCATTTTAATGTATTTAGAGGCCTAAAGAGGGTAACGATAGGAAGATGGAGGAGGAAACTAGGGAAATAAGGGAGATGGGGAAATTTAAAGGGGATTTTGGGGGATTTAGAGGGTTGATAAGGGGAAATAGAAGGGAGCAGAGACACTTTGACAGAAGGAGAAAACAAGGGAAAGGGGGCATTTTGCAGGGGTACAAGGGGTAAATGAAGGCTTTGAGCTAGGGAAACAGCAGAGGGGATTTGTATAAGGCAAAGCACGTAGAGACCTCAAGGATGATGTGTCTTCAAGGGAGATGCATTCCTTGAAGGTCTCCAAATTAACATAGCCCCCGAGCTTGCTTGTCAAGAATTTCATAGGGGGGCTAACAGTGGCTCCACATGGGGATGGCTTCTCCTTGGAGGAGTCAAGAAACCAGATATGATCTTTGGAGTAGGCCAGTTGCCTGCTGTCATAAGCCATATTTCTTCTTTGATTTCAGCTGCCACCATCTGATTTAAACACCAGCAGAAGTATTTCCCAACCAATCTACCTACCCAGACTACAGTTCTAACTGTTCCCTTTTGGGTGAATTTGAGCTTGCAAACCATTTACATCATTTTATTTGCAAACAAACCTATTCTACTTCTACCCTTATTGCTCCATGAGACCAGGTTAAACTATTGGCCTCATATGTTTCTCTACCTACACTACTACCTGCTAGGATTAGACTGTCTAGCAGGTTTCTTCTCTACATTCTAAGACAGAAATTGAAAAAACTAACTACATGCTCATAGACTGAGCTTTATTGAGCTTTTCCTACCTACCCTACTCTACTGAAATATTTACAAGTCTAGCTTACAAACATTGCCTTCCAATGTAACCAATCTACCAAATGATCCCATGGCTGGTCCTTCTTGCTCAATTCCTTGAGCATGCTGGATAGGCAGGGCAGCTCCCACTCTTCTTGTTCCATAACAGCAGCCTCGAAAAATGTTCTCTCTATTTGCAACATGCTTCTCAAAAAGACCCTTGATCCTTCTTGAAGTATATGCAGGAAATGTGCACAAGGATCATGAAATGGTGCCTGGTTATGAATATCTGGCAAGCAGGCTTCAACCAGGACTTCCTCTTCTTCCACTGGATCAATGATAAGACTCTCTTGAAGAAGAGAATCTTCTTCATCTTCTGAACTAGAGGATACATCATATATGGCAGTATTGTCCTCCTGGAGCTCTGATATATTTTTCTCTGAGGTGCTGAGCTTTGTGGGAAGATCTATGTATTCTTGAGCAGGGTTTTGGTCCATTGCTTCCTTTTTTTCAAGAGAAAGCTCTTTTCTTAAATTCTGCTCCAGAATCTCTTCTTTTCTTTCCTCCTCGTCTTCTGAAAGGAAAGACTGCTGGTTTCCAGTTTCACTGATGATTTGTGGTAAAGCAGAATGAAGATTCAAAGAATCTTCATCTGCTATTATACTGTCATAACTCTCCCCATCAGTGTCATAGATAGGATGATCGGTTTCATTGCTTCTCTGGAGTTGTTGGCTCTTATTTCCCTCCCATGGATCTAAGGATGATGGTCCTGCAAGTTCGGCTTCTCTTTGAAAGCACTCACCCTCAAACAGATCATGAAAAGGAAAATCATAATTGTAAGTAATGTCACCCTCCAAACCTATCGGATTTTCAGCAGGTCTTTCTTCATTCCGATCCACAGAGGGGTTTTCTGAAACTGAATCGTCAAAATCATAATATGAGTGAGCAAGAGAGTGTGTACTATAGAAGACTTTTGGGGTGGACTGCTGGTTTAATATTTGATCAATCTCCTCTTTTGTCAAAAAAGGAGCTTCCCTCTCATTACGGACAGAAGCACAATAGTCCTCTTTCTCTTGTATTAGCTGGTTTGGAGGCTGGATGTTTTCTTGAGCCTCATCTTCCACACCAGATTCTGCCTCTTCCATGTATTCTTCTGCTTCCTCAAGGCAACTTTCCTTATCAGCTTTTGCTAATAGGTCCTGATGTTCTCTGGTCAGTGTAACACAAGGCACAGGCAAGCAATCAGGCAGTTCTTGATCACTTCCCTCCTCATCTTCTATAGATTCTTGAGCATCATACATGTCTTGCTCATCTTCTCGGCTTTGATTTTGTTCTTGCTCTGAAAGATGCATGGGCTGCTCTAAATAACCATCATCTGCATTCGTATTAGCCATGTACATCTTCAGCACTTCACCAAACATTTCTGTTAATTCAATTAATTGATCACACAAAGCGTCATACTTTGTATCTCTGTCCATGTTTGGATTCATGCTTGTGAAAAGAAGGCTACTGCTTCTTATCAACCAGTTCAATGTCCTTCACCAGTGGAGTCATTTGGTCTTTGGATCATAGGGAGTGTGGAGTCGCAAGGTGGATGAATTTGACTGTTTGAAGCAGACTGCTGTCCACCATCAGCAATTAGGTAATGTCACCTTTCAGGAATAACCTCAAAACACAACAAACTCCAACCAGAGATTGATTGGGAGGGCGTTTACCATATATGTCACCTCCGAAGAGGGTGAGATCCGGAGGCTACCTGGCCCTTCCTAGGCTCTGTCTAAGAGTATGAGATCCACAACGAACGGAGGATGATTCAAGAAAGGGATGAATTTCTGCCAATCTAACCAGAGATTTATGGGTTTGAATGCCTAGGGATGTTCAAAGTGTAATGCACTCAAATTTCCCCAGCGGAGTCGCCATTATGTTGGAGTTCCCATGTTTTGGCCAGATTGGAAAGACCAAAAGATGAGACAACATCAAAACCACTTTTGGGACCTATGATCTAGCCCTCCTGGACCCGGAGAGGGATCTCTCCAATAAAGCAAAGAATGATGTATCTTTGAGAGCTCAAAATGAGATGTTAGGCTAGGTATGAAGCATAAAGGGGGTTTTAAAATGATTTGGTTGAAGGGTTGCTGGGTTGGTTAGGAGACCATAAACTGAGAAGGTCATGGGAGGAAAGGAACAAGGCAGTAGGATATTTCAGCAAAGAGGATAGGCCGAGAAAGTGCCATCCATTGGGCTATGGAGTCATGAAAGGAAATTACATGCAACAACTAGCCAAGGCTTTCAAAGGGCAAGTCATCTACACTAAAGGATCTTTTAGATAGATGATGGAATGGAACATCAAGGAGGGAAAGTGAAAGAAGGAGAGTAACCCAATTTCTGTCTATAGATCAGGTCAGAGGTAATTTAACTCCAGACCTGCTTGGACATACTCAAAGGTAGCTCTCAAAGAGGGACAAAGGGGTTGCTTATAGATCAGACCAGAGGTCATTTAACTCCAGGTCTGCTTTAGCAACTCCAAGGGAAAAAACAGAGATATATTTGACAAAGAAACATCCAAGTAGCAAACCCCTAAGTTCATACATCAGCCAGTAGGCAATAACATCCACTTCACTGGTTAAACCACATGAATTCACTCTTAGATAATACATAAAGCAGAAAACATTAAAGGTAGGGAGAGTAGGAAACATAGGGCACCTAACAAGGGCGAATCCTATGTTATATTTCTGTTTCCTACCAGAAGAACATGAAACAGCATGTAAATGAAATAAACAGAGTTAGAAAAAACATCACCAGTAGTAATAGACCAGGATCCTGTGAAATGTGCTTTGATTAATTGGTGCAAAACCAGTCATGTACAATAAGCTCAATGGCTAATACGATCCAAACTTTCTCCTCCTAGCCTATTACATACAAACTACTCTGTAACTCCCTCCCAAGACTGTTCTAACAGTCAAACTGAATCCCTTTAACAACAACAGCCGAACAACTGAACAACAACCTTAACAATGTGTTCTTCTGGATTCTTATAGGAGAAACAAAGCATAAGATGGTAGGTGAAGAATTAAATGAAGAATTAATGCTCAGAAGAGGAGGAAGGCTGCAACCCCTTCTGCTTTAAATCTGTGCAATTACTTCTGGTAATCGGTTGTAGAACTACTGCCATTCTCTGTTGACTGGAAAAACTGGTGAAATAATGCTGCTAGAGTACCCATGCTATGTAACAAATGCTTCTTGATGATGTAGGACTGCTGAAAGGGCGTAGGTCTTCATTTGAGGCACAATGTAGACTGAGAAACGATGTGTATCATGTCCTTTCATGGGAGAGTGCTCTGCTGATATGGAAAACCTGATAATATTATCTCTCTGTGCATAGGACCGTCCAAGAGATCCACGGGGTCTTCCAAATCGTACCTTTGCCTTCTAAAAGTCCCTGCAGAAGTCTCCTATTTATTGCCTCGGGCTCTCTGCTGTTCCTGTGCTGTCTCTGTCTGTGAATTCCGAGCTTCAATGGCGCCGGAGGGTTGGTAGAGTTTTAAACTCTGTTCTTTGAAGAATTTATGGCGCAAGCACCTCCAGACGTTTCCTGTAACATCAGGCTCTCAATATAGCCTCTGTACATGGTTTTATACGATCACCCTGTCACTGCGACAGAGATCGTGCAACATGGCGATCATTCCCTGTTGAAAACCCTGCGAAACCTGAAACCTGTGAAGAGGAAACATGGACGGGGAAACGGATGTGGTGTGGATGCAGGAAGAGGCCATGCAGACGAAACGGTGGAGAAATTTGCAGAAGAAACGGTGAAAATCGCTTTGGCGGGGGTTGACGGTCTGCAGAGCGAATATACGTGGAAAACAAACGAAAACACATTAAAAAACATGAACAAACCGATTATACGTAATGGGATGGGTGCATGTACGGAGGGTGCACGTGGGGTGACGTGGCATACGGTGAAGACACGTGGACAGATGATGTGGAGGCTGGGGCGACGGTGGAATGGTCAATGGCAGGCAGACGAATCTGGACCGTTGATCGGGCATAGATCAACGGCGAGGGCGACACATGGTGGGTCTGTGGGTGTAGTGGAGATCGACTAACGAGCGAGTGGCTTGGAAGAAGGGAGGCCGTAAGATGAAGATCTCGAGATCAAACGGTGATCGTCAATTCCGCTGCCCGGCCTTCGTCCGGGAGATAATGCGCGAAATGGCGGTTTTCGAAATAGTGCGCTCGGACACGCGTCACCCAGCATATGGAATCGCTGGCTCTCCGGGGAAAACCGCCTGCTGCAGATGGGCGGTGCGGAATTTACCGGTGGGTTTTGGAAAATAGCGCGGGGAGTGGGGACCACCATTTCAGGCGCGCTCTGCGCCGTTGGATTTGATCTTTAACGGACGGTGGAGATCAACTACGGGGGGCCGAGGTGTACGGGCACAGAAATTTTGGGCCGACCCGCCGTAGTGCATAACGACCGTTCGATCGGGTTTTCCCACATCCCGAGGAGTCAGTTACGGGGGCTCCATGTTTTGACTCTACGGACAGAGCAAAACCTCCGCAAGGAAAAGGTCTAGGTCACGGCGCCGGGTCTTATGGAAAAAGGTGCGGAGGCTAATGGGGAAGGGGCTAAGGCCTCATAAGGTCGGGAGTGGGTTTTTATGCCATTTTAATGTATTTAGAGGCCTAAAGAGGGTAACGATAGGAAGATGGAGGAGGAAACTAGGGAAATAAGGGAGATGGGAAATTTAAAGGGGATTTCGGGGGATTTAGAGGGTTGATAAAGGGAAATAGAGGGGAGCAGAGACACTTTGACAGAAGGAGAAAACAAGGGAAAGGGGGAATTTTGCAGGGGTACAAGGGGTAAATGAAGGCTTTGAGCTAGGGAAACAGCAGAGGGTATTTGTATAAGGCAAAGCACGTAGAGACCTCAAGGATGATGTGTCTTCAAGGGAGATGCATTCCTTGAAGGTATCCAAAATGACATAGCCCCCCAGCTTGCTTGTCAAGAATTTCATAGGGGGGCTAACAGATAGCATACAGACAGGGCTTTCGAATGAGCTATCATGAGCTCAATTTTGACTTCAGGAAGTGCCCCAAAAACAGGCTAAAATTGGCGCGGTGCATTGAGTTTTCTGGCGCGGTGCATAGAGGGATTTTTCCCAATTTTCACTTTTCAGCTCAAAAATTCGGCCAGTTTGACTAGTTTCACTTTTGGATGTAATTATTTATCTATATTGATGTAATTTTATGGCTATGATGTAATTTTGGCTTACATTTACTTTTTCTAGAGGATTCATTCACTAAAAAGTGAAAATTAAATGAATGAATCAGTTTCCTTCCTTTTAGAGGCAAGTTGTTTGGCTACCTAGATTTCAGTTCCATGTTTAGAGTTGGTTGAAACACCTCCTAGAAGGAGGAGCTCAACCCCTAGAGGCATGGGAAGGGGTTAGGATGGTTGATATTATGTATTTTCTGAGACATTTTCAGGGTTGGACTTTTGGGAATAGTTTGGCACCTCATTGTATATTCATTTCAAATTTTTGGCAAAGGAAAGACCAGAGTTTTGCAACACTTGTTGGGATCCTTGTGGCTCTGAGTTTTGATGATGTTTTTCTCCATGTATCTATAAGTTTCATTAATTTTATATGTATTCCATTTCCCTTCTCTTTAATTCTGAATTAAACAAATGAGTAACTAAGGTAGAATTCATTAGTTTGCTGGTGCTCTGCCTTAAACTTTTGTTTAGTTTTATATGTTTTCCTCCGTTTGAAGAGGATCATTGCACCTTATTTCCCTCTTTAGCTCCTCAGTAGTCTTTTCTATCCATTCATTGAATCTAAGACATCAAAGCCATTGCTTTCCCTGCCCCAACTTGAACTCTGCAAGAATTTGGCCTCATCCCCAAGCCCAAAATTTCCTTTCCCTTTTTCCAACAAAAACCCCTAAAAATCATTCCAACTCTTTGATTAATATACCTAGCCTAAAATTAGCACTCATTTCAGTCATCTCAGACCCTATTGATTATTTTTACTGAGTGTGACCTGGAGAGCGCCCTCTCCTGTTCTGGTAGGGCTAGCTACCAGACTGAGCGTGGTTTGGTGTTACCCTGAATCCCGCCTTCCTTCAGCCTAAGGTTGATTTGGGAAATAACAGTGTTAAAATACCCTTCTTGTTTAAAGGCATTTTTTCAAGGATTCTTAACTGCCCTTTTACACCTCCTATGTTCACAAACTTGATGTTCATTTCATTTCACACAAACCTTGAAGATCCATTGACCATGTTAGATTTTCCCTATGATGCACCCTGATTCATTGCTAAAATTTCCATAACCTTTTTTAGAATCCATAGCCCAATGACTTGAAGATCTCTAACTCCATCTATTCTACTTGATCACCTACCCAACCCAAACAAACAAAAAAACCCTAAACTTAACAACTAGCATAAAATCTAATCCTAAAAGCAAACAAGTTCACATCCTTTGCACAAAATAGAGAGAGCCCTCTCTGAGTCCTGGAAGGCTAGGTACTAGGACTCCAAAGACTGGTCTGATGTTACCCTTGTTCATTTGTTCTTACCAATCTAACAAATTATGGGGACCTAACATAATGCTGATCAAGGTGGGACCTTCTGAGTTAGTGAAAATCTAAGTATTCCTTAGGACTTCAGAAACCCTTGTAAAATAATATCCAATGATTCATCGCCACCTCATCACTGTAACATAATGGAGATCACAGTGGGACGTTTGAGTTAGTGACATCCTAAGTATCCCTTAGGAACTCTCAAATCCCTGTCAAACTTAGAAAACTCAAGTGTTAGCCGAGAGTAGAATTTAATTGTTTCACCATCCTAGAAAAATGATGACTCAACTGGAGGATACTCTTTAAAAACCTTAGGGCTACATAAAGGAACTCAAAAAACCCCAAAACATTCTTTATATTGGTTTTTTGTTAGCTATTGGTGGTGGACCATAAGTACATATCCTCAAATAGAAAAAAAAACCCCCTGGCGACTCCACTAGCCTCTAGTAGGCCTATTAAATTTAGTAGTTCTCATAGACTTCCCTAGGATTGTGTCAAATCAGCCCTAAGAAGTTTAGAGGCCTAGTCACACACTGTGCGAGTTTAGAAAACACTAAGATAGGCTAGCCTTTCGAAAACAATCATAAAATTTCAGCCTCTCTACACTTTGGGTTTGAAATCTAGCTTCACAAAGGATCAATACCAGATCTCACCCAGACCCAAACCCTCCTACCATAGTTGATGACCCAAAAAGGATTTTGTGGAAAACTTCTAGGACTGAAGATTCAAATCCTATTAGGACCATTCATAGAGCAAGTTATGTCCCTGAACATCTCACAGCCTTCCAAGACCCCCAGTTTGACTTACACCATACAAGAAACATTTTTAGAACTAAGTCATAAAGTGGGATTGACCATAATGACCTTAAGCCCATATATTTACAGTGGAGTCCTAGTAGAGAAGCCTCCCCTTCCACTCCTCCTGAATTTCAGCTTCTCCATCACTTTGGCTCATTCTATTCCAAGTCTGCTCAAAATCAGTTTGTCGGTCCAAGTACTTTCACCACACTCATTCATACCACCACTGTGAAAACCACTCCACTTCATCCTCCAACCCCTCTCACAAACCCTCCCCTTGTAAATCCTCCTTGGATTCCATTAGCTCCCATTATGGAAACATGGTATGCCCCTTTGGCACTACCGCAACTTCTGATAGCTTTTCCAAATGACTACCAATCCAAAATCCCTCACTTCACTGGAGTTGGCTCTACAACTGCCCAACGACATGTAGACAAAATAAATGATGCTTTTGACTACATGGAATTAGAAGAGGAAACCATAAAAATGAGGATGTTTACCCAGAGTCTAGGAGGAGAAGCTAAGAAATGGTTTAAAAACTTAAATCCTAATAACATACATGTCCTCCCTTCCCTCTATCAAATGTTCATAAACAAATGGGAGATTAAGAAAAACCCCCTACAAATCCTTTCAGAGTATAACAATCTTAAGAGGAATGTAGGGGAAAGTGTCCAAGACTATTGCAATAGGTTTAATAGTGTGTACAATGCACTCCCACCTCACATGAAGCCCCAAAAGGGCCTAGCCTTAGTGAAATTTCCGGAGGGCTTTGATCCTAACATGGCCTACCAATTAAGGGAGAGAGATCCCCTAACTTTAGATGACATGAAAAAAGGGACTGTGAGTGTAGAGGCCAATTTAATTGAGAAAAGGGCTAGGATCAGGTCAGAAAGGAAGGTTACCTACAAAGATGAAACTATGGCCTCAACCTCTTCATATGAAGCCAAAATTGACTGCCTAGTTAGAACAATGGAGAGAATGATGGAGAGGATAAACTTAAATGAAAGAGCACCTCCTAGGGAAAACCAAGCAAATCCCCAAAACAGAAATAGGAATCAAAACTTCAGAAGAGACCCTCCCCAATTCAAATAGAGAGACAATGACCAAAAAATTAGGCCTCCTTTCCAAGGCAACTATGTAGATGAAGAGGAAAGAGAAAATGAAGAGTTGGAAGAAAACCATTTAATCTGATAGGTTCTGACAGTGAGTGATGTTTTCCTTACAGAAGAGGAATAAGTTCTATTTTCCTCACATTAAACTGAAACAAAATTTGAGGATTATAAAGACTACAAATTAGGATTTGAGAATGCCATAATGGAGGTCCATAGGAAATATGACCTTAGTAGCAAAAAGAACCAAGATGTCTCCAAGAAAAACAAATTAGACATTGCAGTCAGGAAGACCCTTGAAAATAATCATAAGAGGACAGCAGACAACATAAACACCATGGATAAGAAAACTGATCCAAACAAAGACAAAATCAGCCAGCAAAATGGTGACCCAAGTTTCCCTAGTACATCAACTAGTGGCCCTGAGAAAAATCTTTTGTCTAAAGCCCCAAATCAGAATCAGCAAATTAAAATTGTAGAAAAAATTATGGCTGATAAAACTGATGTAAATATGCCCAAAACAAAAATACCTTTCAGTTTTGAGGGAGAGATTTCCAAGATCAAGATAACCATACCTCTCAATGAACTAGTAACCCAAGATGTGTATAGGTCCCAAGTCTTGAAATTTTTGAACATAGGAAATGACACCGACACTTTGAACTTGACTAATGACAAGCCTGAGCTATTGTTTGGACCTGAGGTAGAGGGAAAATATCAAGAAGGAGTTGTCCCTCCTTTATATATTAGCTTAAACATACATGATAAAATATTACACAATGATATGCTAGACTTTGGTGCCTCACACAACCTCATGCCTATGGTCGTGATGGAGAGATTAGGCCTCTAAATAACTAAACCTTACAAGGATTTGTACTATTTCGATTCGATTAGAGTCAAATGTTTGGGTCTAATCAAGGATATGTGTGTCAATCTGGCACAAATACTTGCTAAGAGTCTAGTCATGGACATAGTTGTTGCTGATATTCCCCCGAAGTATGGCATGCTTTTACCTAGAACATGGGGAGCCAAACTTCAAGGCAGCCTCCAAATGGACATGTCATATGCTACCATCCCTATTTTTAGCCAAACAAGGAGATTGTATCGGGAATCTCACATGAAATTTATTGTAAGTAGCCTAGATAGGCAAAAAAACACCCCTATTAATTCCATTCATTCAGACCTTGACTCATTTATCTTGTATGGTGAAAATGACATTAGTGAATAAGTAAATGAAAATGATAAGGAACTAGGCCTACCAGAATAGTCAAATCAATCCCCAAATGAAGAACATGACAACCAAAACACTAGTAGCCCTGAACAACAACACAATGGCGAATCTGAGCTTGACACACTTTGGAAAATGAGCTTTGATGGCTCTTGTGGAAAAGCCGGTTTAGGAGCCGGGGTTTGGATCCACAACATAAATGAAGGCCACTCCTACAAACTAGATTTTCAATGAACAAAGTATATTGCAGAGTATGAGGCTCTCCTCCTTGGTTTACATTTGCTTATAAACATAGGAGCTAAGAAGATCTAAGTCCAAGGAGATTCAGAGCTGATCATTAGGCAAATCAAAGGGGAGTATTCAGCCAAGAATCCTAGACTAAGAGAGTATAGGAATCTTCCCTAGACCTCCTGAAAACCTTTGAGAAATATGAGCTCACTTTCATCCCTAGAGCTCAAAACGACCTTGCCAAGGAGCTTGCCTTTGCTGCCAGCAATTTCCAAAC
This sequence comes from Pinus albicaulis, assembly GCA_034641835.2. Taxonomy (NCBI): domain Eukaryota; kingdom Viridiplantae; phylum Streptophyta; class Pinopsida; order Pinales; family Pinaceae; genus Pinus; species Pinus albicaulis. Next base: position 297,951,392 of record CM076572.1, read on the forward strand.
ACCCCATACAAATGAAAAATACACTGTTAAAGTAAAAAACTGGCCTACAATACCTGAAAACATAGAATATTGGCAAGTGTTTGAGGGTGATAAAAAAATTGATGACTTTCTACAATCTAAGAATGAATTTGCAATACCAAAACCAAGCTTAGGGCATGAAGAAGATTATTTTGTTGAAGAGCAAGCCCACAAAACATAGTTGTCCTCTACTGCTGATATAAATCTTCTTGAAAATCCTTATGAGGCAGAATTGTTTGAAAATCTAGATCAAAAGGACCTTGAAGTTTTACAATGTAAAGATGATACATTACTAAGGGGCCTTACACCATTGGAAGAATTTTTTTATTTTAATGATGTGGCTAGAAAGCCAAAGATGGAATCCACTGAGACTAGTGTAGAAGAATGTAACATAGGCAGCATAAAATAACCCAAGATGATCAAGCTGTCCAAAACTCTTCCTCCTCACATAAACAGAAATATATTGAGCTTTTTAAATATTTTAAGGATGTGTTTGCATGGGGGTATGAGGACATGAAGTCCAATGACACAAGCATTATTCAACATAAAATTGTTCTCAAGGAAAATCAGAAACCATTCAAACAAAAATTGAGAAGAATAAACCCCGTCCTAGTACCTTTAGTTGAGAAAGAAATAAATAAGATGTATGATGCTGGTATCATAGTCCCACTTAGGTACTCAGAATGGGTTTCTAACCTTGTGTCAGTAAGAAAGAAAAAATGGGAGATCAGGTTGTGCGTAGACTTAAAAAACTTGAACAAGGCCTCCCTAAAGGACGACTACCCTTTACCCAAAATGGATCATATACTACAAAGGGTGGTAGGTTCTAAGAGAATATCATTTCTTGATGGATTTTCGGGGTACAATCAGGTATTAGTATTGCCAAGTGATCAACACAAAACTACTTTCACAAATCCTTGGGGCACATTCATGTATGTAAAAATGCCATTTGGGTTGATGAATGCGGGGGATACTTTTCAAAGAGCCATGCACATAGCTTTCTCTGAAGACATAGGTTACTTCATACTGATATACCTTTATGACATCACTGTCTATTCTAAAACTGATGAAGAACACCTAGTCCATTTGCAAAAGGTCTTTGAAAAGTGTAGGAGGTATGGCCTATCTCTGAATACTAAGAAAACATTGTTTGGTCTTCAAGAAGGAAAACTCTTAGGCCACATCATTTCTGAAGAAGGGATAAAGATAAACCCCAAAAGGATTGAAGGTATACTACAAATCAACCATCCTAGAAACATTAAAGAGCTGCAATATTTCATTGGAAAGATAAACTTCCTAAGAAGGTTCATTCCTAACCTCGTTGAACTCCTAAGAAATATCACAAACATGCTGAAAAGAGAAGTAGGAGTCAAGTGGACAACGAAATCCAAACAATCCTTTGAACTGGTAAAATAAGCCCTTACCCAAACACTTGTTCTAATCAGCCTCGACTTTACCAAGGATTTCTTCATTTTCTCCTTTGCATCCGAACACATTGTTGTTGTTGTATTGCTTCAAAAGAACATGATGGGACAAGAACAACTCATAGCCTTCTTCAGCAAATCATTGAGGGATGCTCCTATCAAATATAACATCATGGAGAAACAAGCCTTTGCCTTGATCAAAGCATTGAAGGACTTCAGAGTTTACATTTTGCACTCCCATATTATTTCTTTTGTTCCACATACAGTTGTTATAGATATTCTGAATCAGGACCCTGATGGTAAACAGGGTAAATGGATTTTTATTATTTTAGAATATAATTTAGAAATAAAACCCACTAAACTAATTAAAGGACAAGGACTCACAAAAATCATGGCTGAATCAAATTTTCAAGCACTAGACATGAATATGGTTGATGCATTAGAGGAACAGGAAGAGTTCACAACTCCACACATTGAAGAAGTATTTTGAATTCATCTTGGTATACTGATATTCTATATGTGATTTTTTGTCTTAATGCTCCTCCTACTTTATCCAAAACAAAAGCTAGATTCTTGAAACGAAAAGCTTTAAATTTCTGCATTTTAGATGGAGCTTTGTATTGGAAAAATTCTGTTGGCATATTGCTTAAATGTTTGCTTGAAGATGATGCAGATAGAATTATGCATGAGTTACATGAAGGAGAGTGTGGAGGTCACCTCTATTGGAAAACCAAAACTTATAAAATCCTTAGAGGTGGTTACTGTTGGCCCACTCTTTTCCCTGATACACACAAGCTAGTTGCAACTTGCCATAAATGCCAAATATTTGATGGAAAGAAAAAATTACTACCTTTGCCCTTACATCCTATTAGTGTTGAAACTCCTTTTCAATAGTGGGGTTTGGATTTCATTGGAGAAATCCACCCTACCTCATCTACCCAACACAAGTGGATTCTCACTGCTACTGATTATTTCACCAAATGGATAGAAGCCATCCCTTCAAGGAATGCTACTGACTTAGTCATCATAAAATTCCTTGAAACCAACATCTTGTCCAAATTTGGCTATCCCAAAAAAATCGTCACCGATAATGTTGCTGCATTTAAGTCCAAAATAATGGTGGACTTTTGCTACAAATACCATATCATGCTAGGGCACTCTACAACTTATTACCCTCAAGGTAATGGGCTAGCTGAGTCCTATAACAAAACTTGGGTGAACATCATCAAGAAGATGCTAGAAGAGAACAAAAAATCATGGCATAGAAAAATGATGCATGCACTATGGGCTGATATACTAACACTAATAAATCTATCAATATGTCTCCCTATCAGCTGGTTTATGGTATGGATGATGTTTTCCCAACATCATTGGGAGTTCCAGCTATGAATTTTCTTCAAGAGGTGCAATCAAAAGAGAATGACATGTAAAGGAGGCTGAACCAAACCATTCATTTGCAGAAATAAAGGGAGGAAGTTTACAAAAGAACACAAGTAGTGCAGGAGAACATAAAGAATATCTTTGAAAGATGGACCAAAGCCAATGATTTCCACATTGGAGACACAGTGATAAAATGGGACTCTAGGAGGGAGGACAAAGGCAAGCATGACAAATTTGAAAATTTGTGGAAAGGTCCTTACATCATTCATTCAGTTAGAGGTAACAATGCTTTCTTTCTACAATGGACTGGATCGAGTAGAGGTATTCAGAGGTCCTGTCAATGGTAGGATGCTCAAACACTATTTTTTTTCAAAATTCCTAGTTTGAAGCTTTCATTCATCGTACATAACATTGATTGATGAAAAATCAGGAAAATAAAAACAAAAAAACAAAGAAATGAAGAAAAAGAGGGCAGGAAAAGGAATAGGTACAACCCCATACCCTAAAAAGAGTGTTGTTGAATGTGTGCAAGCCTAAATTCCACTACTTGTTAAGAAAAAGAGTCTTGTTCAGTCATTTGGCATAATCATGGCTAAACATGTTTTGAATTTTTTTTGATAGGTTAGTGAAAGAAGACTTGTCAAAATCATTTAAGCTTGAATTTTCAGTAGGATAGAATAGGAAGAAAAGATGTTGGTTCTTAATGCTCAAATCTGAACCAAAGAGAAAGATAGGGATTCCTAACAAATGATAGATCACAACCCTCATGTTTTCTAGTTTTTTTTTGTACAAAAATAATGTCTGTGTGCAGCTTGTCCCAATGCCACAACCCATGGTAAATCAGATTGCTTAATCCTGGTTTAAGTCATGTTTTCAATTTCATGTCAGTAGATTAGAGAATGAATCATGTCAAACAGCTTAATCTTGACAGATGGATAGTCTAGGTAGAGAATAAAAGAGTTCATTAGCATAATCTGAACCCTTGGAAGTGATAAGGGTACAGTAGATAGTTTTTTTTCTTTCAAAAGAAAAAATGTAAAAAGGTTTTCCAATCCAGGTGCACCTACAAGAAGAAAAAATGATAGGAAAGGTATGATGGGTAGGTAGAGATGAGGTTGAAGCAATCATGTCTTTCGTATTCTTAAGATCATAGCTTCAAAAGAACATCAACAAATAAAGGAAGAAAGATCTGCCCAAAGGATAAGGCACTGGTTTTCAAAACTCAGAGATTTGATATCTGAAGTTCTTGACACCTCCTGAAAAGGAGCTGTCCTCCCCAAGTGGAGCCACTATTAGTCATCAGTAATTTTTTCTATTTGTAGATGACTAAATATTTGTCCTAGATTTCTAAAAACAAGATTCCTGAATATTGTGAGTTTTAGAGATCTCACTGCCTTCATTATCCTTATACCAAAATTTTCACTATCTCTACTATTTTTCCATTCCATGGTTAACCTACCATTCCCAGAAGACCCCTCATGGGCTTATGCCACTCATCTATATCATATTTTCCCACCCATAACCTCAACACTCTGTTTTTCCTTTTCCTCACCCCTCACTTTCTATCTAGTGTTACCAAACAACATTTCTTTCCCATGTTCACCAGGTTCCTCAAGCATTTATGGTCTCAAAAATATATTTGTAGGCTCTTTAGATAAATCAAGTGTATTTTATATTGGATTTTCAGTACATCAATTTATCAAAAACTCTATTTTATACAATTGAAGACCCCAAAGTAGCTTTTAGTCAAAGACCAAGTCAAAGGAGCCTCCCACTAGGTCAATAGGGTTTCATAGGTTGTAGGATCTTCATTGGTGTTTCAAGCTCTGTTTTTCCTGTACTAGAATTTGGTTCAAATGCAAGACAAGATCAACACATGGTTGTCCGAGAGAGATCAGAAAATCTCCTAATAATACCACCTTATCAACTTCAAGTTCTGCAAAAGGCAATTGTGCATTTTGACATTTCTGCAGGAGTGTTAAAGTGACTATCAATAGAAAATTGGTAAGGTAAGAGGCTTGCTCCTCAATGAATAAATTCACAACAAAGATAGAGGGAGCAGTTTGGGTTCAAAGAGAATCAGGTTTTCTAACCCTGATTGGGCCAGCAATGTGCCAAGCAAGGATCCAATGCAGCAAACCACATGAAGGAGGCACACCAAGGAAACCAAACATGTAATTTTTTTTTTAGAAATTATAAATGAAAAAGGGAAAAAGGTTGAGGTGAATTGAACATAAATGAATGAACTCGAAAGGCTATAGAGAACTTAGAAGACAACACTGATAATTGTTCTCAAGCAGTCGAGAAACCTAGGGTTTTGGAAAGATAGTCAAAGGAGGTAAAATGAAGATGTTAGGCCTCCATGATGACAACAGAAAGAAGGTTTGAAGAGATTGTTGTGTGTGACATCCCAGAATTTGTCAAAGGTAAGTTTACCATGCCTTAGGATCAGTGAAGGAGGTGATGACAGAATTTTTAGCCCCTTGCCAAGTAAAAGATGATTTGAGTTTCAAGGTAAGGACAAAAGAAGTTTTGGAAATTCTGCCACTGTGTAAGTTTCTCAAGTTGTCAAAAATAAAGTTAGCAGGCTTCAAAGATAAAAGGAAAATTCATTTCAGTTTTTTTTATCACCTATAAGCAAAAAAGGTCAAAGGAATGTCAGTTAAAATAAAAGGAGTAAAAACATTAGCAAAGTGGGTTCTCAAAGTTTGATTTAATTTTCTAGACTATAAAGGAACATTTTGTTCTCCTCATAACTTATTATGCACTTGCAAAGATCATCAAAGCATCCAAGAGAGAAAATTGTGAATTTTGGGTTGAATTTGGGCAAGTCTACCTATCGCTGTGCATTCAAGTCGGCGTTGCGTGTTCAGGAGGAATTTCCTGTGCAAATTTGCACTACACTGCGCATTGAGAACCACGCTACGCATTAACCCAGGAAGCCCGAAAGGCCGGTGCAGAGGAATTCCGGCGCTGCGCTTTCGGTAGGGAAGCCCGACAGGCCTGTGCAGGCATTGCACTTTCGACAGACCCGACTGGCCTAAATACACGTTCAGGAACTGTGCTTTGGACCTAAAGCTCCTCCTGCACCTGCAAACACCCAAAAACATCAAAAATACCTCCAAGATGCCATCAAAGGGTCTTCAAAGCATTTATAAACTGGTAGGTGGATGTTATTATTTTCCCTCCAGAGCTTTTGATGTTTTGATATTAAGAGAAATTGAACAAACCCTAAGGTAAAACCCTAATATTCATACTAAAAACCCTGTTAAACCTCCATCACCTGCAAACAAGGAGATATCAGTCAAACATGAATACAATAGTGTGGTTGTGATTTGAATTTGGCCATCCATCAAAGCTTAAAGGCTCTATTCCATACACTTACACCTTCATTCATCCCCCTCACTCACTTGCAAAAGCTTCCTTCTTACCATCATTCCATCACTCCTCATATCAGCTTCACAAGCAGAGCTAGGGTTTGTTTTGAAACAACAGTAATCAAAATTTCAAGAGAAGGATGAAATGGTAGTGGTGAAGAAGGGAAAGTGCCTAGGAGATAGAAACACAGAGGTGGGAAGGTTAATAGGTTTTAACCCCAAGACACTATGGAGCTTAATGCCTCTCCTATGATTGTCACATGTTTCGAAAATGTGGGATGTTTTCACTTTTGTTAAAGAGTACAATAGGTACAAAGTCACCCAGATCTCACAAGGTTATTCATCCTTAACCTACATGAAAAACATTCAAAATTTGTAGGGGTGACCTTTCAACTCTCCTAAGATTCCATTGCCCATGCTACATGCATACCCGTTGTTGTTGAAAAATGGTTCAAAAGAGCCAATTTAGACATAAGTTGCTATGAGCCATTTCTTAAACCTAGATACAAAGAAGACTAAAAATCTATCTTCCCTTTTCACATTTGTTGGAGAGGTATGAACTCTTGATGAGGGTCATCATGAAATATTTTACATGCGAGGGAAGGTACTCTAGACTTTACTCCTATCATATCTTTGTACCATAAGGAATAATTTTTCCAACTAAATGCATGAGATGTACTAGGATCTTGCTGCAAATTTTGAATTAGTGTCCATACATATTTGTCCTTATTCCATTCATCTCTTGCTTCAGTTATCCAATTTGGTTGGATAATAGAAATGGCACAAAGCAATGCTTCCACCTCTTCATTCTTTCTTGAGAGCGCATCTGCAACAACATTAAGATTTCCTTTTTTTGTAGATTATTTCAAAGTCATAACCCAACATATTTGTGACCCATTTTTTCTTCTCTTTTGAAGATATTCTTTGTTCCAAAAAGTGTTTAAGACTATCATGATCCGTTTTTACCTTGAAGTGTCTTCCCATTAGGTAAGTTCTCCATTTATTTAGTGCATGCAATATTGCTAACATTTCCTTCTCATAAATAGGTTTCTGTAAATACTTTCCTTTGATTGGACGACTTTCAAAAGAAATGGGTCTTCCTTCCTGCATTAAAAAAACACCAATTCCATTTCCTGAGGCATCACATTCCACAATAAAGGTTTTTGTGAAGTCTGGCGTAGCTAAGACCGGTGCTAGGCACATGGCCTCTTTAAGATGTTCAAAGGCCTTAGTTGCTTCAGGAGTCCATGAAAATGCATCTTTCTTCAATAATGTTGTTAGAGGTGCTGGTATTCTCCCATAATTCTTAACAAACTTGCGATAATACCCTGTTAACCTGAGAAATCCTCGCAACTGTTTTATGGTTGTGGGGACTTTCCATTCCTTAATGGTTTTAATTTTGTTAGGGTCTACTTTAACACTCTCGTGAGATACAATATGACCTAGATATTCCACCTCTTGTACTCCAAAGAAACATTTGGATGTTTTTTCATATAATTGTTTGTCCTGCAATAGTTTGAGAACCCTGTCAACATGTTCAACATGATCCTTCCAAGACCTGCTATAGATTAGTATATCATCAAAAAATACCAGCACAAATTTTCTAAGGAAGGGTTTAAAATTGGAATTCATCAACCCTTGAAATGTAGAAGGTGCATTGGTAAGGCCAAAAGGCATGACCAAAAATTCATAATGACCCTCATGAGTTCGAAAAGCTTTTTTTGGAATATCTTCAGTCTTCATTCTAATTTGATGATATCCTGAACGAAGATCCAACTTGGTAAAATAAATTGCTCCATGTAATTCATCCAATAATTCATCAATCACCGGAATGGGAAATTTATATTTAATGGTGAGCTTATTGAGCTCCCTATAATCCGGACACATTCGCCATGATCCATCCTTCTTGTGTACCAATACTACGGGAGCAGAGAAAGAACTTTGACTAGGTTGAATTATACCCGCCTCTAACATTTCTGCAATCATGCGTTCAATTTCGCTCTTTTGGAAGTAAGGATATCTATAAGGCCGGATGTTTGGAGGAACACTTCCTGGAATCAAATGAATAGCATGATCCTGATCACGAATAGGTGGGAGTCCTTTGGGAGTTTCAAACACCTTGGAATGATTGTCCAAGACTTGTTGGAGATCTGCAGAAATAGATGATTTTGATGTTGGAACTTCTAGTGAGCATAATTGTGCAATTACACCTTGTTGTTATTTCTTTAGAAGCTTTGTCATGACATTAGAGCTTATTATCCTTCCTGGCTTCCCTGCAATACCTCATAATTCAACTTCCTTTCCTTCTGAAAAAAATTTCAAGAAAAGTTCTTGAAAATTAAAAGCTACCGTCTCCAAAGATTGTAACCATTGTACTCCTAGTACAACATCAGCACCTCCCATAGGAATGGAAAGCATTGGACTAGTAAATACATATTCCCCCATGGTTAGCTTGATATTATGCCATTTTCCAGAGAAATTTATAGTTCCTCCATTTGCAACCATCACTTGACATTCTGGTGCTGGGTATAGGAAACAATTTAATTCCTTGGCTACCTTATAATGAATAAAATTATGGGTGCTACCTGAATCAATCAACACTATTAACCTTTTCTTCTTTATATGTCCTTCTATCTTGAGAGTTTGAGGAGTGGTAATTCCTGCCAGTGCATTACACGATATGGTCGGATTCATTTCTTCCTCTTCTAGGGGTGCTTCCTGGTGTATATCCTCTTCTTGTTCATTTTCTTCTTCTTCTTCACAATCTATGTAAAATAATTTCTTCTCAGCACACTTATGACCTTTAGTGTATTTGCTATCACAACTGTAGCAAAGCCCTTTTGCTCTTTTTTCTTCCAATTTTTGTGGTGTCAACCTTGTAGGTTGTGGAAATCTAGGTGTAGCAACATTTCCTTCTTTATAGAAGTGAGTGGTAGGCTTCCTTGTCGCCATAATTTTACATTCAATTTTTCTTGCCAACCTGAATGCCTTCTCCAATGAATGAGGTTCCAAAATGTGAACTTCATGTTGGATGTTATCCTTTAAAGTGCCTATGAAGAGATCAATCTTGTGTTCCTTTGGAATATCAGTTACCCTTATATTCAATTTTTGGAAGTCCTCAATGTGCTCCCCCACTAAACCCTTTTGTTTGAGATTTATCAATTGGCTAAAGAAGGTGTTGCTCTTTGTATCCTCATAATGTGCTATCATTTCCTCCGTAAAAATTGACCAAGTGACAATTTTTTTACGGGAGCAAAGCCATCGATACCATACAAATGTATTTTGTTCTAAATGAAAAGTTGCAATGCATACCTTTTGTGTGTTTTGCACATTATGGAAATCAAAATATTGCTCCATCTGTAGTATCCATGTTACAGGATCCTTTCCATCAAACTTCCTCATATCCATTTTTGGAATATGGTGGTTCTTCCCGCCAACATTAGAGTTTATGAAATCACGATTAACATTTATTTTTTCTCATCATGAGTTTCCTCTACTATATTTTCACCATTAGGAAACATTTCTTGTATCAACTTTGTCAAACCTTCTATGTCTGCTTTTAGATCATTCTTCATGTTTTCCATTTTAGCTTCCATGTCATCCATCTTAGATTCCATGTTAGCTTCCATGCCGTCTATATTAGATTCCACGCCTTTCTTCAAACCATCCATATTATTCTTCACACCATCCATCTTTGCTTCCACGCCTTTCTTCAAAACTTCCTTTTCATTTTTTGCTGCTCTTTGCGAGAGCGAGATTTGGTGCACTTGCTCTTGTAATTTTGTAGATCATTTTGTAGTTCTTCATCTTCATGAGTCATAGTAGAGCCTTATGAAGGCTTAATGGGTGTTGAATTATTTTTATGGGGCATTTTTTAGAACCAAATACTGATATCTATTCTAAAATATGCCCTTGGAGTCAATTCAAATTGATTTTTCAAACAAGACTTATGCAATTCGGAAACAAATACACACCTTTTTCTTGCTTTTGAGGAGCTCAATATTGAAATTGGATTATCACTGTGATTGCAGCTCTTCAATATCTGAAATTCAATACTGAATTATCCCTATAAATTCTCTTTTGAATGCCACAGGTCTGACCTGATTTGGATTCTCCAAGACAAAGTTATGTCCAATCTCCCACAATGACCTAATTATGGATTGGTTCAGTAGAGAAAAATTGTACGACTTGACACGTGTCACTGTTTAGTCATTCGCCTCTGAAATTGATAGCCACGAAACTAAAGTCTATGTACTTGCAACCACTTTTTACGGCACTCCAATCCGATGCTCAGAGAGGGAGTTATTGAGATTTTATCACGATCATCTCTTTGAGATGAAATTCGGGAGCCTAAAAAAGCACTACCTTCCACAGATCATATCTCCAAAAATATTACGAACCAAGCTCTGAAATTTTGTGAAGAGTTTCCTCAGGATTTCAGATTCGCACCCTAAAAATTTTAGATTTTGAAACTTTGTAGAAAAAAATTTATAGCGCAAATTCCACGATGACCTGTTTAGGAGATTGAAAAAATACCTAACTGCCATAGATCATATCTCCGAAACTGTTGCGAACCAAGCTCTAAAATTTTTAGAAAATCTTCCTCAGGATTTTAGTTTCGCACCCTAAAAATTTCATCATTTGAAACTTCATAGGAAAAAAGTTATAGCAAAAATTCCATGATGACTTGTTTGGAGCAGCGAAACCCTAGAATCCAAACTTCTGATACCAAATGTTGTGTAACCAACTCCAAAAATAGAAGAAAAGATATATCAACGCCTTAGAAATAAGCCACTTTGAGGGGGAAACCTCCAATACATTACATAAATGAACAATTCTTGGATGATACAATTTACAAAACCTCCTTTCTATATATAGGAGTCCATGTGGCCATAATGTAATCCTAGTGGGCCATAATGTAATCCTAGCCGACCTAACAATAATAATTTAAGGGCACAATAATAAAAAAAATGGGGTTACAAGGGTACAATAATAAAAATAAGGGGGTTACACTAATAATAATAAGGGACTACACTAGTAATATAGGGACCTAACTATCCCAAGCTTCTGGAGAAGATATTCCAATGCTAGCAAATATTTAATATGTGATTCTTTTGGTGCTGCTTGGAATCTTGCTACTTGTCCAACTACTTGGATAACATATGGTCAGGAGGCTGCTACATATAGAAGACTACTATCGCTGATCAAAAAAAGCTTGGCTACAAGTGGACCCAGTTTTCCTGTGCAGGCACTGCACCTTCAGACCTCATTGTTGCGCCCTTATGTGAAAAAGTCAACAAAAGACACTCATTTATGGTAAAATGATATTTTAATGTTTTTTGGGGAAAATCACTCCAAAGTTAGGTGTTAGGAGTTATTTTTGAATTTATTTCAATAGATATTTTATGCCTTGGGCCTTGCATGGTCTCTTGGACATAAATGCTATTTATGGGTATTTATGAAAATTTCAAACCCTAGTTAGGGTTTTTCCCCTCTTTTTCTAGATAAACAGGGCATGAGGGCCTTATTGTAAGAGGTTGGCATTTGATGAATTTGTGAGTAATACATAGACTTAGAGATTGAAGATAAATTAGTCTTTTTGTTTGTGGATGGCTTGGCTTGCTTGATAATGGAGAAGGCTTGCTTGTAAGATCCCTGAGCATAGTTAATCATTATGTTTCATATTTCTATGTTGCATTAGGACAAAATTTTTAGACTAAGAAATGTTTTTTAGAGGAACCTTAGCTCTGTTTTTCCTATATTGCCTCTATGTTTTCCTCTGCTAGGTCAGTTTAGAGAATTATTAGTTGCTCTCTAGACCCACTTATGCTTGTCTATCTTATGAATGATTCAATACAGTAGATATCAAAGATGTTTTATGGTTATCCCTGCTTGTTTGATGTTACTTAAACATTGTTCTTAAGATATTTTTTTGAAGTATCACTGATTAGGTTTAGCCAAAGAGGTTTATGTTTTGATCATGCCCTTTGTCCATTCTTGAAAGGTTTCCTTGGAGGTCTTTATGGCTATGATCAATGTTTTTTAGGAGTTCCCTCTTCTTTGATCTATGTTATATGTCTGTCTTAAATGTTTTCTAATCTTGAAGGTGAAATCACTAGAAGTTATACAAGTTTCTTACCTTCTATAGTTCACTAGATTGTTTGTCTTAAATGCTTATTTTCTTGAGTTTAATCAAAGATTTATTGGTTTTCCTTGTCTTATGATTAATTCTTTATGCTGAGTAGTGTTAAAATACCCTTCTTGTTTAAAGGTATTTGATCAAGGATTCTTAACTTCCCTTTTACCCCTATTATGTTCACAAAATTTATCTTCATTTCATCTCACACAAACCTTGAAGATCCATTGACCATGTTAGATTTGCCCTGTGATGCACTCTGATTCATTGCTAAACTTTCCATGATCTTTTGTAGACTCCATAGCCCAATGACTTGAAGATATCTAACTCCATGTTTTCTACTTGATCACCTACCCAACCCAAACAAACAAACAAATCTTAAACTTAACAACTAGCCTAAAATCCAACCCTAAAAGCAAACAAGTTCACATCCTTTGCATAAAATAGAGAGAGCCCTCTCTGAGTCTAGGAAGGCTAGGTCCTAGGACTCCAAAGGCTGGTATGATGTTACCCCTGTTCATTTTTTATCACCAATCTAACAAATTACGGGGATCTAACAAGAAATTTTCTATATAATAAATATTGAAGACATATGCAACAACAATGGTGGTTTTCTCCCAACTTGGGTTTCCACCTTAAATATTGGTGTTCATGTGTAATGCTCTTATGGGATGATTTATTCTCTTATTAGTGCACATATTTACTGCTTAAATATATGATGCATAAATGCTGACTTGGGTTAAATAATGTTCTGAATATTTATCTGAACAATAAAGTTATTTGGGTATACGCAAGTTTCTATTAGGATAACCACGTACATACGCTAGTTGGGATAATCAAAGTCGCGTATAGAAATCAGTCAAATAAAAAGTAAAAGTTTTTTATTCTTGTAAATACCGATTCACCCCCCCACAAGTAATTTTCCCAACAAATAGAGTATAACTGTTGGTGTTGGGTGAAAAGTCTTTCCCTTTTCGAAGTTGCACCATTCCCCAAGAGACAAAAGTATCTGTGGAGAGGGTCAAAATGTTCGCACTTTCTTGCCATGCACCACCATTCGTACACAACCTATTAATCTTCATCACTCCCAATGAAACTCACCATCAAAACCCTAAAAATTTTCACTCTCACTTAATAATCTCCACCTCATCTCCAACCCCTCCAACTTTCATTATTTCAAAGCATTAAAATATTAAACATAAAATCATGATTTTGAAGGCACTGAAATATCAAAATTAATGCTATTGTTGAAATTAATATAATTTATAAAGCTTGGATGCTTTGGTTATAATTTTTAAAGAATTAAAATATTAATATTAACGTATAAAATGTTATTGGTGTAGTTAACCAATAACACGAGAAGGTCTATTCAAATTCAAAACTGCTACATGTCTAATGTTCAATGTTATTTATAATATAACGTTCACATTTGTTTTCCAATAGTCTAATGTCAATATGATTCCTGTGGATTTTAGTAGGTGAATTTTGTACAATGGTGGCTTTGCGGATGAAGCATGTAGTTGTTAGAAGGTGGTCGTATGAAGGAAGCGTGTACAGAAGAAGCATGTGCAGAGGAAGCTCTACAGAGACTGGCATTAAACAATTAATTTAGTATTGTATATGGATTTTATGCTAAAATACAGAGTATTTAATTTTGCAACAAAACAACCTTTGACCATAAGCATAAACATCACTGGACACCTTTTGCAGACTGACTACGATTTATGCACTTCACAAAAATAGATATTTGAATTATGATATGCTTTGTTCGACTAAGCAATAAAAGCTAGAAATACAGCAACAAAATTCCACATGGCAATTGTATGCTCCTCCTTTTTGGCGTTATTTTCTAGGTTTATTTTACATGAAATATTCCAAAGCTAGCTTCTGTTGTGCCGAGGAAGCATGTGCTGAGGAAGATGTGTAGAGGTGGCTATGCAGAGGAAGTATATGTGGAGAGAAAATGCTCTCTGTGTGGAAATATTTGTGCGAGGAGAATCAATTAATAGGTAGTAGAGGCGGAGACTATTCTGCATCATATCTTCTCAATATATTTATTATCTTGGTAAAATTATTATCAATATTATGTGTAAAATTGAATGTCAATGAATGGTCAAAGGGAATTATCAAGCGTGGTTCTCGTTGTTGTTCTGATAGTGTGAAGTGTGATGAAATGTGGACCCGATTTAATTAGCTATAGAGACAGGGGTATATCCACTATTTATTGCTAAGTCGAACAATTGCCTTGGTATTATTGCAAGCAACAAATATGCATTGTTTAATACAAAAACCTTTATTGTGAAGTGCGACTTTCAACACATTGAAAGCTTCCTCCGCACAATATAATTCTTATGCAATTCTATAGAAATTCGTTATTTGAAACATATCTAGAGATATGAATGTTGAAGTCTGATTTTTTTTTCTTTTTTACTATACTTTTTCCCTCTCCTTTATATTTTGTGACGATCTTGTTGCAGTTTTAGCCTAATCAAGGTCATCACAGACTTACTCAAGAATATAAAAGGTATTAATCATCCATGTTTTATAATCTATTGTTTCTTTGTGAAATAAAATTAAAACATCTCCAAAACTACAAAATATTTCTCATTCCACATCCAATATCCATTTCTGCAACAATATCCATGTTTAGACAAGTTTAAATGCACTAAAAAAGGAATGAAAGGTACCTGCAGATGACAGTTGTTCTTTACATGGATGTCCACCTATTTTGATTATCTAGAAAAATATACAGATCAAAATATCTAGAAGGCAGACCTAAAGTCAAAATTTGGATACATTGTTTCAACAGTCAAATGAAGTTCGATAGAAGATTGATCTAGATGAAATGAGCGTGAAAATGATTTGTTCGATCATGAAGGCAATTTTGAGAAGAATCCCATAAGATTTTCTCTTCTAGTAGAAAATAGTGAGGATATATACTTTTAATTTAAGTTTAATTATTAGATGGAAGATAAGTTTAATTTCCTATCGGCATAGGAGTCTTAGATAATTTTGACAAAGAATTGTATAAAGCTGTGAGGAAAGATCAAAAATGTAATATTCCTAAATTAGCACACAACTAATTGGAATACTTTGGGTTTTTTCTCTTAGCTAGAGAAATAAGAGGATATGGAGAACCATAAATCTCCTTAGTAGGAATAAAAGACACTCCTAATGTGAAAGGAGGTCATCTGAAAGCTGGATTGAAGACCCTTAGGTGTGAAAAGGGGATGGAGTATGAATACTGGGTCAACATTGACCAAATCAAACAACGCTGGTATGGAAGGAGTGGAATTCATGGAAGGACAACACAATTTTAGAGGAAGATTGCATGCATGGGAGTGGTGGCTTTAATGAGTGGGGCCCAGGATGAGGAAGCTCACCAAGAATATAGGGAAGAGGATGGCAGTGATTGTGGTTATGTTTTGAGATTGTTATTTTCTATATGGTCTGTTTAGACTTGTGCTCTCTTCAGCTATTTAGCTAAGATTGCAGTGTTGTTTAGCATAGAGTGTTTCCGGTCGGGAATCCCACCTCTTCCCTTGAGAGGCCTCTTGGGAGAGTATTTCACCACATTTCCACATTCCAAAATTTGGCCAAGCTACAACTTTCTTCAATAACGTATTTTCTGCTTAGAGTTGTGCTGTGTTGCAGGGTGCAGTAGTGGAGGTTTTCATTGGGTGTCTTCATAGCTAGTTTTGCAGTGGAGGAAGGTTTCTTTCCATTGGGAGGCTAGTAAAGAAGCCCCCTAGGCTTATTTTACATATTTAGCATCATTCCAAGGAGTATTTAACCCCTACAGTGTAGTTTCAGTCCAGATCTGTGTTATTTTAGGGAGGAGTTGCAGGGGTAGTTGCAATGTATGTTTTGGGAGGTGATTTCTTCAGTGGAGGAGCAATTATTTCATCTGGAGGATATATTGGAGAAGAGTTGTAGGATTCTACATTAGCTTCAGCCATATATTTTAATTTATGTTGTTGTAGGATACCTTCAGCCCTAGGGCTAAAACTTACATTGGTACATTATGTGCATTTTCCGGAAAGCCTCTTGGGTTGTCTTGGAAAGCTAATCTAGTGCTTAGATTTGTATGTGTAGTATCTATTATGGCCTATATTAGTATTTTTGTATCATTGTATGATCTCCAACTGTAGTTATTCTTAGTATGACTGTTATGTAGTAGCTCTCTGACATTTTTTATTGTAGAAATAGCTCATTTGAGAGAGATTGTTTATGGGAGGCATGTTTCCTCATTTAATATGATTTATGCCTCACTATTTTGTACTAATTTGCTATTATTATACATAATGTTAAGGCTCCATATTGGTATCCAATATTGATGTTTTGATTTACCCTACTATTTCCAGTTTTATGCAATATATTCCTTCTTTTCCCATTTGGGGATACTACAGTGGTATCATAGCATAATCTTGGCTCAGCCTGTAAGTTTCAGCCAATATGCTATAAGAAGAAGAAAATATATCTACAAAGATGGAAAGAATGTGCTTTGTCTCATCACTTTTAATATCTATAAAGAACCTCTCCAAGGAGTTCAAGAATATGAGAGAGGAGAGATGAAATGAGACCTCTAAAGGGTTTCAAGACGAGGAAGGTCCATGCACTTCCTATCAGCAGAAAGAACCGATATTGCATAAATCTCCAAAGAAACATACTATGCCCTTTTCTTTTGAAGAAGAAGAAAATAGGCATGGAGATGGAGGACACTTAGATCATGAGATTCTAAGTGAGTATCTTGCAGAATATAAATCTCAATCAAGATATTTGAAGGAGAATCTAACTCTCCCACAGTTCATTCAGCTCAAAGAAGAAAGAAGACCTTGCAACAAAGATTCCTCTTGTCTACATTTAATGGGTCATCCATATGCACGACAAGAGCTTGGGGAATTAAGTTGGATGCATTCTTCCTACTACATCCAGTAGTAGAAAGAGAAGTCGTTGAGATTGCAGTGCTACACCTTGAGGGTCAAGCAAACATTTGGTGGTTCAACCACTTGAGTCATGTAGAAGTGACTGCATATGTAGATTTTAATCAAAGGTTGATCAAGAAGTTTGATAGAGGAAAACCAGAGGAAGAGTAACTTCCACCAACACTTGCTTCAGGAGAACTTGCATCAGGAGGAGAAAGGCTTGCATCTTTGCAAAGTGGTCTTGATCTCTTGATATATAGAGTCCTATGCACTATTCTGGAGATGCATGAGGAGGAGGAGACTTATACCAGCACTGATACAACCATAGAGAAGAAACCATCATCATCAGTGGTTGGGGAAGTCATCACACTGGAGGAAGGAACCCTTGTAGCAGTACAAGATGTTCCCAAGCTTTACCAAGGTATGCACATAATTCCATTTCCTATTATTACAACAAATTATATAGAGGATTATGGAAACATGCTATCAAGGCAAATGCATGACTTAGGGTCAAAGCACATTGCTGATTTGAAGCAGCAGACTATCACTGCGCTGAGGAACCTTGATTTGTTCAAGGAGGAGATGCACATTCATCCTAGTCTGTCATTGCTGAGTTGCACACAACTCTTGGGGTTCAAGTGTAGGATTTTGGAGGATAGGATGAGTAATGTCCTAAACAATCCAATGCAGAACTATATGTTCATCATTAAGCATGAGCATGAGACAACATATGCTCCATCATGGAGATTGGCAACGTTTTCATTGAGCAACAGTGATGAGTTGGGGGCCCAACTAATATTGGGACATTCTAATGACAAATACACTTGTATAGCAGTGAATAGGCAGATGGTTGATGGTGGGAATCTTATGAGGGATGGCATATTCCATTATCATGATGGATACTTCTGGATGAGCACTTCACATATTGATGATAATTTTTTGCCTACATCTTATTTGGATCCTTATGGGGTCAACTTGGCCATTGATGAGTGGTCTAAATTTGGAGATCTCCAGGAGATTGCATTTCAACATCCCATGAAATGCAAAGATAGAAATTTGATTTAGGAGGATGGTATTCTCCATTGGAGAAATACCCATTGGGAGCATTATAGTAGACACTCACCATTGGTAGGATGGGTGATGTTGATGAGAAAGAGGTTGGGAAGCCACTTGAAGATCTATGACAGAGGGCAGCAAGAGGAAAGGCTGCGCTAGCTACTCTTGAAAGAGTTTGTTCAACATGTGACATATCCTACTTCGAAGGGTATGTTGGTGGTTGGGACTTGGAATACCAACTTACATCATATGGCAGCAAGTATTTTGGGTGCATTATGATGATATGACATTCTTCATTTCAAACATAATGTTTTCACCTCATGATTTGTATGATGGATGTGTGAGGAGGCATCAAGAGCTATTGTTGCTTTGGCTACTCTTGGGAGAGTATGGGCTGAATTTCTCCCATACTTTGTAGGATGTTTTAGGAGAAAGGGATGGCATAATAAAAGTGGAAAGAGGCTACCCTTGAGCATTGAAGGATCAGGAGCTACTTCCACATAGGAAGGAGTCTCCCACACATAGCAGCATGATGGTGGATGAATTTGGTATATGGCATGTCAAGGAATGGAGTCATGAAGTGGCAACAACCTTATCACCAAGGCCAATAGAACTATCACTTGGGAGTATGTATCTATTGATGGAGTGTTCCAAGGGGAGTATGCATCCATTCATTTTGTAGACCTTTGTGAGGAGATTCTCATGGGAGGGCTCATCCATGGACCTCACTTTCAACCTACTCACAACGCATGGTAAGAAATTTATTTATATACTTATTGATCATTTCATAAAGTATTTGCATCTTCTCACCATCTATGTACAATGCATTTCTCCACAAGAGGGCAAGATTATCTTTGGGTTTCATGGTCATTCTAAGACCAACATTTATGATGGAGATAGCCCTTATTTGCATGACTTTGAAAAAATGTGGTGTTATTTTGTCATGCTCAACTAATATATAATACCAATTAATACCTCCTAGTATATGAGAAAACATGCACAACTAGCAACTTGTTGGGATACAATTTGCCACATGATGTTCTAAAACAACAGTTGGTAAAAATGCGTTGTAACCACTAGAGAAACCATTGGTACCATCCAAAATTGCACATAAAATTCATTATCTTTCTGATTTGGATACCACATGGTGATGATGTACCATTCACTTTGTATGGGATGGTTTTGGCTCATGAAACTAGAGGAGGGATCTTTGGAGATCCAATTGTCCTTTTGTATCTTGAGGGAAACATTATTGCAGCCCAATATCAACAACAACTCTACACTTTTCATAAGTGGAGGGAGGGAAAACATGGGGTAGGCCATTTGGTCTATCATGTTTAGTTATGTAGCCCACCTACATTACAGGAGCCAAAGGTGGAAGAACGTTTCCATCAGTTACCATTTTGGAGGGTGAATCACTTTGTGTGGATGATAGCTTGGGGCTTGGAGCTTCACATGGGAAGGAAAATTCCAAATCATTTGCTAATCCCATGCCTCAAGAAGTCCTCTAGACCACATATAGTTGCCTCCATGGATATCCAATTTGTTCATGATGAGAGCCATTTGGATTTTTCACCAAAGGCATACTTATACACTTGGGAGGATCAACTTGGGGACATATTGATGAGAGAGAATCTTGTTCATTGGAGGAACTTATCATATGAGGATGCTACAGGAGGAAGAGGATAGGCTCTTCAGTTATATCCTTGCAGTTTCTTGAGGACAAGAAACATTTGGGAGGGGAGGATTGTAATATTCCTAAATTAGCACATAGCTAATTGGAATATTAAATTTTTATTTTTTCCCTTAGCTAGAGAAATAAGAGTGTATGGAGACCCATAAATCTCCTTAGTAAGAATAAAAGACACTCCTAATGTGAAAGGAGGTCATTTAAAAGCTGGATTGAAGACCCTTAGGTGTGAAAAGGAGATGGGTTATGAAGACTGGGTCAACCTTGATGAAATCAAACATCACCAGTATGGAAGGAGTGGCATTCATGGAAGGACATCGCAGTTTTGGAGGGAGATTGCATGCATGGGAGTAGTGGATTTAATGAGTGGTGCCTAGGTAAGGAAGCTCACCAAGAATATAAGGAAGAGGATGGCAGCCATTGTGGTTATGTTTTGAGATTATTATTTTGTATATGGTTTGTTTAGAGTTGTGCTCTATTCAACTGTTTAGCTAAGATTGCAGTGATTTTTAGCACAAGGTGTTTCTGGTTGGGAATCCCAACTCTTCCCTTGAGAGGCCTTTTGGGAGATTATTGTACTACAATTCCACATTCCATCATTTGTCTATGCTACAACTTTCTTCAACAACACAATTTCTTCTTAGAGTTGTGCTGTGTTGTAGGGTTTAGCAGTGGAGGTTTTCATTGGGTGTCTTCAAAGCTAGTTTTGTAGTGGAGGAAGGTTTATTTCCATTGGGAGGCTAGTAAAGAAGCCCCTTGGGCTTATTTGACATATTTGAGATCAGGACAAGGAGTATTTAACCCCTACAACATAGTTTCATTCCAGATCTGCGTTATTTTAGGGAGGAGTTACAGGGTTGGTTGCAGTGTATGTTTTGGGAGGTGATTTCTTCAGTGGAGGAGCCATTATTTCATCTGGAGGATCTATTGGAGAATAGTTGTATGATTCTATGTCATCTTCAGCCATATATTCTCATTTCTGTTGTTGCAGCATACCTTCAACCCTAGGGCTGCAGCTTACTTTGGCACAATGTGTGCATTTTCCGGAAACCCTCTTGGGTTGTCTTGGAAAGCTGATCTAGTTCCTAGATATGTATGTGTAGTATATATTGTGGCATATATCAGTATTTTTGTATCATTGTATGATCTCCAGCTGTAGTTATGCTTAGTATGATTGTGTTGTAGCAACTTTCTGACATTTTGTATTGTAGCAGCAACTCATATTTGGGAGTGATTGTTTACGGGAGGCTTGTTTCCTCATTTTATATGAATTATCCTTCACTATTTTGTACTGATTTTATATTATTATACATAATTTTATGGCTCCATTTTTGTCTCCAATATTGATGTGTTGATTTACCTTGCTATTTCCAGTCTTATGCACTATATTCCTGCTTTTCCCATTTGGGAATACTACAAAAAACACGGTTAGTCATTATTTATTTCAGTATTTGCAAGCTCTGTTCAAGAAAATTGTGTGGATTAATATAATACTATTTTTCTCTTTTCCAATGTGTGGTTGAGAAATCATTTGATTAGTGACATAATTACACTGTAATATCCCCAAAGAAGGATTTTCTACAACAATAAGAATACCCTAAGGTATTCAAAATTTGGAGAGCAACAAGAAATCAAATTATATAGCATATTAAAACACATATCCATCCAATAACAATCAAAACAACAACTATGTCTTCATACAATGTCTCTAAGTGGGGAAAAGCAGTAATATTGGCCCCAAAAACGTTATTTTCTGAATATGGAGTTATAACAGTGGAAAATAACGGTTTTTTCCCTTATTATATGTAATATAAGACTTGCATGCAAAATAGTTTTAGAAACAAATGCCTTTAGCCTAGTTAAACAAGCCTCCCATGCTCAAAACAACTTAAAATTGATGAAACCCCAAGACTACAACACACAAAAATTGTTGCATAAAGAGACTACATAGTCTAATGGAGATAAAACTAAAAAAATAGAGATAAAAATCAGATCTTATATTATATTACTCAATGAGGCATAAAAATAGAGATCTAGTCTCTTTTATACAGATCCAAGAAAACCCGGCAAAGGTTTCTTGACAGAAAAGATATACAAGAAAGAGCTGTTGCAGATCTGTGGCTGAATCACACTGTATAGCTAAAGCTCTACATCATAATGGCTGAAAATGCAAAGAAATGGCTATAGAATCTTCTTCTATCTCTCCCAAATAAAGGTTGATCCTCCTCTTTGGAAACTAGCTCATAAAAGTGGGGTTTTAGCCCCTCCCACTGCACACCTTAAGAAATAACGCATTTTATTGAAGGGAATGCGTTATGGATGAAGGTAATTGCTTGGAAAATACCTGATAGTGGAAAAATGTTGCTCAGATAGCACCTCTTAGATCTCTTAAACAAGATCTCGAAGAAAGAGTAGGGAATCCCCACCTGGGAAACCCTTGCACTAAGCAGTGCAACAAACTTAGCTAAACAACCAAAGCATGCAAGAAGTCTAAAAAAACCACATACAATATAATATCCAAATATCCCCCTTATGGTTTCCATTTCTTCATTATATAGATGATGAGCTTCCTCACTAAAGGTCCCACCCCATTAGGAGGTTGCTTCCATGCAAAGGCTTCTCCACCAAAATCACGCTATCTTCATTAGTGAGGATCATCCTTTTACAACGTAGTTTGATTTATTCAAGCTTGACTGGATCAATCTTGATAGGATCATCCTTTACTAAATCTTCATGCCTTGTCTCCTTTCACACTCAAGGTGTCTTCATTTTGACTAGTTGGATTGATCTTCATTCGCATTAAGCTATCTTTATTTAGGATCCACTCTTTGAGGATAAATCATGTTGACTTGGTCAAAAATTTACCTTTTTCACACATGTGGATGCTTGATATGGTTATTTCATGATCCCCTTTCACATTATGAGGGATTTTTATTCCTGCTTAAGCAACTAATGAGCCTCCTTGCTCATTTATTCATTCAACTTGATTTTTAAGGGAAAAATTAATATTCCTATTAGCTGTAAGATAATTTAGGAATATTACAGTCTCCCCCTCTGAAATGTTTCTTGTCCTCAAGCAACTGCAAGGGTGCTGAAAAATCTCCCCTCTTCTTCTTGTGGCCTCCTCCTTCAACAGTCTCCACCATTGCTTTAGATTTTCTGCAATAATTCTGTCTCCCAATGGTTCGTCCCAAGTGTGAAAGTTGGAATTTGGTGAATAAACCCAAGGGCTCTCATCATGAAATAATGGAAGGTGTCTATGGAAACCTTCTTGCTGATCCATGGCCTCCTCAAGATATAAGTGATGGCCTATATGGGGAATTTCTCTATCAATAAAGGATTCCCTCCTCCATGCTATCATCCGAATGAAATGAATCACCCTCTAGCTTGGTAATTCATAGTAAACATCTTCCCAAAGGCTCATGAGAGGCATATCCCAAGTGTTTCACTCCATCATATGGTCCACATCATGAAGAAATAAATGACATAATACAGTGGCCATATAGTTTCCCATGCTCCCCTTAGAACATTTAGTGCAGAAAATGTGGGAAATTCCTTTCCCCACAGACACATTCCACCAATGTGCCTCTCCTCCAACCATTTCCCCAAGAGTAAGAAAATTTCTAGGATATGGAATCATGATTAGAATCATGCTAGCTGCCATATATGATAAAGAAGAAGGAATATGTTTTCTCATGTGCAACCAGCGCAGTTTTACCCTTAACCGCCATAGAATAGAAGATGACAAGTGCCTCCCAAAACACTTGTTTGCTGCCCCGTCCTTCTTTCATGCTTGGAGAAGGTGCATAATAGTTGGTGTAAAAGAATCACACCATGAAGAATATAATAACTCTCCAAGATCCTCCAAGGAATGACCTGCATCAACATAGTTCATGACCTTGAGTGGCCCATGAAACCCATCATAAATAGTGCCCCCTCTTGGAGAAATGTCCTGCAAATGAGTGTTAGAAAAATATAAGAATATAGAAGATACATCATAATATTCAAAAAGAAAAGTTCCTCCATATACTTGTTTTACATCAGTGAGGTAACTCATGGATGAGTTCCCTCTCACGCTTAAGGAGTAAGGAGGTGTAGATGATAACTTCTCCCAAGAGCTATATTCCTCCCCATCCAGAAAATTATCTATGCACTTATTCATATGAGAGTGCACCTCTTCTTTGAAATTCTCCCACGTGAATCCATCTAAGATAGTATGGTATGCTCTAATGAAACCAGTGGGTTTGTAGAGCAAGATCTCATAGACTACATGAAGTAGTTTATCCTTGAGCTTGGAGTCTTTGGCCAAAAAGATCTGATAATGTGAATAAATGACTCCTTCAACTACCTTATACCTCCCATCCATTTATTTCCCATCAAGAAACTTGCATGTGAAAAGGTCCTTGGAGTAATCCATCAAGAGTTGGGAACCCCAACAAGGATCTAGGCTCCCCAAAAATGACAACGTTGTATAAGTCTGAAATGCAGCCCTGGTCATAACATGGCTCTCCTCTTTGACATACTTGATGCCAAAGTCACATTTTGGAGTGCTAAAAACTTCCTTTTGCTGACTCCTTTGCATCGGATCTTTTCAAAGACAATATTGAAGTAGATGGAAGTCAACCTCCCCTTGGAAAGTCCTTGTCTTCCAAAACTTCGTCAATTTGGCCCATGCATGCAAGAGTGTTAATATCCTCTTGTCATGTTTAGAAATATATTTTGTAAATGAGAATACCATGGGTTGCCCCAAAGATATGGATTTTCCATGTGTCCTCATGTCCATGCCATCATAGATTTCTGATTCCTCCTTTCTCAGTGCAGATAAATGAGTGGGAGATAGCAATGCCGATTTCAGAAAATTGCTTACCTCTTTTTCGAATTCATGAGAGACCCTCTGCGCTGTGCTAGCTTCTCCCGAGGCTCCTTCCTTAGCCAAGTATGCAAATGTTGTCCATAGTTGAGAGAACACTTTATTTTTCCTCCAATTAGGAGGTATTCCTGGTGGAATGCCTCCTTGCAAAGAGGCATCAAGGCATAGAGTAGGATGTGGATGTAGGTGGACAGATTTTCCCCTACCTCTATTGCATAGGTCCTCTTGCCTTCTTTGTTCTTTAAAACTTTGAAACAGAGAAGGATATATTCTCTTCATCTTGTGATGCTCTTCCTCTTCTTTTCCTCCTTCTATCCTCAAGATCTCATCATTTGACAATGATGGTACATGTTACTCATGTGTTGTGCCCAGAGCTCTATGTGTGAGACCTTTTGGAACTCCTTGCAAGAGTGCAAGATTTTCTTTTCTTGGAGAAAGTGCTCCATCATCCTCTTAATGAGGTGCTTGAGGCACTCTTTTCATGACTGCATTATCATCTCCTTCCTTCCCTTCCTCCTCTTCAATAGTTGAAGCTGCCTCATCTTCAATAAGAGACCTTAGATCTTGGTCTTCTTTTGAAGAAGGAATCTTCATGTCTTCCTTTTGAGAAGAAAGCCTTTAATCCAATGGAGATATTGCCCTTGGAAAGGTATCAACAAGATCACCTCCTCTTCAATGGTTTTCATAAATGGATTTTGATTTATAGACCCTCCCAACTCATGCAAAAGATTTGTTTGATATGGTTCGATAGTTTCAATAAAAAATGTTTCACATGAAGTTTCATCAAACCTTTCTACTAATATTTTAATGAATCTTGCATAAGTAGATATATTTGCATTCTTTAAGAAAAATTATTCAAACAACCACCAAGCATAGGCCTTACCCTCAAAATGCAGCGCTGCTACTTTGATGGCTTCAATTTCTAAAATTTGATGTTGTTGCACAAAGTTGTCTAGCTCCTCCACCCAAACTTTAGCTAGACATTTAGGTGATCCATAAAAAGTAGATAGGAAGAATCTACCTACACCATGCTGATTTCTCCTTGTGCTTCTTTCCTCCTTGATCTTGCAAAACCCTTGGAAGTTCAAGTTATCTTTGAACTCCTTAGATTGAGCTTCATATTCCTGCAAATACTCACCAAGAGTCACCTTCTTGGGCACACCTCCTTTCTTCCTCTTCATGAAGAAGTCATTGAAAGAACATTGAAGATTTTATGGTATGGCCGAGTGCTCATACCCATAACATTATGACTTAAAACTTTCCTCATGTACAGATCTTGTACATCTTGTTGAGGGATTTTCATTTTCCCTCCTCATTTCTTTGTTGTCTTTGCTTCCACACTGCAGAGTTTGAAAGAGAAATTTTGAGAACCTCTTCCCTCCAGAAAATAAGGGTTTTCTTTGATCTCTCTTGCAGATCTCCTCCTCCCCATGAGAAGACTCCATAACTCTTGAAGCTCACAGGCTGAGCTAAGATTGTAGCTCTGATACCACTGTAATATCCCCAAAGAGGGATTTTATACAACAATAAGAATACCCTAAGGTATTAAAAATTTTGAGAGCAGCAAGAAATAAACTTATATAGTGTATTAAAACACATAGCCCTTAAATAAAAATCACATCAGCAACTATGTCTTCATACAATGTCTTTAAGTGGGGAAAGTAGTAATATTGGCCCCAAAAACGTTATTTTTTGAAGATGGAGTTATAATAGTGGAAAATAACGGTTGTGTACCTTATTATATGTAATATAGGACTTTCATGCAAAAGGGTTTCAGAAAAAAATGCCTTTAGCCTAGTTAAACATGCCTCCCATGCTCAAAACAACTTAAAATTGATGAAACCCCAACACTGCAACACACAAAAATTGCTGCATAAAGAGACTGTGTAGTCTAATGGAGATCGAACTCAGAAAATAGAGAGAAAAATCAGATCTTATATTATATTACTCAATGAGGCATACAAATAGAGATTTAGTCTCTTATATACTGATCCAAGAAAACCCGACAAAGGTTTCTTGACAGAAAAGATATACAAGAAAGAGTTGCTGCAGATATGTGGCTGAATCATGCTGTATAAATGAAGCTCTACATACTAATAGCTGAACATGAAAATAAATGGCTTTAGACTCTTCTTCTAGCTCTCCCAAAGAAATGTTGATCCTCCTCTTGGGAAACTAGCTCATAAAAGTGGGGCTTTAGCTCCTCCCACTACACACCTTAAGAAATAACGTAGTTTCTTGAAGGGAATTTGTTATGGCTGAAGGTAATTGCTTGGAAAACACCTGATAGTGGAAAAATGCAGCTCAGATATCTCCTCTCAGATCTCTTAAAAAATATCTCCAAGAAAGTGTAGGGAATCCCCACCCGGGAAACCCTTGCACTGAGCAATGCAGCAAACTTAGCTAAATAGCCAAAGTATGTAGGAAGTCTAAATAGACCTCATACAATATAATCTCCAAATATCCCCCTTATGGTTGTCATTTCTTCATTATATAGATGATGAGATTCCTCACCAAAGGTGCCACCCCATTAGGAGGTTGCTTCCATGCAAAGGCTTCTCCACCAAAATCACGCTATCTTCATTAGCGAGGATCATACTTTTACAACACAGTTTGATTTAGTCAAGCTTGACTGGATCAATCTTGATAGGATCATCCTTGACTGAATCTTCATGCCTTGTCTCCTTTCACACTCAAGGTGTCTTCATTTTGACTAGCTGGATTGATCTTCATTCACATTAAGCTGTCTTTATTTAGGATCCACTCTTTGAGGATAAATCATGTTGACTTGGTCAAAAATTGACCTTGTTCACACATGTGGATGCTTGCTATGGTTATTTCATGATCCCCTTTCACATTATGAGGGATTTTTATTCCTATTTAAGAAACTAATGAGCCTCCTTGCTTATTTATTCATTCAAATTGATGTTTAAGGAAAAAATTAATATTCCTATTAGTTGTAAGCTAATTTAGGAATATTAGATACACTCATGGGAGGCCCCGTGTAGAGTTGTAAGGGTAGTTATTTTTTTTTACATTGAAATCTATCATAGATAACATGCATTCTCATCGTAATTTCATGTAGTTTTCTCTTTAATAGTTACATTTGAAATTTTTTTCTAATTACCTGTTGTTTCATTTCTAGAGTCCTCATAAACAAAAAATACAAAAATATTTATTTTCAGAATGTATTTTTTCAAGCAATCTAGTTTTACGAATCAGTTAAATTTCGTGGATGATGAGTAGATGGCTTTTCAGAGATATTAGCACACATAAGTAATCACTTGAATTTAAAATTTCTCATTTGATTTATACTCCTTCTACAATTAATTAGCATTAGTATTTATTTCTTCAATTTAGAGTTATATCCTTTTCTACAATCTAGAATTAAGTTTCCTTTTCTGTAAATAGTGTTAAGATTTACTTTTGCAAAGTAGTGTGACAATTTCAATTCTACAATTAGTATTAATATCTCTTTTCTACAATTTAGCATTAATATTTCCTCTATGCAATTAGAGATAAACTTTCAATTCTGCAATTAGAATAAATTAAGATTTCAAGTTTTAGGTTATTTTTCAATACAATTTGGCATTTGGTTTTGATGTAGCTTTAATGGAAAGAACATGTGCATGACAACTCTTTAATGTCATTTAAAATTAATCCATACTTAGATCAACTTCATCCAAGGATAGAGTTCCCAAAATATATGGTGCACATACACTTCATAAAGTACACGAACCTTGGTTGACAGTTAATGAAGTAATTCAAGGTCAATTAAATTACCCAAACATTTTGGCACCGTTGCTAGGGAAGTGTATATAGGATTCAATTTTTGGTTTGCATATCATTTTAGGTGCATTCAAATTTGATTTCATAGAGGCATAATTAAAGCATGATAAAAATCATTTATGCATAGAGAAAGGGATTTTAGGGGTAGATTTGTAAGTATAGGTAGACGTTCAATTCCAACATCGCCACTCACTCTTGCTAAACCACATAGTGCCACACAATCCACTAACACTCACATTCCATCATTTTCAAGTATACATAGACTCCATGAGGTGCATAGGTATGAAATACAACCATGAGATTCAACAACTTCTTCTACTAAAGTTTTAGTTGAAGAACCTACACCCTGACAGAAGGAGTAATATTCTTCTCTTCAACAGAAGAACAAATTTTAGGACAAGAATTATAGGTTCCTAGTGAAGAAGAAGAGGAAAATTATTCTAATATATGGTTATTATAGGAACTATAAGAAGAGCTAGATAATCCTATCATAGAACCTTATATTAGCTCTAAATAATCTACAACGACAGGGGTAGGAGAAGTACACAATGTAAATGGTGAACTTAGGATTAGAGTTGGAAGAGTCAGAGGAGTACATAAAGGAGGAGGAGAAGGATGAGGTGGTATAGGTAGTAGAGGAGAACCATATCATTTCCTATTTTTGATGAAGACACCACAACCATAATGAAAAATAATTCACCTTCCATCTGTTAATTTTTTAATATTTCTTTATGTTGTATCAGTTACTTAAGCCAAAATTAGATTTTCATTAACAATATATTCAGATCTATGAAATATAAATAACCATAAATTGTAACTAGAGATAGAAGAATGTACGCAAGTACAAAGAAGACAATATCAAAACCATGAGACACATAAATTGGTCCAACACTAGGGAAAAACCCCACTGTGGGGGAACCCTTTCAAATATTCTTCTTCTATAGATTGTCTTCAAAATATTGTAGCATAGAGTACAATGAGCCCAATACAATAATATATTAGATAATAATATGATTTGATCTATAGATCAACAAAAAAAAAAATCAATGGATCATTGATACCAAGTGATCTTAGTTGCACTGATAGATATGAGTCTAGATGATGTGAATGCGTGATGGATGACTGATGATAGTGTGTGAGAAAATGATAGAATACAAAATCTAATTTGCCCAATAGCTTACAGATCCATGACCTTAAGATTCCCTGCCCGTGTCTATATCAGCTCTGAGCCACTACCATAGAGTTCTGTACCTACAGTTGGGGGCCTGAATACCTAGAAACTTGGCCGTGCCATTAAGCCTGTTTGAAAGCGACTTTACTAGCTAAGCTGTGACCAAAAAAGTCTCAGGCTACTACCCAAGTCCATCATAGCTACTACCTCAAGTTCTCTTGCTCGTGGCCCAGATCCAAAATACCCAGATCTGAAATGTGCCTCTGTATATGATCCTGATCCACGCGCAAACCTCTTGTGACGTACTCGTGCGATCCAGGAAATGAAAATAAAACCAATAAACAAAACAACATGAAGATGATATCATGAAAAATTTTGTGCAAATGATCTTGAGGTCACTTCTATTTATAACTTGATGAGGGATCGCTTGGGGCTTTGACCAGATCAACATGCAATTTAACGAACTCATAATATAATAAAATAATTCATAGCTTCACTTCCACTTAACTGATTGGGACAATATATAGAACCATTTTGATCCTATCGAAAAGAGGAATCTGGTTAACTTATTATTTTAATCATCTGACTTGTCCATTGTGGAATTTGACTCTAGTTTCCAAAAATTAACACTCCCTCTCAACTAGGAGGAATTCCACTATGTAATCTCTGCTTGTAGATCTTTACATCAAGGTGTCATCATGGCTCAACTCCATCTGCTGAAACTTTCTCGAATCTAAGAAGAAGAAGAATCAAGGAGCGATAGCTTCCACCCGCATATACCAAAAATATACCTCATCTCACAGGGGAGCACATATTCAAACCTGGAATATCATAAGGGAAATCACCCTCAACCCAGAATCATAAAAGGGGAGCAAGTCTCAACCCAATCCTATCCCCTACTAATATTCCCATCAATGACTTTCATTAGTCAAGTGGTGGAACACCTACTTTATAACCCATATTTAATGAGCTACCCGCCTTACCAAGTGGTAAGGATCACATGCCTCCTATCCTCCTCAACCCATTGGCCAAATGGTGAGGGACAATCCCAGCAATCCCTGCTTGTGGGTATGATGCCAACTGGGGTATACTATGCAAAGACTCAATGGTGGAGGAGTTACTGAACTTGTCAAAATGTAAAAGGATCGCACACATACCCACAAGTTACAAATAGGGAATATGCCCTATTTTCTAGAGTTCCCTCAACCCCAGGAGCCCTTTATCTCAATTACTCACCCCGAGAGCTCAAGTAGGATAGGAAGAGTACTCAATTTTCTCGATCAGTGCTACCCCTTATCTAGAGGGGCTACATCCATGAATCCAAGATGCTCTCTACAAACCAGGAACTTTCCTTTCGACAAAGCCTTGGTAAGAATATCTATAGTAGGATCATCAGTCACAATGTGATAGAGTATCACAACTCCTCTAAGCACCATGTCATGTATGAAGTGATATCGAATCTCAACATTCTTGTACTTGTCATGAAATACAAGATTCTCTGCCAAACGAATCCCACTTTTTTTGTCACAGTATATCACAGTAGTTTCTAACACTTGAAAAAGGATATCACCAAAGAGCTTCCTTAACCACACAACTTCAAATATTTTTTTGCTAGCAACAATGTACTCTGCTTCTACGATGCTCAATGCAGCTGAATTATTCTTCCTACTAATCCAGGATATCATAGCAAAACCAAGACTGGAGCGACATCCAAATGTACTATTTTTGTCAGAAACATTACTTGTCGATTCTGCATCAGTGAATCCATGAAGATGGACATCTCCAAAAAATTATCTTATACCAAGTGTGATCAGTCCATGCAAATACCTCAATACATGTTTAGATACTATCTAGTGCCCATGAAGGGGGTCAGCTATGAACTTACTCAATGTGTTTACTGCATAAAATATATCCGGGTGAGTGTTCACAAGGGACATCAGAGCTCCAATCAAATATCTATACCTGGGTGTATTCGCCAGATCAGGTCTAGTTGATTTACCACACAACGTTTTGAAGTTCATTTCCATTGGAGTGACCATGGACTTGCAATCGGTTATACCAAACTTTTCCAACAGCTTTACCACATAATTTACTTGTCAGACAAACATTTCACCAGGTCCTTGCCATACCTCAATACCCAAAAAGTAATGCATAAGACCGAGGTATTTCATTTGAAATTCAGAGGATAAATTCCTCTTGCATTCGATAATCAACGGTTCAATTCCTGTTAAGAATAAATCATCAACATATAGAACCAGAATTAGAGGCATACCATGAAAAAATTTAAAATAAAGGTTGGGATCAACACTACTTCTAGTGAAACCTAGTTTCATTAGATAACTATCAATGAGAGCATACCAATCTTGGGGAGCTTGCTTCAATTTATACAATTTTTTCTTCAACCTGAAAACATGTGATGTGAGATCTTCCACTTCAAATCCCTGTGGTTGTTCCACATATAATTCTTCTAGAAACATACCATAATGAAGGTAGTCTTTACATCCATCTGATGAATTTTCCATCCTTGACTGGCTGCAAGGGAAAATATCGAACAGATAGTTGTATATTGAGCCACACAAGAAAATATATCATTGTAGTCTTCTCCCTCTTTCTGAGAGAAACCACAAGCTATGAATCTTGGTTTGTACTTCTCTATGTAACCATTGACACCATGCTTGATTTTGAACAAAATTTCAAAGTCACAATTGACTTCCCATGCAGTCTCGGTAAAACATACCATATATCGTTTTTCATGATTGATTCATATGCTTCAGTCATGGCATCCTTCCATGCTTGCTCTTTTACTACTTCTTCATGAATATGGTTAATCTTAAATCATAGTAGTCATGTCTGTTAGATAACCTTGATACTTGCAAGGTTCCTTCCTTTCCCTGAATGAATGACGAACAAGAATATGCCTTTCACTGTCCTACAAAGTATCGTGAAGCTACAATGATATTTTCCTTATAGGAGGATCACTGGAAGGTGGATCTTATGGATCCATAGGTTCCATTGGATTATCATCAATATCTAAGCCAAGTAATGAGGGGATATCTAGGATATACTTTTCAACATCATCTTCCTTTGAAGAAGAGGAAGATCCCTTTCCTTACAAAGTGTTGCATCTTCATTGAAGGTTTCATCTATGCTAATCTCAACCTTCCTTTGACCAGAAATAAAAATTATTTATGCCTTAGAGTTTTCATAGTAACTCATGAAGATACCTTTTCTACCTATAGATTCCAACTTATTCCTCTTATCTTTCGGTACATGGAAGAATACTGGGCATCCAAATCTGCATAAATGGCTGATTTCTGGCATATTTATTGTGAATAATTATTCCGAAGTCTTATTATTCAATGCTTAATGAGGCACTCGGTTCTAAACATAGAAAAAAATATTGAATGCTTCAGCCATAGAAAATTTGGTACCTTCTGATCATGTAGCATAGCACGAGAAAATTCTAATATCGACCAGTTCTTTATGTTATCTAGAACATTATGGTTAGGTGTATAAGGTACAATGGTTTCCTTCTTGATCTCTACCTTCTTGCAGAATGCTATGGATTCTTTAGGCATGTAATCTCCTCCATTGTTAGATCTGAATACTTTGATTCTTTTCCTAGTTTGATTCTCGATCAATGCTTTTGTTTCCTTAAAATTTTCAAAGGCTTCATCCTTGTGCTTGATGTAGTATAACCCTTTCTTTCTGGAGTAATCATCAATGAAGGTGTTGTAATAAATATGAACACTTATAGAGTGTATATGCATTGGAACACATATGTCTGAATGGATCAGATGAAGTATGTCATATGTTTTGTTTTGGCTTGAGGGGAATGGTCCTTGTTGTAGCCTAATTCGACTCAACTAAAAGTAAAGAGAGGTTCTGAGCAATTCAAGGTTATTGAGGAACAATTGTTAAAATTTCAAGAAGACCTCTAATATGCTTGAAAGGATAACCACAAGCTCAATGAGGGTTCGTCATCACATGTGCACCAGAACCAAAATCAAGGAAGCAGAAACATTGGATGTGTAAACTAAGCCAGAGGAGTAGAAAAGAGAAAAGCATGTAGTAGGGGTCAAGTCGGGCTTATTCTCCTGTAGAACAGTTCAAGAGCCTGATCGATGGGCACATTCAGATCATTACACACTGGTCAAGGTTATCATTCTTCCAAGTTCGAGTACAATGAAGGCTTGTATTCATTTCACCTAGATCCAATGGAAACTCGAAAGCACAAGTTACACGAGATTTAAACCAAGGACTGCCCCTGAAAGCAGTCTTGTTAAATCTGCTCAACTGTAAATCGATGGCTCACATCAACTATGGGAACACTCTCTTAAAATTCCAAAAACCACTTAAGTTACCCCGCAAGTGGTTTCAGGTTTCAATAAAGACATTACGTGGTGATAGCTGGAGCCCACGCCATTTACTTTCAAATCAGAGAAGGTACATAAATGGCTTATTTCCATTAGAAAATTAAGAGTTTTGGAGGAGGCGCAAACGGAAAAATAGATGGTCAGGATCAAAGCGTAGAATTGAAGTGGAGAGATGGATGGTGGAGATTAAATCACAAATCGCAAATTGCAAGTTTAAAAGGATAGGCGCGGGAGGTAAATGTTAAAATCGTCGAAGTGCGATATGTGATGGCGTGGAAAGGTGATGTTGTAGTGACGTGGCAGATGACATGGCCCCGACCCCATAAATCTCAATTAATTTATGATGACATGGTAGTGACGTTGCAGTTACGTGGCAAGGTGACGTGGCAAGGTGATGTGGTAGATGACATGGTCCTAGCCCGCATACCGCACATCACAAGTTATAAAAGTTAAGTGCAAAGGGTTTGAGTTATAATCGCCAAAGTGAGATATGCAGTGTGGTGGGGCCTGATTGCAAATCACAAGTTTTAATGAATAATTACAGAGGTAAGTATTAAATTATCTGGAGTGCGATATTTGATGACGGTGGGACCTGATCGCATATAAAACATCATAATTTTTAAAGGTTTAGTGCTAAAGAAAAGTTAAAAACAACGATGTGCGAAGTGCGATGTTGGGCGAATGCGATGTGGTTTCAAAAGTGAACTCCAAAGGTTTTCCAAATCCGAAGGTAAGGCATTTCTTGTGTTAAATCACATCAAAGGAAGAAATGAGGATTATAACCTAAAGCTGGTGAAACGCCTTGATAATGGAAGAAAGTCTGAACATGGGTAGAGAGACTTGGGTAAGTGACCTGACATACAGAAAAGGAAAAGAGAAAACTAAAAAAAGCAAGCACACAGATAAGAGGCAGAGTTGGGTACTAGGTGACATGATGACAACGTTCGAAACACAAAAGCATGGGTAGGGTCGGGTGGAGATGCGTTTATCCATATTGTTAGGACATCACAGCCGAAATGGAAGGAGACACATCAGCAACAAATCAAACTCATCAAAAGGAATTTATTCCAAGTGTAATTTGTTTTCTTTGTTAAGATCGAAGCTGCAATGGTGTCCTCGATTGCAATGTAATAATTAGTTTAACAGTTTAGGCAATTTAGGAGTTTCAAGAAGCTTGAGTTGTTACAAACTGCTTTTTCTGTATTTAAGGAATAAATGAAGAGGGAGGTAGGGTTCCAAGTCCCGAACCTCTTGGTGATTACATTTTGTACTTATGTTTCTGATGGGTAAATGAAAGAAGCAGTAAGTTTCCTACAACTGTTGATGGTGATTCGTGTTTCTTGTGCCATTTTGTGTTCCTTTTTCTTTGAATGAAGTGAAGTAATGTAGCAACCGGTATCTTAATTACATATGTGAGTAAGATTTAAATAACCTTAATTTGCGCTCCTTCACTCCATCTCTTCTCCCTTCACAAATTCTCTCTGAAACTTAAAAGTAGTAGATTATGTGTTTACAACATATTACTTTGAGTTTCCCCTCTCTTCACAAACTCCTGATGAAACTTTAAAGTAATAGATTCTGTTTTCACAACATATTATTTAGAGTTTCCTTTCTCTCCATGAATTTCCTCTAAAACATAAAAGTGGTAGATTCTGTGTTTACAACATATTGCTTTGAGTTTCCCTTGCAGTTCTTCTTTTCATTATGATATCAGTAGTGAATGGCATTATGAAATATTTTATTATTCCAGATCATTAAGGGTTTTAGAAAACTAGTCTCCAGAGGGATAGAACAAAGACCTCACGATAAAATAATTTCTGTGACACACTTTTAAAATGTCTTAAGCAATGATTCCTTTCACAATCGAGGGATTGTCTCTTAAGATACAAGATTTTTTGGCACCGTTTCCGGGGACGAAGGCACACAATTATTTTTCCCTGGGTATTGAAATCTATTTCTTGATGGTGAAAAAGATTTAGATACAAATTTTATTTTTTGTTATTCACCTATCGACTCCAACGATGAAGGTTTCATTAGATGAGGAATTCCACGGGCAAGAAAATGAGAAAGCACCGTGGAAAATACAGATATCAGGGTTTGAATATTTTAAAGGAAGTTTTATTTTTCACCATCAGTTTGGTGGTCTATTTTCCTTTAGATATAAATAATATTGTTTCCTGCTTTATTTTCTCAGAATATTATAAGGCCCAAAATATACATTCTTTATTGGAAAAAGAATATTTTTCTTTCGATTGTATTATTGACCTTGACACAACTTTATCTCCTAAATATGAAAGGAGAGATGACTGTTGCATTACTATTCCTGAAAGGAATCTGTCACAGTCTAGGCATCAAGGTGAGGATTCATCATCTTTGGTTTTTAAAATTCTACCTCATAAGAAATATGCTTCTTTCCAGCTTGGAACCAAGGTGATTTTCAAACCCTTGGAGCTGCCCACAATCCTCCATCAATATCCTTCAAAAGGATTCAAATTTTTCACAAGTTTTTCTGTAGAGGAGGAAGATATTTCAGCTGAACAACATATCTTGGAATTTAAGTAATTTCTGGACAAATTTCAAATTATATATGAAGATGTGGCTTTAAGGATATTTTTTGATTCATTAAAGCAGGGTGCTCAGCAATGGTTCTAGTGTTTGGAAGCAAGTTCAATTAGTTCCTGGAAAGGTTTTCAAGATATATTTCTTAGATATTGGGGTGAGCATAAGTCATATGAAAAACACCTTTTGGAATTATATTCTATCTAGAGGCAGAGAAATGAATCAATCACTGAGTTTAATAGGAGGTTTCAAAAAATGTATTTCTGCATTCCAAAAGAGATTTGAACTCCTGAAGCTGCAACTATGGTCTACTATTTGAGGGATCTTTCTGTTGTCTCGGCTATTTATCTCAAGGAGAGAAAGCCTTGCACTCTAGAGATAATGTTTCTTTATGCACATGAAATCAAAGATAATGTGTGGGATTGTAGAAGTTTCTCCAATCATGTTGAAAGAACAAGTTTTTTGAAGACAAGAGGGCCTGTGGAGAAAACATTGGAATTTATTTACAAGAGAATTCAAATTCAGAGATGAACAAGGATTTTCAAAAGGGGTCAGGGGATTATTGTATTGCTAAAGCACAAGAATTCAAGAATTTTGAGGATTCTAGTCAGAAATGTGTTGCAATAACTCAACTACACGCTGAAATCCTGGAAGATCATTACAATTTTCGTAATTTTAATGATTTTGTGAATATAAGAGTAACTAGTGGGGATTCTTAGGTGTGTTTGCAGGAGGGGGAAGAATTTTTTTCAAGAATTAGAATTATATGATGAGCATCAGAATTATAAGGAACAAACCTTAGATTTATCTTTCTGGCCTAAATGGTTATCAGAAAAAAACAACAATCAATCTTCTCACATACAACCTCAAATTGAGGAGTCAAACAGTGAAGGAAGTTTCCCTATTCAAAGAACTCTACACCAACAAAATGTTCAAGAAAATGAAGCAGCCAAAAATTTGTCTCATTATTTCTATGATCCAATGGCTGACTATATGCCAACTTTATTTTTTTAGCAACACGCATTTATGCAAGGGTATGTGCAAAGCTCTGTATCTGGAAAATTTTCATTGTACATCCCTGTTTTGATTTTCAAATTTCCACAGTATGGGGGCATTAATTCTAACAAACAGATGCTCAATTGGTGCCATTGGAAGGATGAATTCACCTAATTAAGTTCATCCATGTATATAGATAGGATTTGTGCATAAATAAGCTCAGAAGTTGAGCATTTTTAGTTGTAGTATTTTCATTTCGGTATTTTCAGTTTAAGAATAAAGGAAGGAGTCCAAAGTGTAGCAGGTTTCTGGAGGTTTTCATACTAGATCATCTCCCATTTGGGGTTGAATCCATGCCAAATAAAGGCTACTTATCTACAAGTGCTCCTTCAATCCATGCCCAATAAAGGCTACTGATCTACAAATTCTTAGCTGTAATATCCCAAAATGGAATAATGCATTGATACACAAACACAATATTTGTAACACAGAAAATGTACATGTAAGTTTATGATAAAAATAGATATAG
Organism: Pinus albicaulis; assembly: GCA_034641835.2. Taxonomy (NCBI): domain Eukaryota; kingdom Viridiplantae; phylum Streptophyta; class Pinopsida; order Pinales; family Pinaceae; genus Pinus; species Pinus albicaulis. Next base: position 297,989,688 of record CM076572.1, read on the forward strand.
ACAGAATAGTTGAGCCATTTTATTATATAGGAGACGATTCAGTTACAAAATGTACAAAATATGAGTAGATCTAGCCAAAGAGATGGCCTAGAATCACCCTGAAAACATGCCACAATAGGCATTGTGTAATTGGAGAGCTGTTGTAAGCAAATACTGTGCTGTACCTTCAACAGAATATGAATATGTGACTGTAGGCTGAAAATTAAATTGCAGATCTATGGAAATATGGAGCTCTGATGATGCCAATATTCAAGATCTGGGCTCTGTGATGGATACCCAATATAACCTAGAAAGGATTTTCCAGATCTACAACTTTGGAAAATCACCCTCTTAGCGTTTGATCATTTGACTGTTGGGTTATGCAGATATGAAGCTAGATCTGACAAATAGATGGCTGAAATATGTCACAAGATCAGATCTAAGCTTGAAGGGTTGATCTCTTCTCTAGATCCACAAGCTATAAGCTCAAGATCTAGCTCCTCAATCCTCCAATGAAAATTGCAGTTGCTGCTACACAACTGCTCATAAAAAATGAGCTGTAAAGGAAGGGGGCTCTCTTTCCTGCTAAAAAATATAGTTATGAAGCTCAATATTGATGGAAATAATTCATACAATGTGAAGGATTGGTCCTCCACTGGATTACTAGCTAAAATGCTAGTAACTTCCCTTCTCCCTTGGATCTACAAGACTGGACTGCGCAATTCTTGAAGGGATTTGCTGCTGCTGGGAGATGAATAACAAATGGCCTAATGCCTGATATAGATTTGAAGCACTAGAAGGCTGATCTTGAAGCTTAAGGTGATAGGATGAACCCTTCACCAGTTCCTCAATTGAAATATTGAAGGACAACCTCCTCCTCTCAAACTGATCTTCAGAAATGTGAAATTTATGAATATAAATGTTCTGTAGAAAGTAGGAAAATATATGTGGCACCAATGCCTAATGTAGAATGAAGTAAAATGATCTTCCAAGATATCACTCAATGAAATAAGTGGGATTCTTTACCAGAACCACCCAGTGCTAAACAACACTTGCAATCTCAACTAAACAACAAGAGAAAGCATGGAATGTCACATGACAATTCTAGATCTAAACAGATCATACATTAGAAATAATATTCAACATGCCTTCTATGTTGCCTTCATCTTCATTATATAGTTTTTTAGCCTTCTCATGCCTTGGCCCTCCTCATAACTGTGTTGTACATGTGGAAATAGGTATCCATGTTGACTGCACTATCATTTCATGATCTCCATCATGTGTGAATGCAATGATCACCCTCTCCATCATGTTGTGCATTAAATGCACCACTCCTCCATCATCTCATCATAAATGCTCCATGATCTTATGTTTGATCCCTTCCAAGATCTTAGTTGAATGTATCAACCCCCATGATCTATCTCATTAATGAGACATGATCTCCACTCCTTTCACATTAATTGGTTGCTATACTTTTCCATTATGTAGATATATATCTGAAATATCCACATACACACATCAAAATTGGATTTTATTCGTCTTTGATGATTATGGGTCCCTCCACCCTTTTATTTACTTAATTAATTAAGTTTATTAATAACTCTAATATTACAAATATCATTTGAAAATTTGAGAATATTATAGTCCTCCCCCACAAAATGTTGCTTGTCCTCAAGCAACTACAAAAGTGGATGCTACAACAAACATCCTCCCTCCAAATGGCATCCTAATGTGGAAGGCCTTCCCATCTATCACAATGTTTCATGCATGTCCAACTCCAATGTTGCCTCTCTAGATTGTTAAGAATGGCCTCCAACTGAAAAGTTAGATACCTTTCCTCATCAATGAATCTCCATGTGGCAACCATATGATGACCAAATTTCTCCTCTACACATGAGATACAAAAGAGGAGTCGTTCATTCCCATAGCGGAAAGTCCCAACTCATGAACTATATCTCCAACCCATGATACATAGAGTATATTGGATCTATTAATGCTCACATCATTAGCCCTGTTGGCTATGTAGGAATCAAACATCACATCATCATAGAGAAAAATAAGAAGTAGAGACATATGGGGAAACATGAAAAATGTCAAACCATATTCTCCTAATAAAAACCAATGCAACAAAGCCTTCTGCTGCCATGCTAGATCATCATGAAAACAAGTAAGAGAGCCATACTCTCTCAAAAGAAGCCACTTCAACAATGTTGCTTGTTTCCATGCCAAATCAACATTAGTGAGAATATGAGAGCCATACTCTCTCAAAAGAAGCCAACACAACAATGCCTCTTGCTTCCATACCACATCATCATTGTACAAAATGTAGTGGCCATATTATCTCAAGAGAAGCCAACATAACAAGGCATCTTGTTGCCTTATCACATCATCATTATACCAAGTACAATGACCATAATCCCCCAACAGAAGCCAACACTATAAGGACTCCTGTTTCCACCCTCCACCAATGCCATGCAATGTATGGGAAGAATTCAACCCATACTCTCCCAATAGTAACCATATCAACGAAGATTATTTCTTCCTTCTTGCATTATCATGATGCAAGTTATGGAGAAACAATATAGTAATGGACATGTGAGATGTCTCATCAACATAATACAAACAAGATCCCTTATGCCACATCATGTGAGAGTTATGATTTCTCGCAACCCCAAGTACATACATGAATATGAGATACATCCCAAACAAAAATACATGTAAAGACATGACAAATATCCCAAACAAGAGTATATACATGGACACAAGATATATCATGAGATGTCCAAACTCTCTCATCAACAACCAAAGTAACCATGCCTTTTTATTATGCATTCTTTCAGTGATGTATAAGGCATGAATCAACAAAATATGAATCCTTGAGTGGTAGCCATAATCACCCAAGAGAAATCAGCACTGCCATGCTTCTTGTTGTCATGTATCATAGATTTAAAAGTGATTTGGCAACCCCTTGCTCCCTAATATCAACCATTCATCCCACTGTGGATGATGGATCTCATTATGAAAATACTTGGTATCCTCCCATTGTAGGACACCATCCTCCTCAAACTGATGAAGAAATTTTCACTCCATGATATGTTGAAGTACACCTCCAATGAGATCTCTCCATGAGACCTTCTTCTCATCAATGGCCCTTCAAAACCAATAAGGTTCTGGATCTGCTGCAGGTAGAAGTTTCTCTTTGTGCTGTGACATGCTCATTTAGAAAGTGTCATCTAGAAAGGAGAAAACATTTCTCATCTCAAGATGTCTACCATATATCATATTTTCCTCCATTGCTTCATGAATGAAGCTACCATATAATTTCTCTCATGAGGAATGAGTCCTCTTCTTCTCACTGCTTCTCATTAACAGCGCTGTAGATCTGCAAGGTGATACATGTGCTGTCTCAAAGCAAGGCACAATGTTGAACTCATAGCCAACCATTGTACATAGGATCATACTCATCCCAGTTTCTGAAACTCCACATTTCAACTCAAGAGGTTGAATGTAGTTCATCCATGAAAAACTAGGATGGTTCTTCATCTCTTCCTTGATTATATCAAGGGACCTCTGTGCAGTGATATAATGTTGCTCCAAATCAACATGATTTTCTAACCCTTGGTCATACAATAGCCCTGATGGCATGTCCCCATAAGTTTCAATAAGAGGTACTAAAACAATATGAGATGAAAGTGTATGCATACCTTGGATCAACTGAGATTTAGAAACATCTTGCAAGAACACAAGATTTTCCTCTTTCAGTGCAAAGGTCTCCCCAACTGTTGGTAAGAGTGATGGCTACACTTCTATAAATGTACCAGCGCTGGTATCTGTCTCCTCCTCCTCATGCATCTCATAAATCGTGAATGGGGCTCCACATGTCAAGAACTCAAGACCATCTTGCAAAGATGCAATTGATCCTCCTCTTGATGTAAGCACATCTGCAGTTGGTGGTGGTAGAGGCTCCTCCTCTTGAGTGATAATGAGATCATCTTCTCTTGAATATTCATGCACTATCTCCTTGATTATGGGAGATGTCATTATGTGAGATGTATTTGGTTTCTTTCTACCATACTTTTCCTTCAGTCTTTGAATAAAATCTGCATAAGAAGATACTTTCATGTGTGACAAGTGATTGAACCACCATTTTCTTGCTTCACCCTCTAGGTGCAGTGTTGAAAACTCCAAAGCCTCTCTTTCTGATATAGGATATTTCAGAAAGAATGTAAATAATTCTTCCCTCCAAGCCCTCAAGGTGCTTGTGGAAGATCCATCAAATGTAGGAAAAAAGGATCTATGCCTGTTTCTTCTATTGTTTCTTATGGATCTACTCTCTTCTTTGAGTTGCAGAAACTGTTGGAGAGTGGGATTCTCCTTCAATGCTCTAGGTTGTGACTTGTATTCAGATAGATATTCACTTAGGGTCTCATGCCCTAAGCCTTCATCATATTCAGATTAGTCCTCTTTCTCAAAGAATGTGGATCTAGTGGAATAATGTGAAGCTCTTTGCTTCTCTGTCCTTCTTTGTTGTTGAAAAGAAGTGTTGGGACCTTCTTCATCTTGAAACCTTCTTGAGGTTTCTCTTTGGCTTTCTCTTCTTGATTCATTGATCTCCTTAGAGATATCCTTCATAGATATAAAGGAAGATGAGGCAAAAATTAATCCCTCCATAGTAGATCTCTACTATCTGCTTTTCTTATGTTGTGAAAATGTCCACAAGCTGAGCCAAAGATCATGCTCTGATACCACTTTAATATCCCAAAATGGAATAATTCATTGATACACAAACACAATATTTGTAACATAGAAAATGTACATGTTAGTTTATGTTCAACACAGATATAGATAGAATATCTGAGCCATTTTATTATATAGGAGAAGATTCAGTTACACAATGTACAAAATATGAGTAGATATAGCCAAAGAGATGGCCTAGAATCACCCTGAAAACATGCCACAATAGGCTCTATGTAACTGGAGAGTTGTTGGAAGAAAATACTGCGCTGTCCCTTCAGAATAATATGAATATGTGGCTACAGGCTGAAAAGGAAAATGAAGATCTACGGAAATTCGGATCTCTGATGATGCCAAGATTCAAGATCTGGGCTCTATGATGGATACCCAAGATAACCCAGAAAGGATTTTCTAGATCTAAAACTTTGGAAAATCACCCTCCTATAGTTGGATACTTTGACTACTGGGTTAAGAAGATCTAAAGCTAGATCTGACAAATATATGGCTGAAATATGTCACAAGATCAGATATAATCTTGAAGGGTTGATCCCTTCTCTATATCCACAAGCTAAAAGCTCAAGATATAGCTCCTCAATCCTCTAATGAAGATTGCAGCTGCTGCTACATAACTGCTCATAAAAACTGCATTGTAAAGGAAGGAGGCTCTCTTGCCTGCTACAAAATATGGCTACGAAGCTCAAGACTGATGGAAATAATGCATGCAATGTGAAGGATTGGTCCTCCACTGGATTACTAGCTGAAATGCTAGTAACTTCCCTTCTCCCTTGGATCTACAAGATTGGACTGCGCAATTCCTGAAGGGATTGCTGCTGCTAGGAGATGAATAGAAGATGGCCTGATGCCTGATATAGATCTGAAGCACTCGAGACTGATCTTGAAGCTTAAGGTGATAGGATGAACCCTTCACCGTTTCCTCAACTGAAATATTGACGGACAACCTCCTCCTCTCAAACCGATCTTTAGAAATGTGAAATTTATGAATATGAATGTTTTGCAGAAAGTAGGAAAATATATGTGGCACCAATGATTGATGTAGAATTAAGTACAATACTCTTCCAAGATATCACTCAATGAAAGAGGTGGGATTCCTGATGAGGAACACCCAGTGCTAAACAACACTTGAAATCTCAACTAAACAACAAGAGAAAGCATGGAATGTCACATGAAAATTCTAGATCTAAATAGATCATACATCAGCAATAATATTCAACATGCCTTCTATGTTTCCTTCATCTTCATTATATAGTTTTTGAGCCTTCTCATGCCTTGGCCCTCCTCATAACTACGCTATACATGTGGACATACGTATCCATGTTGACTGCACTGTCATTTCATGATCTCCATCATGTGTGAATGAAATGATCACCCTCTCCATCATGTTGTGCATTAAATGCACCACTCCTCCATAATATCATCATAAATGCTCTATGATCTTATGTTTGATCCCTTCCAAGATCTTTGTTTACTGTATCAACCCCCATGATCTATCTCATTAATGAGACATGATCTCCACTCCTTTCACATTAAGTGGTTGCTCTACTATTCCATTATGTAGATCTAGAGCTAAAATATCCACATACACACATCAAAAGTGGATTTTATTCATCTTTGAGGATTACGGGTCCCTCCACGCTTTTATTTAATTAATTAATTAAGTTTATTAAGAACTCTAATATTCCAAATATCATGTGAAAATTTGGGAATATTACGTCATCAATTTTCTACCAAAATGCTATCCCCAATTGGAGCCAGATGTTGTAGCCTAATTCGAATCAACTAAAAGTCAAGAGAGGTTATGAGAAATTCAAGGTTATTGAGGAAAAATTGTTAAAATTTCAAGAAGAACTGTAATATGCTCGAATGGAGAGCCACAAGCTCAACAAGGATTCACCATCACATGTGCACTAGAACCAAAATCAAGGAAGCAACAACATTGGAGGTGTAATCTAAGCTAGAGGAGAAACAAAGATAAAAGCGTGCAGGAGGGGTCAATTCGGGCTTATTCGCGTGTAGAATAGTTCAAGAGATGGACCAATGGGCATGTTTATATCATTACACACCGTCCAGGGTTATCATTATTTAAATTTCGAGTACAACAAAGGCTCATATTCATTTCGTCCAGATCCAACTGCAACCCGGGAGCACAAGTTGTAGAAGATTTATTCCAAGGAGTGCCCCCACAGGCAGTCTCATTAAATCTGCTCACCTGCAAATGGACGGCTGACATCGACTATGGGAACACTCTCTTCAAATTCCAAAAACCACTTAAGTTCCCCCGCAAGTGGTTTCAGGTTTCAATAAAGACATTACGTGGTGATAGCTATATCCCACACCCTTTACTTTCAAATCAGAGAAGGAAGAGAAATGGAATATTTAATTTAGAAGCTTAAGATTTTTGTAGGAGATGCAAAGGGAAAAATAGATGGCCAAGATCAAAATGCAGAGTTGAAGAGGAGAGATGGATGGCAGAGATTAAATCACAAATCTCAAATCGCAAGTTTCAAAGGATAGGCGCGAGAGGTAAATGTTAAAATCGCCGAAGCGCGATATGAGATGGCATGGCAAGGTGACGTGGTAGTGACGTGGCAGATGAAGTGGCCCCAAACCCATAGATCGTAGTTGATTTATGATGACATGGGAGTGTCGTGGTAAGGTGATGTGGTAGATGACATGGCCCTTGCCCGCATACGTCACATCGCAAGTTTTACAAGTTAAGTGCAAGGGGTTTGATTTATAATTGCTGAAGTGTGATATGCAATGCAGTGGGGCCCGATCGAAAATCACAAATTATAAGTTCTAATGAATAAGTGCGGAGGTAAGTTTTAAATTAGCCAAAGTACGATATGTGATGATGGCAGGACCTAATCGCATATCGTACATCGCAATTTTTAAAGGTTAAGTGTTAAAGAAAAGTTAAGAACAACGATGTGTGAAGTGCAATGTTGGGTGGATTCTATGTGGCTTCAAAAGTGAACTCTGAAGGTTTTCAAATCAATAGGCAAGGCATTTATTGTGTTAAATCACATTGGAGGAAGAAAGGAGGATTATAATGTAAAGACAGTGAAACGCCTTGATAACGGAAGAAAGTCTGAACGCAGACAGAGAGACTTGGGTAAGTGATGCGACACAGAGCAAAGGAGAAGAGAAGACTAAACACAACAGGCACGTGCAGAAGAGGTAGAGTCGGGTAGCAGGTCACATGATGATAGCGTTCAAAACAAAAATTCAAGGGCATAGTCAGGTGGGGATGCGTTTATGTGGATTGTTAGGACATCACAGCCGAAACAGAAGGAGACACATCAACAACAAATCAGACTCAGTAAAAGGATTATATTCCAAGTGTATTTTGTTTTATTTGTTAAGATCGAAGCTACAATGGTGTCCTCTATTGCAATGTAATAATTAGTTTAACAGTTTAGGCAGTTTAGGAGTTTCAAGAAGCTTGAGCTGTTACAAACTGCTTTTGTTTGTATTTAAGGAAGAGAGAAAGAGGTAAGTAGGGTTCTGAGTCCTGAAACTCTTGGGGATTACATTTTGTACTTCTTTTTCTAATAGGTAAACGAAAGAAGCAGTCATTTTCTTCTTGCAACTATTGATGGTGATTCGTGTTTCTTGTGCCATTTTGTGTCCCTTCTTCTTTGAATGAAGTGAATTAATATAGCAGTCAGTCTCTTCATTACATCTATGAGTAAGAGTTAAATAAACTTAATTTTCTCTCCTTCACTCCATCTCTTCTCCCTTCACAAATTCTCTTTGAAACTTAAAAGTAGTAGATTTTGTGGTTACAAATTATTTTGAGTTTCCCCTCCTTTCACAAACTCCTGATGAAACTTTAAAGTAATAGATTCTATGTTTACAACATATTATTTAGAGTTTACTCTCTCTCCATGAGTTTCCTCTTAAACTTAAAAGTGGTAGATTCTGTGTTTACGACATATTACTTTGAGTTTCCCCTGCAGTTCTTATTTTCATTCAGATATCAGCAGTGAATGAAATTATGAAATATTTTATTATTCCAGATCATTAAGGGTTTTAGAAAACTAGTCTCCATAGGGATAGAACAAATACCTCATGATAAAATCATTTATGTGACACTTTTAAAATGTGTTAAGCACTAATTTCTTTCACAACTGAGGGATTGTCTCTTAAGATACAATATTCCCCTTGTTTTATTTCCGCTAGCACAACCAGGAAAAACTCCCTCATGTTGAGCATGTAAATCGGGAATACTAGAAACTCATCTCTTCAATTTTGGAAGAGCCTCATAATGTAAATGAGCCAGCTTGCAGTGCCATAATTCACTAAGATGATTGGTGTTATGGGCCAATGTAAAGAGTGCCCTTATTGTGACCTTGTAGAGTCCCTCATATCTCAGTCCTAATGTAAATGCGTATTTTATATGTGACTAGAAGGCCAAGTTAAAACTTTCCCATTGATGAAGGCAACCCTCATCCCTTTATCTTCTAATGCAGATATAGAAATTAATTTTTTTATGAGTCTTGATACATACATGACATCACTTAATAATACAGATTCCCCAGTGTTTAACTAAAATTTAACTTACCCAAATACTTTTACAGGCTGAGTGGAGTTATCTCCAAGAATTATCCTTAACTTAGTCTCCCTCTCTATGAGGTTAGAGAGGACTTCTTTATAACCAGAAAAATGATGAGTGGCCCCACTATAAACTAACCAACTATCCCATGAATCTGGTGGAGAAGAACTAGTAAGTGTAGAAATAAGAATATATTCACTTTTATCCACAATATTGCTTTCATACTTGGAGGCTCTATATCTCTTCTGAGATAGACGATCTTCTTCATGATTTCTTGTTGAATCTCTTCTTATCCTCTCATACTTTTGATCACAGTTTCTCATTTGATTGTATTTCCTTATCTTATAATAGTTGTTGTTGCTGTTGTTGTAGCATGGCCTCTTTTTCCTTTTGGGATAGTCACGAGCATATTGTCCTTTCTTGTGGTAGGTGAAGCATTCTATTGAGAAAGTTATTTTTCATTTCTTCCTTTTAAGATTTAATGAGGAGGTCTTCTATATGGACCTCCCTTTGATCTCTTGCTCCTATTTTGATGGGAAACATATGTAGTAGGTTGTCCTTCTTAATGTTTTTGAATCCTTCCTCTTGTTATCATTCTGTACCCTTCCTAAGTCAGCTTCCCAACCATTTCATAAAAATAAGGAAGAATGTTGCCATTGCTAATAGTAGTGATGAAGGTTTCCCAGACTGGAGGGAGACTTCTGAGAGTCACGATAACCAACTCTATATCGAGAAAATTTTCACCGACCCTCTGTAGCTGATATCTAAGATGAGATATCCTCATGATGTAGGACTGCATGCTCTCACCTTTGTTCATTTTCATTTCCTTGAGTTTGTATTTAAATGAGATGATATCATTTAGATTTTTGACCTCATACATGGAAACAATCTTATCATACATATCTTTTTATTTTTTCTGATTTCCAACATAAGCAAGTAAATGATCTTGTAACCCATTAGCTAATATTTTCTTTGCTTTGGAGTGACCTTTCTTGTACCTATTATTTGATGTGGGTGGAGGCATCTTCTGAAGGTTCATGAATATTTCCTTGAATTTATTCCAACAGATCATTATTTTCAACAATGATCTCTAATATGAATTTTCCATGCAACAAAGTTTGAAGCATCACCCAACTTCTCATTTTCCTTGAAGGTAGAGGAAGGCATATCAACCTTGACTTGTAGATCTGCTCTCTAGCCTTGTATATCTAAACTCTATACTTGTACATATGATTTCTCAACTTGTATATCTGCTCTCGGGCTTCCTTGGTAATCTTCTCTTGGGATTGTACTTCAACTTAGCTATGATACCTTGTTATTTTTTCAATATTTCTCTATGCTACATCAGTTACTTAACCCCAAATCAGATTTTCATTAAAAATATATTCAAATCTATGCAATATAAATAACCATAAACTATAACTAGAGATAGAAAAATATATGCAAGTAAAGAGAAGATAATATCAAAACCATGAGATAGAATTTGGTCCAAGACCAGGGAAAAACCCCACTGTGGGGGAAACCCTTTGAAATCTTCTTATTCTATAGATTGTCTTCAAAATATTTCAGTAGAGGGTACAATGAGCCTAGTACAATAATATAGTGGATAATAATATGATATAATCTATAGATCAACAAAACAAAAAAATCAATGGATCACTGATACTGAGTGATCTTAGCTGCCCTAATCTAGATCCGAGTCTAGAAAATTGTCAATAACTGATCTGACGCTAATGTGTCTGCATGATGGATGACTAATGATAGTGAATGAGCAACTGAAAAAATACCAAATCTGATCTTCCAAATAAATTACAGAGCCAGAACCTTAACACACCCTACCCACAGCTATATTGGCTTTGAGCCACTACCATAGAGTTCTGTGCCCATAGGTGAGGGCCTGAATACCTAGAAACTTGGTCGCGCCCTTAAGCCTACCTATAAGCAACTTTACTATATGATCCATGACCACAACAAGCTCAACCCGCGGCCCAAGCCTAACAGAGCCACTACCTCAAGTTCTCCTGCCCGCGACCCAGATCCAAAATACCCAGATCTGAAATGTACCTCTGTCTGTGATCCTGATCCACTGCACGAACCTCTTGTGACGCACCTATGTGAGCTAGAAAACAAAAATACGACCAATAAACAAAACAACATGAAGATGATCTCATGAATGAATGTGTGAAAATGAGCTTGAGGTCGCTTCTATTTATAATTTGATGAGGGACCACTTGGAGCTTTGACCAGATCGACATGCAATTTAACCAACTCATAAAATAATAAAATAATTCATAACTTAACTTCCGCTTAACCAATTGGGACTATCTATAGATCAGTTTTGATCCTCTCAAAAAGAGGAATCTAGTTAACTTATTATTTTAATCACCTGAACTGTCCATTCAGAAATTTGAATCTAGTTTCCAAAAATTAACACTATCCTCCCTAATTTCCATGGTTCAAGAAATGAGGATCCCAAAAAATTTATTTTTGAGTTTAAATTTTTATGTAGATATTATGACTCCGTACTTGATCCTTATAAATTGAAATTATTTCCAGCTACTCTTAAGGTTGGAGCACTTCAATCTTTCATGGGATTAGGAACACATACTATTAGAACATGGGAAGAAATAAAAAGCATGTACTTAGAAAAATATAAGGATTATTGCATGTCCCATAACCTTAATGATGAATTCTTTAAGATGATGCAAAAAGAGGAAGAAAGATGATGAGCTCGACCATTAGACATATTTGGAGGGGTTAATGGTCACCTTTTTTCCTTCTTAAATCTCTTTTTCTTGCATTTTTATTGTTATTTGGTTTTATGATGCTAGTATAGGTGGTGATTAAGGCTAACATACTTTCAGTGCCTAATATGAGGTTGAGTGTAGAAAATCATGAGTAATTGGCATTATTTTTGAATATTTTATCATAAATAATTGAAGGATACAACAAGGATAAATTAGGAGGATTTTCCACCCTCCTTAACTCTTGGAGGGAGCCAAAGGATCCCCAAAGATTCTCTCCAACAATTCGAATTCCAGAGCATTAGGGGAATTTTGAGGTCTAAAATGGGCCTCCTAATAAAAATGTACAACAAAAATAAAATTTATAAGAACCAATAGGATTCAATATGATGATGTCAACCATGGGGGATGATTCACCATTTTTGGAGAAAAAAAGTAAAAAATAATAACAAATAATAAAATAATAAAACTATATTTTCAACTTATCTTCTTCAGGTTTTACTTAAATTTCATGCGAGAGTACTCGTTGGATGCAAAATTTAATTCCTCATCTAAGGAGTACCCATGTTGCATACTTTCGATGGACCTTGCTACATGAAAAATGAGAAATACATGAAAAAACATGTTTACAATCATATTTTTCATGTATTTCTCATTTTCCATGTAGCAGGGTCCATCGAAAGTATGCAACATGGGTACTCCTTGGATGAGAAATCAAATTTTGCATCTAACGAGTGTTTCTACTCGAAATTTGAGTAAACCCACAGGAGATAAGTTGCATGTACGAGTTGAAAAAAAAGTTTTTCATTTTTTCCCTCTTAAATTTGATGATGTAATCAAATATTGTTTTATTATATCCACTATTATTTTATAATTTCCTTAGGAGGCCCATTTTAGACCTCAAAATTTCCCTAATGGAAGCCAAGCAACTCAAAGACCAAAGTGCACTCAATCCATGTTTACTTGGAGTCAAGTGGACTCAATCAATATTTTCAAGGGAGCTGTTGGTAGCTACGCTGTAGAATAAATAGAGCAGAGCTAGAGCTAGGAAGGATTCGATTCTATGGGGAAACTGTCTGCAAAGCTATTGATCTTTTTTATTATTATTGTATGCAATGATTCAAAATTTTAGAAATGTATGAGACTATTTTTTCATGAAATGAGTAGACTGATTTCATTTTACATATTTAGGTTCGAGAGAGCTAGGCTATGAGTTAGGGCCCAATCCATGTGCCTTAGCCTCTCTGTTGTACTTGTTATTTTCTTGCTGTCAGTAGATCTGATTCCGATAGTTTCATCGTTATTTATTTTTTTCTTTCAGTGTGCTGTTGTAGGATTCATTTTCTTATGAGTAATATAATAGAGGAGAAAACTCTAAAATCTGTGGATCAAGACCTCCCTTCTCATCTCTGTCAGTAGAGCTCGAGGAGAGTGAACCTTCCACAGATGCAAAAAATAATTTATGTGCACTATTTCTAAGACTAGAGTAGAGTTTCATTACCATTTTCAACCTTCCTTTTGTACTGTATTTCACGCATTTGTGTTTTTTTTGTGCATAGATCAGCATAGTTGTTTGTAGGAATAAGAATAAAAGTACCAGGGAAGTCCATTGGCACCTCCCCACTTCATTCTCCATCTCTGTTTTTATGCCTCCATTTCTGTTGTTGCGCCTTTATTACCCTCCTTTTTCTTTTATTACATCTTCTGACCCTTTTATTCACAAAACACTTAAAAATGCTATGACCTTCACCCTTTCCTCATTGAAATTCCCACTATCGCATTTCGCATCTCGTAGGGGCCTCCCTCTCCTTCCTTTTCCATTCTTCAGCACTATTGTGATTTTCTCTTTACCCTACCTTTGCCGATTATCACGAAAATATTAAAAAAAATCCTTTAGAAACCAGACTTTCCCCATTCCTTTGAACTTACCACAAATCCTTTCGTACATCGTAAATCGCTTGTCCCATTTGAATTATGTTAACACTTACCACTCCAAATGCCGATTGTGATAATTCTATGTACTCCTCCACACTACAATCGCAAATTGCATTTTTCATTTGGTTCTCATAACATGTTCTGCTCCCAACAGTGATTGTGATAGCGCTTTTGCACTCTGCCACCGGCCCTACTGCCACATCATCCCGTCGCATTTCACATTTTTTATCCCATCGCATTTCACTTTTTGCTCCTACTCTAGAACAACGCTTCCGCTGCCCCTTCGGCTTTGTGATATTGCGATTGCGATATCACATATCTCATATCACACTTTCATTCTCCCATCGCAATTCCGCCATCGCAATTTTAAAGCCTCCCACTCCAAAGTATTTTTGTGATATTATAAGTTTTAATAAAGTCTAAACCCTCTTACACACTTCTAAGCCTTGTTTCATGTGTTTAGCCTTCCCTTAGCACCCTTAACCCCTTTTTCTCCGAAGTATAAGAAACACTTTCTCAAGTTTAGTTAGATCATGGATAGTTGCATGGATAGAAGAATGGTAGATAGAGAATAAGATAAGTAGGGTGTGTTTAGCCAATTGGAAAAGTTAAGTGTGGTTTAAAACTAGTTTCCTTTCTGCTATTCCTTTTTGAAAATAAAATTAGTTTCATTTCCATCATTACCTTTCTACAAATTCAATTAGTTTCATTTTCTTCATTTCCTTTCTGCAAATTAAATTAGTTTCATTTATATAATTTCATTTCTTCAAATTAAGTTAGTTTCCTTTCTGTCATTTCCTTCTAGCAATTTACTTTCCAGTTCTTATCATAGATTAAGAAATAGCACCCTTTCGTAAAGCAAAAGAGGATGCGATGAGAAGAATGCATCTGCTATGTATATAGCACTGTCACCTCCAAGTTTGTACGAACTCTGGGTTGATAAAGTAAAGTAGGGCAACCCCTGGGAGTTGCAACACTTTTGGTGCAATACCAGGGCTCACCACTTTTTAGTGTCGTTGCCGGGGAGGTGTCTAGTATATGCTTTGAAATTGTTTAGAATTATTTTCTTCTTTCCTTTATTTTCATGTTATTTTAGAAATATTGAAAAAAATACAAAAAAAATATCAAATTTTCATGCTTCGTAGGAGTAGGAATACTTAAAGACAAATCTTACCTAAAACCTCCACATCACCTCCTAGCCACCCTTCACTCTTCTTCAGTGGCAGTGAGATTTAACTTCCTAAGAAGAGGACCTTGGTCCAACTGAGGGACCTGCTTCACCTATCTTAACATGGCTGGGATCCAGAGAGCCTTTCCCATAAGAGATGTAGAAGGTGAAACTAATATGAAAAAAATTAGCCCCTCAGCTCTTCCACACTTCCATGTACTTACCTCTGAGGATACTGACACATTCATGTTTGAATTTTCTGTTTTCTGTAGGAATTATTGTTGGATTTAGGGGTCTTGACCTAGGTTCAATTTTAAGGTTTTCCAACAAACCCCTGTACTACCTGCCCTTTCAGCAATGGCCTTCTTGCTCAGGTTAAGGCCTCACCCGAAGTAGTATGAGAGGGTTTTGGAACCAGGTTTCCACACCCTAAGAGAGAGAAATTTAATTAAAGTGGGTCTCATCAAATCTAACATTCCTGCGCATGAGGAGCCTTAATATAGAATATTTTAACAGTATATCGACAGAGCACAAATCCTAAATAAAGGGAAACTGGAGCAGATTATTTAAACCATATTTATGCATTCATAATATCGCATCCACGTGCATATTAGTATATCATCAGTATTCAACGAGCAAAAAGAATCTTAGAACATAAGCGTAGTCGATATAACACAGGAACACTTAAATATCATCAACAACCTTTTCATTCATTCATATCCTGATCCGACTTACATACTATATCTACTAGCCCATGCACAAAGCCATTAGGGTTCGCACACAGTAGGACTCAGGGTCTCTGTGCACACAGCTAACAGGAGCCCTTACTCAGACAATCAACACAAAATATCCACAAGTTCATATCTAAGCTTAATCACTAGTTATCCTCCTTCTAGACTCGGTTTATCCATCTATTTATAGCATGTTAGCCTGCGCTATCCTATGGCCCATAAACCGTGGTTTGCGGACCCTTGGTATATCCTTTTGACCCATTACAATTCAATGGGGGTTTTAACCCATCCCAAACCCCTTGCGTTGGACTAAATATTACAAATTATTACAAAACTCGACAAAATTGTGGTTAGGGAACCCTGTTCCAACAGTCCCCAAACACAATCTTGTGACTCGTCCCGAGTCACAGCGCCGACAGGGTATTCATCATTTACTTGAGATGTTCAATCGTGACAGTTAATGGAGGCAGAACATGAAGGATTTGTGTGGCAACAATCTGCACGATGTCCACCAGTTTCTGTGAAGTTGGTGCTTCTATTGCAGCGGTGACATTGTCTAAAGTTTGGTTCAACTGTTGCATCGCCCCTTCTAATTCTTGTGAAATATTGAGATATTTGTTAGCCCAGGGTGTCATATGGTCACTGAGTATCTGTTTCTTGTACCAGAGCCCCACAATTTCACTGAAGCGCGTGGCTAGTTCAAAGACGGGCTAATCGCTGGGCTGGAACAAGGGTGGTCATCGTGGCTTCCATCTGTTTAAAGTCTTGTTCCTTCTGGTGCAAGTCTTGATCGATTTGTCGGAGGATAGGGTCATGCTATACCTGGGACCATAGTTCTATAGTAGTTTCAAACAGAGTGATACCCTGACTGATCTATGTTGTAATAGTGGTCAATGCTTCTGTAACCAATGCTGCTTTTTGGGCACGCACTTCCGGAGGGGTCTCAGGCTGGAGCTTGGACTGCAACGATGTGATATAAAGTTCAAAATCGGCCTTAACAATATATACCTTAGTCCAATATGCCTTCAAGGCAGTAAACAATCCCTCAACCTTGTCCTGTGACTCAGCAGTGGAAATAATTACTTCCGGCATGTCTTCACAGAGCCAGTTTATTAGTTGCTCTAATGGAGCTTGATGTGCGATGGTGGCGATGTGCCCTGCCTAGACCTGGGTGACTTTGGTAGCTTGAGTCACAATAGTTTGATTGACCTCGCTGAGGTGCTACTGCATGAAAAGTTCTCAATGTTGAAGTTTGCTAGTGATGTTGTATTGGGCAAAGTGAGGGAGGCACAGTAGGTTCAAGATTCCCAATCCAGCTAATCCCTTGACCCAAGCCTTTGGCTCCACCTTTAGTACATTGTCTTCGAGGAATTTTTCTAGGTACAATGGTGGGGCTAATGAAGGGAAGGCGTCTAGGTTCCCCGGGTCATGGTCATTGAATTTGATATGGGGGAGGTGGCTGAACATTCCTCCCAGTTGGGGCAGTTATTTTGGGACCTGTTGAAGCCTCAAAAATCGCTGCTACAACATTGGGGGATAACCACCCGGTCCGGACCTTAATACAACTCCTTTTCCGTTTATGATAGCGGCTCCGACTGGTTTAACTAGGTCCAGTTACCTCTTCCCTATCGCTATTGGTTTATGATGTTTCCTTAAATACCAATAGACAGGGATATTAGATCAATTCTTCTTGCTGATCAGGCAATAGAATGACCCTTAAGCTAATTTGGGTTCAGCCAAACCACAACTAAGATTTTTCCTCTTTGAGAAGAGGACTTAAAAGAATGTAAATTTAATGTAATTGCAAACTTATTCTATAATGCAAGCAAAAAGAAACTAATCTAAATCCTATCTCAATCAGGTAGATGAAAATCTAACCCAACTAAGAGCAAGATAATTAAGTGATGAGAATTAAAATATGTCTGGCTTTTAATTAATGTCAAACTAACTAAGAAATTCAATTAGTTCACATTTGTGAGTACCAAAACACATTCTATTGAGACCATTTGACTAAAATAATAAATCAACAACACTCCGGAAGAAATTCACAAAAATGATATCGATTATCATATCAGTCAAACTAATAATTAAACAATAACATGTGGAAGAAATTCATAACACATTACTATTTAATAAATCAGTGTTATAAGACAGATTTCTGAGTAATGGTTACTCAGAAATCAGAGTTTAATTCATAAGAGCAGAGATACTTAACAATTCGAGACAAATTATCCATATCAACAGAAATGCCAAAAACATGAATAAAATGAAACAACAATTTTATTAACATAAAAATGAAACTGGCATTTGATACAGAAATGCCAAAAATACCAGTTAATTGAATCTGCTTCTCTGATCCTGGTCTCTAACAGTACTTTACATTACTTGAATTTCTGTTTTCAAGACTAGAGCTGCAGAAATGCAAACTCTGCTCATCATGCATAATTCAAGACATAAAGCATAAACCCTCAATAATGTTCAGATCTGAAATTTTCTCTCCTCCCCATCTACAACTCTAAATCCCTATTACAGAAATGCTTTTAGAAGTCTGGAATTACAGAGGAGAGCAGCCCCTCTTTTACATTTTGCAATCTACAATTTATAATCCTCCCAAAAGTATTTTTAGAAGAGAGTTTGTTGAAGAAAAATCTGCCCAATCCAACTTTAATTGCTCAAAAATTCCAATCTTTAATTGTTGGAGTCTTCTCATTGATTGAAATCTTTTTCCTCAATATCCCTTCTATTATTTTTTCCTGCAAAAAGAAATTAAAATGAATTAAGATGCAACAATAAAATCCAAATATTATTTCTAACATTTAAAAAAAATCCAATCAAATTCTATTTAAATAAATAAAAAGGAAATTTGAGCTTCTTATTGATACTCATAACGATCTTAATTAACCAAGGATAATATTGATGCATGAATCTGCAATTAGAAGAGGTTGGGCAAATGAAAATGAAGAAAACAAAACTCAAAAAATTGATTTTATTTTTAGAAATTCGGAGCTTGATCTTCTGCCTGATTTTTGACCCAATAAATCATCAAATCTGTTAGTGAAACCTCCTCAGAAATGTTCTCCTTGATTTTATCTTTCCAATGAGCCGTCCTAGGCCTCATTTGGTCAAGTATAACTCAATCTATGAGCTTCCAAAGTTGATGAGTCAAATCTGGCATAAATCTGGAAATTCTGTTTGCTGGGCTAAAAATCAGAATTTTTAATTAGAAATTTAATCTTAAATTAGATTCTAATTATCTAATAATTAATTCTAAATTAATTATTAACTAACTAACAATTAATTCAGTTACAAAATTAAATTAATATAAAAATGATTTGAAAACGTTAATTTAAATATTATTAATATTATAGTTCAAATTATATTAAAATTATAATAAATATTATAATTATAATATAATTATTATAATATAAAAAATATAAAAATTAATTTACAAACCATTGGAATCAATCCAAACCTAAAACCCATAAAACAAACCATTGAAATCAATCTAAACCCATTAATTCATCCACGTGACATTATGGAGGGATATGGTGAGTGGAATGTGAGGTGAGGGTGACGTGAGGGTGAGTGAGGTGGAGATACGGGAGGCATAAGGGATGAAACAAAAAAAAGAAAAAAAACAAACTTTATATTAAAATTTTTTTTTAACACATTGCATATCGCAAGATCCTTGGATCAGGGTTTTTTAAATGTGCATGTTCTAAAAATTGCGATGGATCCAAAATTGCGATATTGTGGTATTGCGATATTGCGGTATTGCGATATGTGATGGATCCAAAATTGCGAAATTTCGATCTTGCGATATGCGATGGATCCGAAATTTGCGATCTGCGATATGCGATGGATCTGAAATTTACGATCTATGATCAATCTGAAATTTGTGATCTGCGACGAATCTGAAATTTGTGATCTGTGATCTGCGACGGATTCAAATTTGCGATTTGCGATCTGCGACGAATCTGAAATTTGCGATCTGCGATCTGCGACGGATCCGATGATGTAATAATAATTTTTTTTTATTTTTATTTTTTTATTTTTTTTATTTTTTGGTTTTATTTTAATGATGTTTAGTTTAGCTGTGAAATTTTCTAAGCTACAGCCACTCCGAAAAAGAATAAAAAAATAGCATTTTTAACCCAGACTAGAAAAATGATGGTACTTCAAAGGAGTACCATTTTTAAACCAGTTGACCAAATGAGGCGAAACAAGCGTCAATGGGAGGCTTATAAAAAATCGATTCAATCAAAACAAGAATCCAAAGAAAATGAAAAATTAACAAAAGCGTAGGATAATCATTAAAATAAAATCCTAAAAGGTGCTTAACCAAAAA
This sequence comes from Pinus albicaulis, assembly GCA_034641835.2. Taxonomy (NCBI): domain Eukaryota; kingdom Viridiplantae; phylum Streptophyta; class Pinopsida; order Pinales; family Pinaceae; genus Pinus; species Pinus albicaulis. Next base: position 298,009,903 of record CM076572.1, read on the forward strand.
TTTATAAAAAGGGTCCCCATTATTTGAAGTGAATAAGTCAAAAATGGGGGGGTTGTGCTTTACCACAACAATGGCGACACACAGGAGAAGAACCAGTTATCTCTGTTTGATATGAATGAGATTTTCCTAAAATTCAAGTAAAAATAATTAAAGAAAAGAGAATTATGCTTAAAATGCTTGACTAGGTTCATTAGTCTGAATAAAAGAAAGAATCATCTAACTGTAATTTTTCTTAAAATTCCTCATAAATCAAAATATTTCAAAACTCTATATCAGTCCTTAATTAGTTGTAGAGATAAAGCAGGGGTCACTTTACAGCTTAGCTTTTTAAAATATACTCATTTGTCACAGGTAGAGCCACTGTTGCCATCAAACATCTATAGTCTCGACAGGGTTACCTTTTAATCATCAATGATTCAGAATCCCATCTCTTTAAGAATTATTGACCGAGAGATAAATCCATTTATATTATTTATATTATTATTTCTATTATTTTTATTTTATTTATTTTATTTTATTTTATTTTATTATTATTATAAATCTTAAAAGTCATTGTCCTGATTTGGTAGCCAGATAGTTGACAATGCCATTCACTGGTTAAAATTAGACTGAACAAGCTGGCTCGTGATGAGACCCCTTGTCTTATAATTGTTTGCAATCATAAGCCATTACCCTGGTTTGTTTAGCAGTGTTGGTAATGTCAGCCTATTTTTCCCCTATGATCATGGTAAGCAGGCTCATCATGAGACCTCTTATCTTTTAAGTTTAAATATATCTCTGGATTATACTCTAGAAAAATAAGACTCTTCAGGACAGGGAGAATCATTGACTCCTTAAGAGTTAAGAATGACAATTTCAGAGTTAAAAGGTGCTTTGCTGTAAAGTGTCTTTACTTGGTTAAAAATAAATTTTCTTGACTGATAATAGAACTTTGAAAGATCTTAATAAAATATTGAAATCTCAAAATGATTACAATTTTGATGAAAACAAATTTCTCCAGATTTTATGATACTTTGTCAACTTTTCTAAATTGGTAATCTCTCCCTTAAGTATGTCTACTTTTATAATAAGAAAATCAAACTTTAAAAAGAGATTTAAGAAAAAGTTAATAGATGATTATTAACAATTTTTTATCCATGTATACTGACCATAGTTAGGTAACAAGAAGGCCTTCCATATAAATCATGGCAAAGTCACCAAAATCAAAACTGAAAACCAAAGGAAAAATAATTCTTATGCTAAAATGAGAAAGAAATCAGCAAAAATAAAAATGAAGAAAATTTAAAAATGGAAAGGAAAATCCAAATTTCGTAAGATAAACTCAAACAAGAATGTTTATACCAATGTCTCAACAATATGAAGAAAGAAAATAATCGTGTAATCAATCCTTCTTATGTCGAGATTTAAAAAATTCATACCTTGCAGGGTTGTAAGTGTTTTAGGCTTTTTAGATAGCAGTGACGATAAAATTCAGCCACAATTAAAACTTTCTGTCTGATTTAAATCTTTTTTGTTTCCAAGCATCATCTTAATCATTTTCTAATAAAAAGGAATGCTTAAAGAAACAAACCAAAAGTTCAGAAACTTCCTAGTGTAACTGTTTCGATAAATATTATTGCTACTTATTGAAATTAAGCCAGGAGAAGAGTATGGACTTCGAAAATATGATCTGGCGGAGGATTGGAAGCTTTTATGAAGAGTTGCAAAATAGATTTATGTATCAGAACAAAAAAACTTAAACTAAAGTAACGAAATGGAAATCAATGAAAGTGGGTACATGAATCTTACCATTGGATAATTGCTTTTGATCTTACCTGAAAGGTATCAATTTCTCCAAACTAGCTAACTTCTTATTTTAATTAACATTAAAAACATGAAGAAGTCAAACTAACCAAAATCCTATAACCAAAAATCATTATTTATTTTATCTAAACTAAAGCAAGCAGTAAAATAAAAAAAATGGAATGCTTAATGTTCGAGGGAAAACAAATGCATCAGAAATGAGAATGAAAATTTGCAGTAATGACTGTTTCTCAAAATATTATAAATTTCATATAAACTCCATGATTTTATAATTTTTCCAGAATCAAGACCACATCCAAGATAATAAAATTTAAATGTGAAGACAGAGAGGTCTTGAATTTATTTTTAATTATGGAATTATATATTTAAAATTGAAATATATGAGAAATCAAAATGATTTGAATATGCCGCAAATTTATCATCAGCTGCTTTCTTACCATAGTGGTTACCCAAGCTCGCTTTTAAAATAAGACACATCCGTATCGAATGATCTGCATCACATGTTTCTTCACCATGCTTCAATTTTAATTTGCAAGACTTCACCTTTGTTGCTATGCCATATATCGATTAAATGTTAATGGCTCAGAGGCATGCATTGAAAGCTATCACATCAGAGATTGCAATGGCAAATTGCCGATATGAAAACATGTAATGAGAACATGTGCAATGAAATGAAGCGATCACATCATTAAAGATATATTATATTGGGGATCGGGGAATATTGACATTGTGCTTCCCTTATTGCACATCGCACATCGCACATCGCAGATTCTGAATTGTGATGTGAGCATAATTAAAAATGCGATGAAGCGATTGCGATATCGGCAATTTCTAATTGGCGATGCTAATCGGCAATTGGTAAATGTTTTGGTACCCGATGTAATACAATATGATTCTTGCGATGCCGATATGCGATGAAGAGTGGACCCGATAGCTTTATGATGAAAATTTAATAACATATCGGATCTGAGACATCGACCCTTTTAAAGTTATGCTCCTACCATTATTTGCGATTGAATGGACGCGATATTTTATAAACTTGATTTGAATTTCATATCGGGTCCATAATTATGTGGTCGTCACAATATTGGTAAAAGAATTTCATGATAACGGAAGTATACTTCAACTACAAACCTCGGATATGCGAAATGCGATATGGCATATGAGTGAAGTAATACATCGGAGATCTTTTATGAACAATTTGTTATCAAAACTGCTAAGAGCTACTTCCAATGAAACATTTCGCTACAAATGGTTGTGAAGTGGATGATGTGATATCGGAATGAAATGATTGACGAAGATGAGCAGGCTGAGAATATTGCAAACATTTTCACTGAAGTATCAGTAATATAAAAATCACGTTGAATCCTATAAAATTGCTTGAAATTTCAATTGGGTTTTCTGATGGTTGAAAGCAAAGTTAAAAATGCTCAAATTCTCAAAATAAAATTTCCTTGAAACCTATTGCAAATTTGAAATGTGTTTTCTGCTTACTTCAAGTTTTGAAAACAAATGAAAACCTGCAATCAAAATAGAAAAAGAATAAAAAATAAACTAAAGAAAAGATAAACTAATAATAGATGAAAATGAACTTGTAAATGCATACTTGGAAGGAAATTGTCTGTAGATTTTACCTCATGAATCTTCAAATTATTCCTTCGATTTATCAAAATTTTGACTTTGTTCAAAATCATCTCATCATTTATTCTAAGTCAGGGTGAGCAATCAGCCTAAATAAAATCTGCTTGTTCATGTTCAGGAAATATAAAATTTACCAGAAATAAATATGAAAATAGTCTTCCCTTTTGAATTGAAACAACAATTTATTACCTCTGCTCATTCTGAATTGACTTGAGAAAAATCTATATTGTTATAGTGACTATTCAATAATGCCTTTAGTAAATAAATATGATGCGTATTACAACATCAGATAATAAACTAAAGGTCTGAATGGGATTAAAGCCACTAATTGTGGAAAAATGTCAAAACAGATTTGAATGTGTGCACACAGCAAAATGGACATCTTAAAGGTCAGCTTAAAAAATTTCGAGGAAGATATTATGAACTTCATATGATTACCACGAAAGGTTAGAATGACTAATAATGATTGATTCATAATTAAGCTTATCATAGACAGTCATACATTTCATGGGATAATGAGATCATGAAGCTTTTATATCCTCAAAACCTTTATCATATAAATTTCAAAAGAAAATCTTAGAAAGAAATCTCGAATATTAAGAAAAGTGGCTTTGAGGCGATTGATTCCAAGTGCAACCTTAATTGAATTTAATCAAGAGATTATTCAAAATAGACAGAGTAGAGGTATTGCTGTAAGAAATTTAAAAAGGGAAAGCAAGAATTAAAATTTTCTGATTGGTAGAAAATGTTTTCGTTGAACATGTATGAAAATGACTGATTGCTTTGTTTTATTTTTAATCTACAGAACTATTAAAAATAAATTAACTAGATCAAGGGGGGAGCGCTTATGGAGAGCAGAAGAGCTAGGTTTTGCAGGTTCTGCAGGTCTGGGCCTCCTGGCCGCGCGGCGGCGGTTCCTCCTGGCTGCGCACTAGAAGGGCTGGGTACTCCGGTTTACATTGCTTTCGATTCCTTGAATGGGCTACCTCCGAGCTTTGGATATACACTGGACTTCTGCGGAGCTTGGGCACTGGTCTTCACGGCGCCGTCCTCCAGAGACCCCCTTCCTTCCATCGCCCGCTCTGGGCTTGAATCTTGGCCTGTTCCAGTTTCCTCGCACCCGCATCTGGTATCATTTGTTTTTTATTTCGCCATTTCAGTACCAAACGCTTGTTTGTTGCCCCTGGACGGCAGGAATAATGCGAGGGCCGAGTGTCCCTGCGAGCTTGTGGCCATTTCGGTTGTCTTCATTCCGAGTTATCTTTCATTGAAACCTAGTTGCAGGTCAGTGGGCGGCATGGGGCCGAGCACCCTGCCTCTCTGCATGTGTTTCCCTCAACCTCCAATCTACTATTGGGGCTCTGGCACTGTGAGCCGTCATGGTGGCAGAAATAAGAATGGTTTTAATGCCGGAAGCCTGGAAAAATTGGTTTCTCGCCCAGATAAGATGCCAGCCACAGCATACCCCACTCCGAAGGAACTCATGCCGCTTTGGACCTCGAAGGTCATCCGTCCTGCATCAACAGCTCCGCTCAGGTCCTGCCCTGCAGATCTGACTTGGCTGATGCTTCTTGCAGGTATTAAAAGACGGCAGCGACTGCATCTTAAAAATTGCAGAGATTGTGTTTTCAGGCAGGAGAAGATCGACTGGCTTTTCTTTCTCCCTGCTTCCCAGTGCTCTGTCTCGGGTCTGTCTCTGCCCAGCATTGACAGTTTCTCTTTGATGGGGAAAGTTCCTCCCCATCAAAGCCATGGCAGACTTGCTCTCGGCAGCTCATGCATTACGGACACTGTGTCCAGGAACCTCTTTGAATCTTTTTAGATCCAAATCTCTCTTCCAACAGGCATTACCATCCTGCAATGGGTCTGTTCCAAAGATTTGGTGCTGGATCTCAAGCTGGTTCTTGAACGGCGGACTGGAATCCCTTCTGGCCTTCAGAGACTTCTCTTTCAAGGGAAACAACTTGAAGATCTTCTACCCATCTCTTCTTACAACATTAACAGGAACAGCTCTTTGGTGTTATCCCTTCGTTTGAGAGGGGGTGCAGCGGGACAGTCGTCCTCCGCTCCTCCCTTCTCTTACAAGGAGGCAGTTCATTCTGAGATCCCCAAACCCTCGGAAGCTCTTAAATCCAAGCCTTTTTTGGTTAACAAATCAGAGGAAGTTCCCACTGTCGATATTTCCCTTGCGGATCCCATAAATCAACTTCAAGAATATGCAGAAAGAGCCATCATTTGCAGATTCAACGGACTGTGGCCGCGATCTCAGGACCTTTATGCTTGGGTTCATGCAAACTGAACACATCATTGTAAGGTCAGTTTCTGTTCAAAAGGATACTTCATTGTTCTTTTTGATGACAGTAAGCATTATGAAAAGGCTCTAGAAGAAGGCCCTTGGTTCATGGGAACTGCAGGGCTCTTCTTAACGCCTTGGTTTCCAGATTTTGACCCGGCAACCGCGGTCATCACCAGGACACCTGTATGGATCAGACTTCCAAACCTACCTGTCCACTTATGGCATGTTGCAGTCTACAAAGCTATAGGCAACTCCTTGGGCAGTTTCATTACGGGAGACTACAGGAGGGAAAGAGTAGGTCTCTACACATATGCCAGAATATGTGTGGAGGTGGACTTAAGCAAGGGACTCCCAGACCAAATCATTCTTAAAATAAACAACTTTGTCTGGACCCAGACTCTAGACTACGAAAATACAGCCTTCCGCTGTCGCCACTGCCACCAAACAAGGCATCTGCAGTCCACCTGCCCTTCTCTTCCGGCAAAAAAGAAAAAGGAGAACCTCTCCAAGCACAAATCCAAACGATGGGCTCCTTGCTCTCCACCTCCTGCCGTGGATTCTGAATCCTCTTGCTCTGAAGATGAAGACAGCGATGCAGATTTGGATCATGCCCCTCCTGCTGGGGTTCCTCCCAAAGATGGACCGGCACACTCCTCCGACATAGCCATCGCCCAGAAACGTGCTCATTTGACCTCTTCCTCTGATTCTGAAAAGGAGGGGCTCCCCTCGGAGCACCCCAGTCTTCAAGTTATTGTTGCTCATCCGCCCCTGGATGGATGGGTCAAAGTTAAAAACAGGAAAGGGAAAAAGCTTCGTGTTGAGACCTCTACCCATTCTGGGTAGAGATCTGTTTTTTAGCTTCTCAGTCTTTGGTTGCAGTTCTTTGCTTGTTTCTCTCCTCCAGAACCGAGGTTGATAGTCCTATCATTGCCGGTTTCCGGTTTGCTGTCTCTCTTGATTGTATCACCATCTTGTATCATATTTCTGCTTAATAGAATTAGTCCAACTTCAGAAAAAATAAATAAATTAACTATATAAAACAAACAAACTAAATTAATTTTACTCCTATTCTAACCATATACTTGAAAAATGACTAGGTATAGTCATATTTCCAATGTAACCATTTTCTCATTTTAATCCCTGCATGTATGTACAATTCAAATGTTAGTAATAAAAATACAAATCTAATTGAACTAAGAAAATTAAACCTGAAATCAGAATGTACAACTATTGTTAGAAGCTTATCTAAAATCTCCTTCTCATGAAGTTTTCTTTCCAATTGAATACCAATTGGATCATAGAAATCTGGATGGATTTCTATTAAAAATTGGGAAATGTTCAAAAGAGGAGATGAAAGGCCAGATCGTGGATATGAGCTTTTAGATTTAAAGGCCTGGAAGAAACTGTTAGTGTTATGTGTAAATGTTAAGCTATTGACAATATTCCATGAAGGAAAACTTTCCAAATATTTTTCAAATGAATCAAACAAAAATGGATGGAAATCTTTCAAATAAAATGGAAAATTATTAATTAAATTGGATTGCTGGCAGATTTCTAAAAACACATTCTCTTGTTGATATTGCCTTTGAGAAGATAGAAGCTTTTGATAAAACATTAACATCGTTTGAAATTGAAATAGCTTTTGATGCTTTTCATTATAATATAAAACTTCAATTTTCCAACAGGGCAATGTATCAATTGAATGTTTGATAATAAAGTGCTTAATATGCCAGCGTAATGTATCAAAAATATGAAAAATAAAATCTGGAAATAAATCTGATTTTATACAAAATAATTGAGGAAACAAAAATAAAATGAAATCACTATTGTTACAACTAATGTTACAGCACAATTGGGATTGTTTTGAAATAATTTTTTTTTTACAAGGATTGACCAGAATTATGGAATTTGAGTAATTTCGAATTCCAACTTGTGAATTAGAAAGAGATTTATGATTATGAACAGGAATGAAAGCTTGATCATGATATGAATCATAAATTGGAATATTTTCTAGAATAGTGTAATCATGAAGATGATTATCTGCTTTAGAGTGAGGATTAGTTGGAATAATTTCTAAATTGAAATGTTCCTCATTCTTAGATGTTATTTGAATTTTATCATGAGGATTCTCTTTAGAAAAATAGAAATCAACATCCTCAATGTCAGAGTAATTATCATAAATGACTTCACAAGATTCTCTAGAATTCCCTTCAATTTTATCCAATATATCCAAACACGGAGGAACAAGAATTTCATGTTCATTAATGGCAAAAGAATGATCATTGATTGCTTCTCTATATTGATAAAAACTTAATGGTAATTCATTTAGATCAGCCTCTGTATTTTCTGAAATATCATTAACACCAAGAGGGGAAAAATTACCATCATTAAAAATATCAGGATAAAGGGAAAAATGTGAATCTGAAATAATGCATTTAAAAATGTTTCTGTTTGAGAATTCTTGTACATTATGCTCATTGTAAATTTCAGATTCTAAATCATTCCTTTGCGTACTCATGCTTTTTTGAAGAAGATTGTTTTTCTGCTCTGATTTCAGCATTTGTTCATTATGAAAAGGTTCAAAAATTTGTACAGCAGTTTGCATTTTATTAGTTACTTTTATTGTTGCTTGCACTTGCTGATTTGCAATCTGATTTTCTGAATTTAATGCAGAGAAAATTTCAGATTCCAATGCAGGTCTTTCTCCAAAATTGCTGTTGTTGTCTTCTTTCATTTGATTAGAAATATTTTCCAAGCTTTGTGAAACCTCTTCATCACAATTTATTTGCACACTCAAATTGGAATTCTCATTTATATTGGAAGGGGATGGAACAAAGCTTGAACTAATTTCATATGGATCGGTAATAGGAGGAAGAGAATAATTATGTTCAAACCAATCTAGTGATTTTTCTTTCATGGGTTCATCTTTGACATTAAATTTTAAACAATTTAAATAAAGTCGAATATTAAAATCTCTAACAGACTCATTTTCATTTCGTAGATATTCAATTTCATCACATACCTGATCATAATCATAGCGGTCAAATTTAAAAATTAAACTTGTAACGAATTGATCCCAGCTGTGAATTGAGGCAACCGGAAGAGTTCTACACCAGTTTCTGGCTTCTGCCGCAAACGTGAGAGTAAAAATTCTGCATAAAATGCCTTCATCAATTCCTTGAGAATCATAATTTGAAACATTTTGAATAAATTGAAGGACATGATTAAAGGCAGAAGAATTTTTCTTACCATTTAATTTTACCTGAGACAAGAGTCTTACCACTTCGGGTGGAGTATTGGAAGATGCACGTCCATGGATATAACTCCAAATTGGAAGTTCAAAAGGAGCCATTGTGATTAAATAAAATGTTAAAATTGAAAAGAATCCAACAGACAACAAGTTTTAGGCCCTCCTTCTAGTGCCAAAAATGTTGAAGCCTCGAAAATCGCTGCTACAACATTGGGGGATAACCACCCGGTCCGGACCTTAATACAGCTCCTTTTCCGTTTATGATAGCGGCTCCGACTGGTTTAACTAGGTCCAGTTACCTCTTCCCTATCGCTATTGGTTTATGATGTTTCCTTAAATACCAATAGACAGGGATATCAGATCAATTCTTCTTGCTGATCAGGCAAGAGAATGACCCTTAAGCTGATTTGGGTTCAGCCAAACCACAACTAAGATTTTGCCTCTTTGAGAAGAGGACTTAAAAGAATGTAAATTTAATCTAATTACAAACTTATTCTATAATGTAAGCAAAAGAAACTAATCTAAATCCTATCTCAATTAGGTAGATGAAAATCTAACCCAAATAAGAGCAAGATGATTAAATAATGAGAATTAAAATATGTCTGGTTTTAAATTAATGTTAAGCTAACGAAGAAATTCAATTAGCTCACATTTGTGAGTACCAAACACATTCTATTGAGACCATTTGACTGAAATAATAAATCAACAACACTCAGGAAGAAATTCACAAAAATTGATATCGATTATCATATCAGTCAAACTAATAATTAAACGATAACATGTGGAAGAAATTCACAACACATTACTATTTAATAAATCAGTGTTATAAGACAGATTTCTGAGTAATGGTTACTCAGAAATCAGAGTTTAATTCATAAGAGCAGAGATACTTAACAATTTGAGACAAATTATCCATATCAACAGAAATGCCAAAAACATGAATAAAATGAAACAACAATTTTATTAAAATAAAAATGAAACTGGTATTTGATACAGAAATGCCAAAAATACCAGTTAATTGAATCTGTTTCTCTGATCCTGGTCTCTAACAGTACTTTACATTACTTGAATTTCTGCTTTCAAGACTAGAGCTGCAGGAATGCAAACTCTGCTCATCATGCATAATTCAAGACATAAAGAATAAACCCTCATTAATGTTCAGATCTGAAACATTCTCTCCTCCCCATCTACAACTCTAAATTCCTATAACAGAAATGCTTTTAGAAATCTGGAATTGCAGAGGAGAGCAGCCCTTTTTACATTTTGCAATCTGCAATTTATAATCCTCCCAAAAGTATTTTTAGAAGAGAGTTTGTTGAAGAAAAATTTGCCCAATCCAACTTTAATTGCTAAAAAATTCCAATTTTTAATTGTTGGAGTCTTCTCATTGATTGAAATCTTTTTCCTCAATATCCCTTCTATTGTTTTTTTCTGCAAAAAGAAATTAAAATGAATTAAATGTAACAATAAAATCAAAATACCATTTCTGGCATTAAAACAAATCCAATCAAATTTAATTTAAATAAATCATTGAAAATAAAATATAAGCTCTCTATTGATTCCTAGGATAGTTTAATTGGCAAAATATATCATTGATGAGCGAATCTACAATTAGAAGAGGCTTGGACAAATGAAAATGCAGAAAATAAATCAGAAAATTGATTTTTCTTTAGAAATTCAGTGCTTGATTTTCTGCATGATTTTTTACCCAATTAATGACCAAATCTATTAGTGGAACCTCCTCAGAAATGTTCTCCTTCATTTTATCTTTCCAATGAGCCATCCTGGGCCTCATTTGGCCAAGTAAAACTCATTCTATGAGCCTCCAAAGTTGATGAGTCAAATCTGGCATAAATCTGAAAATTCTATTTGCTGGGCTAAAAATCAGAATTTTTAGTTAGAAATTTAATCCTAAATTAGATTCTAATTATCTAATAATTAATTATAAATTAATTATTAACTAACTAACAATTAATTCAGTTACAAAATTAAATTAATATACAAATGATTTGAAAAAGTTAATTTAAATACGATTAATATTATAGTTCAAATTATATTAAAATTATAATAAACATTATAATTATAATATAATTATTATAATATAAAAAATATAAAAATTAATTTACAAACCATTGAAATCAATCTAAACCCATTAATTCATCCACGTGAGATTATGGAGGGATATGGTGAGTGGAGTGTGAGGTGAGGGTGAGTGAGGTGGAGATACGGGAGGCATAAGGGATGAAACAAAAAAAAGAAAAAAAACAAACTTTATATTAAAAAAAAAAATTTAACACATCGCATATCGCAAGATCCTTGGATCAGGGTGTTTTAAATGTGCATGTTCTAAAAATTGCGATGGATCCAAAATTGCGATATTGCGATATTGCGATATGCGATGGATCCAAAATTGCGAAATTGCGATCTTGCGATATGCGATGGATCCGAAATTTGCGATCTGCGATATGCGATGGATCCGAAATTTGCGATCTGCGATCAATCCGAAATTTGCGATTTGCGATCTGCGATGGATCTGAAATTTGCGATCTGCGATCTGCGACAGATCCGATGATGTAATAATATTTTATTTTATTTTTTTAATTTTTTTTTTGTTTTATTTTAATGATGTTTAGTTTAGCTATGAAATTTTCTAAGCTACAGCCACTCCGAAAAAGAATAAAAAAAATAGCATTTTTAACCCAGACTAGAAAAATGATGGTACTTCAAAGGAGTACCATTTTTAAACCAGTTGACCAAATGAGGCGAAACAAGCGTCAATGGGAGGCTTATAAAAAATCGATTCAATCAAAACAAGAATCCAAAGAAAATGAAAAATTAACAAAAGCGTAGGATAATCATTAAAATAAAATCCTAAAAGGTGCTTAGCCAAAAATTTATAAAAAGGGTCCCCATTATTTGAAGTGAACAAGTCAAAAATGGGGGGGTTGTGTTTTACCACAACAGGACCAAAGGCATCTGAAGGTAGGCACAGACGATATCAACGTTGGGGGTGTGTGATGTTGTCCTATGTGGCCTAACATAAGGTGGTAACCACGTTAGCGGAGTCACCTATAGGCCTTTTGTCGTGAGCGCCATTGGGCGTTGGGATGCAGCAGGCAATCGCCCCTTAGGCGCTTTCTGAGGGGAACGCCTAATCCGAGGGGATTTATGAGGCTTCCCACCAGTCCAATTTGTCTATTTTACTTCTTTTTTTCCCTTCCATTTTTATGGGGTAGAGACAATCTCCTCTGGTTCAGGGGTTACTTCAAGGACCTCATCAGATCCTATTTCCCCAAAAGCTATGGCAGGCAGAGGCTCATTAGGATTTGTAGCGGTCATCCTGGATTGGAATATAAAATTAGTGTTGCTACTATTAGATGACTTAGCTCGCTCAGTCATGTGGATGGCAAGGAGACAGATGAGATGATATGTGTCGAAGTGGCTGAGGTGTGAGAATCTTTAACAGTAATTCAATTCCATAAAGCTAAAAATCCTCATATTATAGCCTTTGTGAGGGGAGAATGAATTGTTATCCTTAATTTCCTTTCATCACTGTGGGAACAGTAAAAAATCCTCGTAAATCACCACATTAATTGCCAATTACCCAATTTGTCGAATGAGAAGCATGATTTTCCATACTCATGCTCCATTTCAATGGCTAGTTTTTTCCACCGCGCACAACTCCAGTGCATGTATCTCACCCATATGCCCCTCCAGTCCTGCGCATCCATTTCTCCTGTCTAGGTGGCTATGACTAGGTGCGCACAGTATCTATTATATAGCTACTTTGGCCATATAGTCATTTGATCGGCACTGAGGAGTCCCTATAGGGCTTCAACTGACTCCCATTAACATATCCTGGTAGAGAATCACTGTGCAACATAGCCAATCTAACCGCACCACCATTGGTAATTTCATATACTACATACAGGCCTAACCAATGCTGTCAGAACTTCCCCGAGTGTCTCTCAAATTGGCTATCATAAAGCAGTACCAATTCTTCCTCCAAAAATACCTTCTGTTGAATATGTCGATCATGCAAGGATTTTTACTGCACCTTATGAACCTATTGGTGGAATTGAGCAATGAACCAGTCTTCTTCCAGGGCCACCAACTGTGCCAAGCATTCCTCCATGATATACGGGTTTTCCATATTTGTGAAGGCTAAGATGCACAGGCTGGGAACAATGTATTCCATAGGCATGATAGCCTCCTTCCTGTAGATCATTATGAAGGGTGTCTTTCCCATGAGCTTCTTACATGTAGTCCTATAGGCCAGAGTAAAAAGGGGATGCACACCTCCTAGTCGCTTGGTTGTGTGTTACAAGCCTTGGTGAGCACATGTTCCTAAATTTTATTAAATGCTTCTACGGTCCCATTCGCCTGTGGATGATATGTGGTACTCTTTGCATGGTGAATCTGGAATTCCTTAGTCAAAGCCTTAATAGTTTCATTAATGAAATGCATACCTCTATCACTCATCAGGATCTTTGGGCACCCAAACCTGGTCAGGATATTTTCAAAAATGAAGTGCGTCGCTATATTCAGAGTACAATCCTTGATATCTTTGGCTTATGCCCACCTGATAATGTAATCTGTGGAAGTAATGATATAATTAGCACCAGTCTTCTTTCTTGGGGAGTAATGGGACCTACAAAGTCGATGTCCTATTTTTCGAATGCCTAGAGGGACATCTATGGTTGTAGGGGCATATCATCTCGTCGTGAGGGCTTACTGGTTCATTGGAATGCGCCACAGGCTCGACAATACGTATGAGCATCAGTGTGTAGTGTGGGCCACCAGAGTCTGACCCTCAATATCTTATGTGCGGTAACTATACCAGCGTAATTTCCCCTTGCAATTCCTCTATGGGCTTTAGCTAGGATAGTTGGTATTTTTTGTTCAAGGACGTACCTTCGAAGTACCTCATCCGACCCCAGATTGTAGAGCTTTCCTGCAATGATAGTGAAGTGAGTTGCGCGGGCAGCCAATTCCTTTTTCTGTGGTACTGAATAGCCATCGAGGGCCTTACCTTTGGTCAAGAAGTGGATGCTATCAACAAAGTGCTCATAAATTACCTTGATAGCAAAAAACGGCGCGTCACGCAACCTGTCGTCCAAGTTAGTCAGCGCTTCCCCATTCTCGATCCTGGACAAATGATCAGGTTCGACGTTCAATCTCCCTAGTTTCACGATGATTTTAAACTCATATTCTTGAAATAGTAGTAGCCACTGACAGATTCCCCCCCCCCCCCCAACAAAGGCATATTAACTAGGTATTTCAAAGCCGAGTGATTTGTGAATATCTGGAAGTGCCCTCCGAGTAAATAATGCCTGTACTTTTGTAGGGAATATGCGATTGCCAGCCCCTCCTGCTCCATGGTAGAATAGTTATGTTTGGTATGTGTTATATTCTTTCCACGATTAGACGGACGCATTGTATGTTGTGTCGGGCGCAGCAGGGGGGTCACAGGGGGGTGGCAGCGCCCTGGGAAAATATTTTTTTAGTGTGCAGACCCACTCATAGGTGGACCCACCCATGGTTTTATGCATGAGTTTGCACATGGTTTTTTGGGGGACGATTTTTTTTGGCCCCTGGTATTTTGTAAATCTGGTCAAGGGAACTACGATTATGTTATAATCCAAGGTTAATGGATTGGGGTTTATTTATGCTTCGGCATGTATATATGTGTTGTAACACTGAAAGGAATATAATGAAAAATCAAGCTGGTCATCCCAATTTGGGATCTAGGAAAAAATATCTGTGTATATATGTTTTATGTTTTATTCTCTCGCTATTATTTATTTTCTATTTTAAGATCCATTTGTAGATAATTTATGTACAGGGTTAAAACCTACATTTTGTATTAGAGCTGTTTCGGCTTCAAGGGGAGACCTTTGCTGTTAAGTGGTTTTCTGCTCTGGCCTGAGGTAGACCCTAGTCAGTGGGAGATCCACGGGATCGATTCTTGCTGTGAAAGAATATGGTGAGCAGTGGAAAGATAGAGATTGAAAAATTTAATGGTCATATTTTTGAGTTGTGGAAGTTCAAGATGGAGTACCTACTGGTGGATAAAGATCAATGGATCACAGTAGATACAGGTACTAAACCAATGACAATGTCAAATGAAGACGTGAAGAAGTTGGATCGGAAGGCGAAGAGCACAATACAGTTGTGTGTGTTAGATTCGGTATTGTTGAATGTATCTGGGGAAGGTACGACGAAGAATTTGTGGGACAAACTTGGGAATTTGTACCAAACTAAGTCTCTGGTGAAAAATTGTTCCTGCGGAAAAATTTGTATAACCTGAGGATGAAGGATGGAGACTCAGTGAAAGAGCATCTGAATGCCTTCAATACTGTGGTAAGCCAACTACGATATGTTGATATTAAAATATCAGATGAAGATAAGTGCATAAATTTTTTGTGTTCTCTACCAGATTTGTGGGAAAATCTGGTTATTGCAATAGGTAGCAATACAACCACCTTGAATTTTGATGACATTGTCTCAACCTTGCTATCGGAGGAAATGAGACAGAGAAATATGGAGGGTCAGAATTGAGATGCCTTATTTGTAGGAGGAAGGTCCCATAACAGAAACAAGAATAAGGTTTTGAGTGGGAGATCTAAATCTAGAGGGAGATATAAATCTCTTGGAAATTTTGTAAAGGTGTGCTAGAAAAGCAGAAAGGAAGGGCACTACAAAAAGGACTGCAGATCTAAAGCTCCTGAGAAAGGAAAGGGATCTGATGATGCTCCTTTTGTAGAGGAAAAAACCACCTTGGATCAAGGTGGGGATGTGTATTTGGCTTCTTCTTAAAATACACATGTAGATCATGAGTCATGGTTGATTGACTCGGGTGCATCCTTTCACTTCACTCCCCATAGGGAGTGGTTATGCGAGTATGAGAAATATGATGGCAGTGATGTCTTCTTAGGGGTTGATAGGAAGGCCAAAATCATTGGACGTGGAAAAGTCAAGTTGAAGTTGCACGGTGGAAGGATTAGAACACTTCCTGGTGTTCTGCACATTCCTGCATTGGCCAGAAATCTGATTTCTGTAATCAAGATTGATGATGCAGGTGTAAAAATAGTGTTTAAGAAATATAGCTGTAAGATGGTTCAGGGAGAACTGGTATTAATGCAGTGATTTTGGATTGGAACTCTATACAAGCTTCAGGGTAGCACTGTTATTAATGGGTGCAATAGTTCTGTGGTTCCCAAAAGTGGAGCATAAAGCGTAGTGGTCTCTGAAGAAAATACCATGCTATGGCATCAAAGGCTTGGACATATTGGAGAGAAGGGCCTTCAGATATTGCATGGAAATGGTATGGTAGAAGGTATGTCTAATAGCTCTCTAGATTTTGATTTCTGTGAACATTGTGTACATGGGAAGAAGATTTGGGTGAGTTTTCCTTCAGGTGCTAAGAGGGCGAACAAGATATTAGATCTTGTGCACGGTGGTGTTTTTGGACCTGTGTCAGTTCCATCACTGGGTAAGTTTTTGTACTATGTTTCATTCATAGATGACTACTCAAGGAATACATGGATATTTTTCTTGAGGAAGAAATTTGAAGTCTTTTACATATTTAAATAATTTAAGTCTCTAGTGGAAAACTAGACATAGAAGAAGATAAAGGTGCCAAGGATAGATAATGGTGGGGAGTTCTGCAAGAAGGAATTTGAAGAGTTCTGTAAGAAGCGTGATATAGCACAACATAAGACTACTCCATACACACCTCAACAAAATGGAGTTGTAGAAAGAATGAACAGAACGTTGATGGAAAAGGCAAGAAGCATGCTCAATGCAACTGGGTTAGGACAAGAATTCTCGATAGAGGCAGTGGAGACTGCATGTTACTTGGTTAACAGATCACCTTCATCAATGTTGGAGGATAAGACTCCACATGAGGTATGGACTAGTAAGAAACCCTCTCTTTCACATCTGAGGGTATTTGGATGTGATGCATATGTACATGTTCCAAAGTAGAAAAGGACTAAGTTGGATAATAAATCTGAAAGGTGCATCTTTATTGGGTATAAGGATGGCTTAAAGGGTTACAAGATTTGGAACCTGGAAACAAGGAAGGTTGTGTACAGCCGAGATGTGGTGTTTAGAGAGGTGAAAGATGTTGTTAAACATGAAGCCCTACCAAATGAACCTGATAATATAGAGTTTGAGCTAAAGGAGGATGAATCATAATCTACAACAGAAGAAGACTCAGAAGAGGAAGAGCCACAAACTTCAGCTGTGAGAAGATCAGTTCGGGAAAGAAGACAACCAGAAAGGTATAGTCCATCTACTTTCTGTTCAAATTTTTCTTTAACTATAATTGATGATGATCGCAGAACCGTGAGGAAGGCAGTAGATTTAGAGGATGGAAAACTCTAGAAGGAGGCCATGGTTGATGAAATGGCATCCTTGCATAAAAATGAGGCATGGGATCTAGTGTAGTTTCCGGCTGGAAGGAAGCCCATCGAGAGAAAATGGGTGTTTAAGAAGAAGATGAATGTAGAAGGTAAGGTGGAGAAATACAAAGCTCGGTTGGTAGCAAAAGATTATTCCCAGGTGCCGGGAATTGATTTTCGTGATATTTTTTCTCCTGTTGGCAAAGTTACTTCTATTAGATTACTTTTATCTGTTGCTGCTGCATTTGATTTTGAGGTAGAACAGATGGATGTGAAGACAACATTTCTTCACTGGGATCTGGAAAACGAGATCTACATGAAACAACCTGAAGGCTTTATGGTGAAGGGGAAGAAAGAACTAGTATGCAAGTTAAAGAAGTCTCTATATGGGTTAAAACAATCACCAAGGATGTGGTATCAGAAATTTGATACCTATATACGGGGACTTGGCTTCACCAGAAGCAAGGAGGATCACTGTGTTTATTTTAAATTAATTGGCAACCATGTTATTTATTTGGTCTTGTATGTGGATGATATGTTGTTGATTGGAAATGACAAAGAAATTATCCAAGATTTGAAGACCCAACTGTTCTCCAAATTCAACATGAAGGATCTTGGTGTTGTAAACTATATTTTGGGCATGGAAATTAAGAGAGATTGGGCAAAGAGGAAGCTCTAGCTAAACCAGAGGAAGCATGTCAAGACTATATTGCAGAGGTTCGATATGCAGGATAGTAAACCGGTGAAGGTTTCGATTCCTATAGGTGTAAAGCTATCTGCTGAACAATGTCCCAAGACACAAGAAGAAGAGGAGGATATGTCCCATGTTCCATATGCAAGTGCAATGGGTAGCTTGATGTATGCAATGTTCTGTACTAGACCACACATTGCACATGCAGTGGGAGTATTGAGTAGGTTTAAGTCAAACTTAGGGAAGGAGCATTGGATATAAGTGAAGCAGGTTTTCAGATATTTGTGTGGCACTAGTGATTATGGCTTGTGCTACCAGGGAAGACCAGGATTGGAAAGAGTTTTGGACATTTATGGTTTTGTTGATGCAGAATGGGATGGAGATCTGGACCAAAGAAGATCTACAAGTGGGTATGCGTTTAGCCTATTTGGAGGTGCAGTTAGTTGGATGAGTAAAAGACAGTCTGTAGTGGCTCTTTCAACTACAGAGGTAGAATACATGGCAGCCACTCATGCAAGCAAGGAAGCAGTTTGGTTGCAGAGATTGTGTTCAAGTATGGGGTTGGTACAACAAGTTATAAGGATAGACTTTCATAGCCAAAGTGCAATTTTCTCGGCTAAGAACCCTGCTTATCATTCAAAGTCAAAGAACATTGATGTTCAATATCACTTTGTGAGAGATATGGTTGAGGATAAAAGGGTGTTGCTGGTAAAGGTGGACACTTTAAAGAATGCTGCTTTAAAACCTACAAGTTACGCTCCGTTTATAGATAATCTCTGTATAGGGTTAAAACCTACAAGTTACGCTCTGCGTTCGAAAGCTTCCTGCTAGCGAAGGGCACTGAGTGATCAATATCCCCTTCTCCAGGTTGTGCCAAGGCAACTCCCAAGGCGATCCCTAATGCATCTACGTGGACATGGAAGATATTTTCCCAGTTGAGGAATATCAGGATAGGTGCAGTCACCATATTTTATTTTAGTAGCTCAAAGCTTTTATGGCATTCGTCATCACAGAAGAACAACAGATCCTTTTTCAGCAATATTTCCATCGGAGCGGTGATCAAAGCGCACCCCTGTATGAAATTTTTGTAGTAACCTGTTTGGCCAAGGATGGAGCGCAACTATTTTTCAGTGGTTGGAACTTCCAATTTGATTATAATTGCAATCTTGGCTGGGTCAACCATCAATCCTTGCTCACATACTACATGTCCTAAAAAAATCCCAAATGGGACACGGAAGATGAAATTCTTGATGTTTAGTGAAATTTGGTGTTTCCTGCAGGTGTCCAACATCATGCGCAGATTGGATACATGGTTTTTTACTAATACGAACATCGTCCAGTCATCAAAATAGACTTCTGGGAACTTGTGAATGAATTATTTGAATATGGATATAACAACACATGAAAAGATGGCAAGGGAATTATTTAATCCAAAGGGCATGACAGTGTATTGAAATGAGCCCCACTCCATCACGAAAGTTGTCTTGCTATGATCTTTAGGTACGATGCGTATCTGATGGTACCCCGAAAACCCATTAGTAAATGAATAAGCTTCTTGACCCCCCACATTATCTAGGATTTCAGTGCAGAACGGTGTGGGGAATGGATCATGTACACATACATCGTTTAAATTGCATAAGTCAACACATATCCTTATCTCTCCTTTAGTCTTCTTCTCTTGGAACACCATGGGGCTTACCCAATTTGATTGTTCCACTAGTTCAATGATACCCGAGACCACCATTTTCTTGATTTCCTCCTTAACTTTTTGTTTGTATTTCAAGTTCAGGCGATAGGGCCGTTGTTTGACTGGCCACGCATCTAGTTTCAACGTAATCCTCGTGACTCCCATGTCTCCTACAATTCCCTTGAGTTTAGAGAACTTGGTTGGGAATAGATTGTGATATTTAGTTAGCAGTTCTGCAATCTTTTGCACCATTCCATCATCCTAGTAATCCCTAATCTTGGCCATCTTAGGCTGCTCTTCCATGCCAATATTGATTTCCTTTAGTTTTAGCATTTTGGTGACATCAACTACTTGCAGCAATGGACTTGCAATAGCCCGTTCTCCTTCTGACTCTACGATCGTGATATTCTAAGCATCTTCATCGCAAGCTTCTATTAACATATTTCTACAGTTTATGATATCCTGTGTTTTCACATCCAAGGCTGGCATAGTACGTTCCTACTTAGGAAAGGACTCACTAAATACCATAGAATCTATATCATGTATGGCTTCATCAAGTTTGTCGATGCCTCCTGTTAGTCCAAATGTCATTACAAAGTCTTCAGCCATTTTAATCCAATGCCTGGTACGTAGATTTAGTTCTGCGTCCAAATACCAGGTGGTATGGATTGGTCCTAATGTGTGAATAAATCTGTGGACCCATTCATTCCATGTGACCTCATTCCATACTTCTAGCCAGAGAGCCACGTGCTTGCACGAATGCCTTCATCCCGAGAAGAGTCCTATTGGCGGTTTGACTGGTACGTTAGATCGTAAGGTCGTCATCCTTTGAAATTCCCCCAGTCATGGAAAGCTCCTTTATGAGTTTCCCACCAACACACAGGAGTTGCTGGCATGGCCAAGTCCAGGGCCCAAAATCTCTGCTGTTTAGGGAAATTTGATTCCATTTCTTCAAGGAAATTTTCAACATTACCAGAGCCATCAAAGTAGGGTAGTTCTCTTACCTTTGAAGAAATGCATAAGAAGATTTTCGTGACCTTAATACATCTTAGTGCAGATACGTCGTGCAGTGGGTTCTACCAGTTTTCTATCTCCCCATATGAATCAGATAAGAAATCACTATTTTTTTCCCAACATAACATGCCGTCAGCCATGGGGTTGATCCAATTGTTATCTTGGGTGGTCAGTTTGTATATGTGATCAGCATCCTCTTCCTCCTGTATTAATTCAGTGTACCTCTCGCCTTTCGCTAGATCCAATGGGACTATCACCCTTGTGCCTTCATTTTCAAAGATTATTCTCCTTCATTTTAGATTAATGATACCTCCCATGTCAATAGCCCAGTCCAGACCCAAGAGCATAGGATATGGATCTGAATCATCCATTATCTGGATTACCTCAAAATCAACATAAACCTTAACACCTGCAATATCTACCACCACCTTCGTCAATCTTCCCAATGGGATAATATTTTTCTGATTATCCATCCGTAGTTGAACAGTCGACCATTTCACCTTAGGTTCTCCCATTCATTCCCAGGTATGCTTGGGTAGGTGAGCCCAAGTCAAGAATAACTTGGTCCATTTCATAGTCTCCAATTTGCGCAGTCATACACATTTCTCATCCCATCCTTTTTTTGTTTTTGTATATCTTGTTCAAGGTTTTAACCTCGGGTTGCATATCAATATTTTCTGTGCATTTTTCTATTAGGGCTTGGAGATTTTCTACAACCTTCTCATTGTGCAACAACTTCATACATGCCTGGAGGAATGGTTTAACTGCTTCATCTGCTTATGGATCTATCATACCCTTCGCAGTGGGCATTTCATTTTTGGTCATCTCCCTCCAGGCTTCTATGAAGGTTTCTTTTTCCCTTTTCAAGTCTAAACCTTCCGCTTTGTCCTCAGCCTTCCAGATTAATGATTCAATTTCAACCTTCTCTTCATCTCCTTCGGTGGAAATGCCACTGCACGTGATTACATTGATACATGGCCCATCGTCCCACAGTTTTTCCTTAACCCTTTTCACATTCTGCGTAGGTGCCTGCTAATTCTCTTGCATTTTCGCTATTAGTACGGGGTAGTATTCAATGACGTGATCGAACTACTGGAAATATCTACAGGACTGATGTGCTGGGTTCGGGCAATCTCATGCAAAATTTCCTACGTTGCCACAATTGTAACAAATTAGTTGTTCACATCTGCGACCAACAATCCCTGCTCTCCCTCCTCCCCTTCCTCTTACGGTGGATCCCCCCCATTCGAAGGAGATAGTGGTGATGAAGGGTCCAACTATACCTTGTATAAATTTATGCTATCTACCATGAGGTCGAGGGTTCGATAGTTTTTCTCTTCATGACCCATAGACGAGCAGAATGTGCACCACTATTGTTTGAATTATGGAACATAAGCACCCAACCGTGGGCAGTGATCTGTATCATGTCTTCCTGCCACCCGATAGTCAGCACACCATAGCATAGGATTGCTAGGGCTAGCCATTTCCCTAGGTTGTAGAGGGATTGGTCCCCCAGGCTGCATGTAGTTTGATAACAATGAGAATTGATCCTTAGTGTGACTCGATACCTTACAGCGCATGCACCAGATGCCTGGGCTGGCTTCCTTACCGCGATCGTTTCACAAGCTCTGAATTTTTAAGTGAATTTCCTCTAGTTGGTTCTAGATCCGCAGGGCTGCGAACCGCGTATCATCTCTTGGTGCCACTTCTAATTTCATGGCTATCTCCAGGGCTTCCTCTTGGAAGCCGATATTTTACTGTCCCATGGGCCCATGCAAGTGTGGTAATAGCATAATGATAAAACATTCTTTGTGCTGCTTATATTCATAGAAAAATCCGCCATCGCTGATAACCTTTTTTAACCGTTGATCAGCTTCCCAGACAGACTTTGTAGGTCCTTGTTTAAAGTACTTTAGTTCGACTACACATTGAGCGTATGACTTAGGCTTCCGAAATTGTTGCTTTAGGGCATGCTTAATATCCTGTATGGATGTGTTTGCGTGTTGACCAATATATCCCATAAACCAATCCAAGGCCCTCCCCTCGAAGGCTATGGATAACTGAACTCATTTGATATCATCATTGTTAACGTTTTTCATGGTCCAGATAGACTCTGATATGAACTAGAATCGATCCATGTCCTCGTCCCCTATGCCCTTAAAGGTAGGAAATTTCATGTGTGTGGCCATATCGTCCTCTGCTAGTGGCGGAGGAGGTGTAGGGGAGTTATTAACCTTATTTGGGTTTGATGCAGGTGTTTCTGGGGGGCTGGTTTCTTCTTGTGCAACCCCTCCTTGGTCAAAATTAGATGAGTCCCTCAAGGGAATGTATACCGATCTCTCTCCTTCTTGATTAACCTGGTAATATTTACTGCTTTGCGTCATTCTCCCACTTTGGTCGGAGCTCATTCACTCGGTGTGGCCACACAAAATACCCTTTTCTCTCAATAACATCTTAATCAAAAGTGGTCGGGTTTTTAGGAACTTACCTCTAAATCCCTTGAAGAACCTTCGCTCTGCCTCCGAATATGATACAAATTTATCAACCAGAAATTATTTTACAAATCCCCCTAGTACACTGTCAACCCAGTGATCTACAGTTTTGGTAATCTTATTTTTAGTCTTTTACAATTGTTGGATCAACTCGAGGGTCCACAGTGTGACCCGATCGTCTTTCCATCAAGTCTAGAATTCCGCCAATTGAGCCAGCCACTCTTGTAACTCATGTGCGAAGGATGCAAAGAAGATTTCGTGCACTTCTGTAAAAATATACCTGTTTTTCCAATTCTCCGTAGACAACTTTTCAGTCCTATTTTATTTTAGGGAAAATTCCTGAATCTGCCTTTTGAACCAGTCTTCCAACTTAGATTTTAATGGCTGCCAATGACCCTGTGGCATTACCAAATACCTCTCTAAAAATTCTCCCGATATCGGCAACGAAACCATTTGCTGGATTTAGGGGTCTTGACCTAGGTATGGTTTTAAGGTTTGCCAACAAATCCTTGTACTACCGACCCTTTCGGCAATGGCCTACTTGCACAGGTCAAGGTCTCACCCGAAGTAGTATGGGAGGGTGATGGAACTAGATTTTCGCACTCTCAGAGAGACTAAAGTTAATTAAAGTAGGTCTCGTCAGATCTAACAGTCCTATGCATGAGGAGCCATAATACAAAATGTTTTAACAGTATATCGACAGAGCACAGATCCTAAACAATAGGCAACCGGAGCAGAGTATTTAAACTAGATCTATGCATTCATAATATCACATCCACGTGCATATTAGTATATCATCAGTATTAAGCGAGAAAACACAATATTAGAACATAAGCATAGTCGATATAACACATAAACACTTAAATATCATCAACAACATTTTCATTCAGTCATATCCCGATCCAACTTACATATAGTATCTACTAGCCTGCGCACATAGCCAACGGGGTCCGCACATAGTAGGAATTAGGGTCTCCACACACACATCCAGTAGGATACCTTACCAAGACAATCAACACAAAAGATCCACAAGTTCGTATCTAAGCTTAATCACTACTTAGCCTCCTTCTAGACTCGATTTATTCATATATTTATAGCATGTTATCGTGTGTTATCCTATGATCTAGAAACCGTGTTTTTTGGACCCTTGGTCTACCCTTTTGACCCATTACAATTCATTGGGAGTTTTGACCCATCCCAAACCCCCTGTGCTAGACTAAATATTACAAAATATTACAAAATTGGACAAAATTATGGTTAGGGAACCCCGTTCCAACACTTATGACTACACCTCTAATGATCAGAAGTTGAAGTTATTCCCATCCACCCTTAAGGATGCAACCTTGTGCTAGTTTATAGGTCTGCTTGGGGACAACACCACTACCTAGGCACAAATAGAAGACACCTTCAACAACAAGTACATAGACTAGTGTAGGTCCAAGGAAACTAAGGATGAGATATTTAGGATGACTCTAGGGCCTGATGAATCCCTAGAAGACTATGAAGAGAGGTTTCAATTAAACTATAAGCGAGCCAACTGTACTCTTGATTCTACATCACTTAAACTTGTACTTCTTTGAGGGATTAGAGAAGAGATGATAGAAACCTTCAATATGCTATCATGAGGAGATATCTACCAACTTCCTTATGAAACAATCAAAATTATCTTCTGGAACCATTCTAGGGCATGTAGGAAGATGAGCAGAGCTGGCCAAAACACATCCAATACCCCTTCCTCTTCCACCTCCATAAAAAATGAGATTAGAAACATGCTAGAGGACTTCAAGAGTGACATTCTTCACATCATTGATTTGAAAATGAACATAATGAAGGTCAAAAGGAAGCAAGATTAAGCAGAGAGATCCCTAGCCATATTTTGTCCTAGATGTACCTGGAAGCACCCAAGAAATGGATGTCCACTGAATGTCATGGAGGTTTTCTTAGTTTGTGAGGAGAATCATTCCACAGAAAATTGTCCATCCTTACCTAGACTTAAGGTTGTATATCAAGGTGGGGAAGAAATTCCAAATCAACTTTGTTTCATCAACCAGAGAAGGCCTTAAGGACCTTGACCATATGAACAAGGTATGCAAGATGCACCTTACTCTTACTATCGAAACAATTAGAGTGCACCCACGCAACCTTAGTACACCCCAAATCCTCCATTGTGGTCTACACCTCCTACTTGGCCTTACAACCCTCCATGTCATCCTTCACTAGGGAATCAGCCATTTCAATAGTATGTTCAACAACAACCTCATTGGAACAATCCATCCCAAGGGTGGAGGCCTCAAAAAAATCAACCACTTACTCTAATGCTCCACCCTAACCTCAACCTTTGTTTACTCATGTTGCTCCACCTAGGCTACCTCAAATACCTGCACAACCCAATTCGAGCCTAAACAAAAAACCAACACAACAGGCTCCTAGTGGAGAAATATCCTATCCAGCTTATGCTGTGGAGATACATGAGGTTAATCTCAGTTTGGGAAGAGTACTCCCAGATAACCATCCTCCATCTCCACTCGTAGAGGTTGTGGAGGAAAAGGAAGAAGGTAACCTCAAATCCAACAACTTCTGTTTCCCGAGCGCTTGATCCACGCTAGTTAGCACACACCAGAGGAGACTGAACTTCTGGGATAATTGGAAAATTTGTTTGTAAAGGTACCACTTCTCTAGGCCATTAAGGATGTCCCTATCTACAATAGGCTCATCAAAGAAAAGTGATTCAAGAGACCTGGGAGAAAGAAGAGAGATACCCCTACCATTTTTGGAAGAGGGTTTCCTAGCCTTAATTTTTTCCAATTTTGTAATATTTTGTAATATTTAGTCTAGCGTAGGGGGTTCGGGATGGGTTAAAACCCCCAATGAATTTTAATGGGTCAAAAGGGTAGACCAAGGGTCTGCAAAACATGGTATTTAGACCATAGGATAACGCATGCTAGCATGATATAAATAGATGGATATTTTGAGTCTAGAGGGGGAGGTAAGAAATAATTAAGCTAGATACGAACTTGTGGATCTTTTCTGTCGATTATCTGGGTAAGGGCTCCTGCTAGCTATGTGCGTGGGCTAGTAGATAGAGTCTGTAAGCTAGATATGAATTTTAATGAATAAGAAGACCTTTTTTGAGTACTGAAGAGTTATGTGTTATATTGGTTACGCACTGTGTTATTTATATTTGTTCACTGCATACTGATGATTGTTGATGCGCACGTGGATGTGATACTGTATAGGACGATAAATGTTTAGATCTGGTTAGATTTGGATACTATTGCATGATTTATAAGCTCTGCTAGATATATTATACTAGTACATAGTTAAAGGGTTTCTGTACTATTGATCACTGGTTTGATCAATCTAGAAGGACACCCTTCAATTAAATATCTCTCTCTCAGGGTGCAAAAACCTGGTTCCAGCACCCTCCCATACTACTTCGGGGGAGACCTTGACCTGCGCAAGCAGGCCATTGTCGAAAGGGCCAGTAGTATAGGGGTTTGTTGGAAAACCTTAAAGCCAAACTTAGGTTAGAACCCCTCAAGCCAACAAATGGTTCCATTGATGTGACCGAGAGAATTTTTAGAGAGGGATCAGGTAATTCCATGCAGCCATTGGCAGCCATTAAAACCTGAGTTAGAAGATTAATTCAAAAAACAGATTCAGGAATTTTCCCTCAAAGAATATAGGAGTGAAAAGCTATCCATAGAAGAGTGAAAAAATAGGTATATTTTTATGGAAGTGGATGAAATATTATTTGTATCCTTCGCACATGATTTTCAAGAGTGGCTAGCTTGACTGGTGGAATTTCAGACTTGCTGGAAGGATGATAAGGTGACACAGTGGACCCCTGAGTTGGTCTAGAAATTGGAAAAAAATATAATAAAATTACCATAACTGTGGATCATCGGGTTGACAGTATATTGGGTGGATTCGTGATGGAATTTGCTGTTGATTAATTTGTGTCATATTCAGGAGTAGAATAGAGGTTCTTCAAACAATTTAGAGGTAAGTTCCTAAAAACCTTGCCATTGTTGATTAAGATGCTATTGAGCGAAAAAGGTGTCTTGTGTGGCCACACCGAGTGAATGACCTTTGATCAGAGTGGGAGCACAACATGAAGAAGTAAATACTACCTGGTTAATAAACAAGGGGACAGATCGGTATACAGTCCCTTAAGGGAGTCATCTGATAATAACAAAGAAAGGGCTACGTAAGGTGGAACCAACCCCCCGGTCACACCTGCATCGAACCCCCACAAGGTTAAAAAATCTCCTATGCCTCCCCTGCCATCATCAGAGGATGACATGGCTACGCGTATGAAGCTACCTACTTTTAAGGGCATAGGGGACGAGGACATGGATCGATTCTAGTTTGTAGCCGAATCTATATGGACTGCCTAAAATGTGAACAATGATGCTATCAAATGAGTGCAACTATCCATAGATTTCAAAGGAAGGGAACTGGATTGGTTCATTGGACACATTGGTCAATAAGTGAATGCATCCATACAAGATATTAAGAATGCCCTAAAGAAATTTTTTTGGAAGCCTAAGTCATATGGTCAATGTGTAGTCGTGCTAAAGGAATTTAAGAAAGAACCTACAAAGTCCATCTGGGAGGTTGACCAATAGTTAAAGAAGGTTATTGGTGATGGGGAATTTGTCTACGAAGATAAGAAACTTAAATATTGATTCATCGCTATGCTACTACCACACTTACATGGGCCCATGGTACAACAAAAGATGGTTCCCAAGAGGAAGCGCTAGAAATAGCCATGAATTTAGAAGTTGTGCCAAGGGATGATACATAGTTAGTAGCTCTCCAAATCCAGAACCAACTGGAGGAAATGCACATATAAATTCAGAGCTTGCGAAATGATCGTAGTAAGGAAGCTAGCCCAGACGTCTGGTACATATGATATAAGGGACCGAGTCACACTAAGGATCGATACCCACTGTTATCAGACTACATGCAGGCTAGGGTATGAAACCCTCTACAACCTAGGGAAATGGCTGGACCTTGCAGTCATAGACTATGGTGTGCTAACTTTCGGGTGGCAGGAAGATACGATACAGATCACTGCCTGTGATTGGGTTCTTATGTGTCAGAATTGAAACAACAGTGGTGCAGATTCTGCTTGTTTGTAGGTCATGACGAGAAATTTTTTTGAACCCTTGACCTTATGGTAGATAGGGGCAACTTATACAGAGTGTAGGTAGACCCCTCCTCGCCATTGTCTCCTTTGGGATTGGGGGATCCCTCGCAAGAGGAAGTGGAGGAGGAAGAGGGTGGAGTGTTGGTCGAGGGTGTGGATAGCTAATCTGTTACAACTGTGGCGATAGAGGACATTTCACATGGGATTTCCCAAACCAAACACGCCAGTCTTGCAGATATTGTCGTCATTTCGACCATGTCATTGAAGGCTGCCTGATGCTAATAGTGAAAATGCAAGAGAAGCAACAAACACCTACGCATAATGTGAAAAGAATTAAGGAAAAAACACAAGACGATGTGCCATGTATCAATGTGTTCACACGCAGCGAAATTTCCATAGGAGGAGCTGAGGAAAAGGTGGAAACTGAATCATTAATCTGGAAGGCTGAGGAAAAAATGAAAGGCTTAGACCTAAAAAAGGAGAAATAAACCTTCATCAAAGAATGAAGGGATATGGCCAAAAATGAAACACCTACCCCGAAGGAGGTGGTAGATCTACAAGCGGATGAAGTAATTAAACCATTCCTTTATGCATGTATGAAGATGTTGCAAAACTAGAAGGCTGTATAAAATCTCCAAGCCCTAATAGACAACTATGTAGAAAGGATTTCTCCACAACACAAGGATAAAACTTTGAAAAAAATATAAAAAAATAAAAGAAAAGGATGAGACGAGAAATGCGCATGAATGCACAGATTGGGGAATATGAAATGGACCAAGTCATCCTTGACTTAGGTTCAGATGCTAACATCCTACCCAAGAGGACCTGGAAACAAATGAGAGAACCTAAACTGGAATGGTCGACTATTCAACTATGGATGGCTAATCAACAGAATATTATCCCACTGGGAAGATTAACGGAGGTAGTGCTAGATATTGCAAGTGTTAAGGTCCACGCAAATTTTGAGGTAATCCAGATAGTAGACGATGTAGACCCTTATCCTGCACTCTTTGGTCTAGATTGGGCTATTGACATGGGAGGTATCATTAATATAAAGAGGAGAGGCATGATATTTGAGAATGAAGGCACAAGGGTAAAAGTCCCGTTGGACCCAGTGGAAGGAGAATGGTATACTGAATCAACACGGGAAGAAGAAGATGTTGATCACATATAAAAAATGACTGTCAGTGATGATGACTTGATCAAACCCATGGTTAACAACATGGTATGTTGGGAAAGAGATAGTGAGTGCTTATCAAACTCAGATGAAGAGAACGAAAACTGGCAAAATTGACTGCATGAGTGTCTGCACTAATATGTCTTAAAATCACGAAGAGCTTCCGATGTATTTCTTTAGAGGTAAGAGAACTACCCCATTTTGATGGCTTTGGTAATGTTGAAAATTTCCTTGCAAAAATTGAGGCAAGAGTTCCTAAGGAACGACAAATTTGGGGCGTGGACTTGGCCATGCACGCAACCCCTACGTGATGGTGGGAAATTCATAAAGAAACTTTCTGGGACTGGGGGGAATGCCAAAGGATGTTGACCTTCTGATTTTGTATACCATCTAAGCCACAAATAGAACTCTTCTTGGGGCAAGGATATCAATGTGGGCACATAACTCATTGGCTAGAAGTATGGAATGAGGACACAAGGAATGAATGGGTCCACATATTTGTTCACACATTAAGAATAATCCCCACCTCCTGGTATTTGGATGCAAAGCTACATCAATGCACCAAGCATTAGGGTACGATGGATGAATACTTTGTAAGGACGTTTGGACTAACAAGAGGTACCGAGCAACTTGATGAAGCCCTGAAGGATATAGACACTCTGGTCTTTGGTGAGCCCTGCTTTGAGAAAGAACATGTTGTGCCAGCTTGGGATGCGCAGCTACAAGATATCATAAACTTTAGAAGTCTGTAAATGTAAGCATGTGATGAAGATCCTCAAAAATATTATGATCAAAGAGTCAGAAGGGGAACGGGCTGTTGCAGGTCCGTTGCTGCGAATAGTTGATGTCACTAGACCTATTAAACTAAAAGAAATCAATGTTGGCTTAGAAGAATAGCCCAAGATGGACAAGATTGGGGATTACTAGGATGATGGCATGGTAGGAAAGGTCGCGGAGTTTCTAAATGAATATCAAGCCCTATTCTCGACCAAGTTCTCTGAACTTAAGGGAATCATAGGAGACATGGGAGTTATGAGGATTATGTTGAAGCCAGATGCACGATCAATCAAACAACAACCCTATCACTTAAACCTGGAGTACAAGAAAAACATTAATGAGGAAATTGAGAAAATTATGGCCACAGGCATCATCGAACCAGTATAACAGTCAGACTGGGTGAGCCCCATGGTAGTCCAAGAAAAGAAGACTAAAGGAGAGATATGGATCTGCGCCGACTTATGCAAGTTAAATGACGCCTGTGTCCACGATATATTCCCCACACCATTCTCCAATGAGATCCTAGATAACATGGGGGGTCAAGAAGCTTATTCATTTACTGATGGGTTCTAAGGGTATCATCAGATATGTATTGTACCTGTATATCACAGCAAGAGAACTTTTGCGACAGAGTGAGGTTCATTTCAGTATATTGTCATGCCATTTGGACTAAAGAATGTCCCTACCATGTTTTCATTCATTCTTGTAGCCATGGTCAAAAAATTCATGCACAAATTCCTCAAAGTTTATTTTTATGACTAGACGGTGTTCGAATTAGTAAAGAACCATGTATCGAATCTGCGTATGATGCTGGACGCCTGCAAGAAACACCAAATATCACTAAACATCAAGAAATGCATCTTTTGTGTCCTGTTTAGAATTATGTTAGGACACGTAGTATGTCAGTAGGGGATGATGGTTGACCCGACCAAGGTTGTGTTTATCATCAACTTGGCGGTTCCAACCATTGAAAAACAGCTATGATCCATCCTCGGCCACAAAGGTTACTACAGAAAATTCATACATGGATACGCTTTGATCACCGCTCCGATGGAAAAATTTCGAAAAAGGACATGTCGTTCTTCTAGAATGATGAATGTGAGAGGAGCTTCAAGCTACTAAAATAAAATATGGTGACAGTGCCTATCATGATATTCCCCGATTGGGCAAAGATCTTCTATGTCCACGTAGATGCATCAGGGATTGCCTTGGGAGCTGTCTTAGCACATCCTGTAGAAGGGGATATAGATCACCCGGTGGCCTTCGCTAGCAGGAATCTGTTGAGAGCAGAGCGTAACTATTCTACCATGGAGTGGGAGGGGTTGGAAATGGTATATGCCCTACAAAAGTACATGCACTATTTACTCAGAGGGCACTTCAAGATATTCACAGATCATTCAACCTTAAAATACCTAGTTAACTTGCTTGTGTTGGGGGGGAAATATGTCGATCATTGTTACTCTTTTAGGAATATGATTTTGAAATTATTGTGAAGCCAGGAAGGTTGAACGCCAAGCTAGATTATTTTTCTAGAATCAAGAATGGGGAAGAGCCGACTAACTTGGATGATGGATTTCCCGACGCGCAACTGTTTGCTATCAAGGTAATTAACGAGAAATTTTTCGATGTCGTCCACTTCTTGACAACTGGTAAAGCCCCTGATGACTATTCAGCACCACAAAAAAGGAGTTGGTCACCTACGCAACTAACTTCAGTATCATTGCATGATAGCTCTACAAGCTAGGGACAGATGGGGTACTGCGAAGGTACCTTGAACATGAAAGACGAGATATCCTAGCCGAAGCCCACGGAGTAGTTGCGGGGGGACATTACGCAGGTAATGATGATGCACAGAAGATATTACAAGTCAGGCTCTAGTGGCCCACACTACACACAGATGCTGATACTTATTGTTAGGCCTGTGATGCATGCCAGTTGAACCAGACTTTAGACAGTGTCACCGCTGCCACAGAAGGACCAACCTTACAGAAACTGGTGGACATCGTGTAGACTACCGCCATGCATAGCCTTCGTGTTTTGCCTCCATTCACTACTGCGATGGAGCAACTTAAGGAGAGGATGAAGACCTCCCAAGTCACAAGATTGCATTGGGGGACTATTAGAACAGGGTTTCCTAGCCTCAATTTTGTCCAATTTTGTAATATTTTGTAATATTTAGTCTAGCGCAGGGGGTTTGGGGTGAGTCAAAACCCCCAATGAATTGTAATGGGTCAAAATGGTAGACCAAGGGTCTACAAATCATGGTTTGCGGACCA
This sequence comes from Pinus albicaulis, assembly GCA_034641835.2. Classification (NCBI taxonomy): domain Eukaryota; kingdom Viridiplantae; phylum Streptophyta; class Pinopsida; order Pinales; family Pinaceae; genus Pinus; species Pinus albicaulis. The sequence continues at coordinate 298,042,570 of CM076572.1, forward strand.
TAGTATAGCGCAGGATAGCATGATATAAGTAGATGGATATGTCTAGTCTAGAGGGTGAGGTAAGAAGTAATTAAGCTAGATACGAACTTGTGGATCTTTTATGTTGATTGTCAGGGTAAGGGCTCCTGATGGCTGTGTGCATGGAGACCCTGAGTCCTGCTGTGTACGTACCCCGTTGGCTATGTTTGGGGGATGTTAGATAGAGGCTGTAAGCTGGATCTGAATGTTAATAAATAAGAAGACCTTTTCTGGGTACTAAAGCATTATGTGTTATATTGGTTGCATACTGTGTTATTTATATTTTTTCACTGCATACTGATGATTGTTGATGTGCACATGGATGTGATATTGTATAAGATGATAAATGAATAGGTCTTGTTATATTTGGATACTATCGCTTGATTTATAAGCTCCGCTAGAGATATTTCGCTGGTTCATAGTTAAAGGGTTTCTGTATTGGGCACTAGTTTGATCAATCTGGAAGGACCCCATTCAATTAACTTTCTCTCTCTCAGGGTGCGAAAACCTGGTTCCAACACCCTCCCATACTACTTTGTGTGAGACATTTACATGCGCAAGCAGGCCATTGCTGAAAGGGCTAGTATTATAGGGGTTTTTTTGCAAACCTTAAAGCTGAACTTGGGTCAGGACCCCTCAATCCAACAACCATCAATGTGGTAGGATAACAGTCCAACCTAATGTTGGGTAGGGTGATCTTTCCAAAGTACCTGGACCCTGGTAATCCATTTGTTGATGTGCACATCGATGGTGTCATAGTCCCCAATGCTCTGATTTATCTAGGGGTTGCCATCAATTTCATGACCAAGCAAACTATGTTGAAACTTAATCTCCAAGGGACTTTGAGGAAAACTGCAACAATTATACAACTTGTAGATTGGTCCACAGGAAATCCCGAAGGAATTTTTGAGGATGTTATGATTAGCATTGACTCTTAGGAGTATCCTACAGATTTCCTAGTCCTGCAACCAATAACCAAGTTTAATGGTTATCCTCTCATCTTAGGGAGACCTTGGTTAGCCACTACAGATTCTTATATTAGTTGTTGGGCCAAAAATATGACTATAAAAAATGGGCCTACTTCTAAACAGCTAGTGTTATATCCTCCAACCCAGCCTTCCATTGATCATGATCTACCTATATGGTTGGAGTATGGAGAATATGAGTTATATAACACTTCCCCTATGTGTACCATAAATGCTATTCTTAGAGGGGGGCAATTATATGAAGATGAACTCATTAACCATGCCATTCAAAACCAGTCCTCCACTAACATTCCTCTCAAAACCTTAGTCAAAGAGTCTGAAAGCCAACCTTGGATGGAAGTGCACTCAGTTGAGTCAACCTCCGAAACCACCAAGGCTATTGAGTTTGTCCCATCTAAATATCTGAAAATCAACTCAGACCTCTCGAATGATGAAGAGAAGCAACTATGCCAACTTTTGAAAGAAAATCTAGATGAATTTTCTTGGGATTACAAGGATATGAAAGGGGTTCATCTTTCAGAATGCAGCCACCATATTTACATCAAATAAGAATGCAAGACTATGATACAACCCCAAAGAAGGATGAACCCTACTCTGAAGGAAATAGTCAAAAAAGAGTTTCAGAAACTATTGGATGCAGGGTTCATATATCATATATCTGACAGTGAGTGGGTATCTCCTCTTGTCCTGGTCCCAAAGAAGAATGGGAAGTGGTGAATTTGTGTTTATTATCGAGAACTTAAAAAATCCATCAAGAAATACCATTTTCCTTTTCCCTTTATAGACCAAGTCCTAGATGGCCTTGCAGGGAAGAAGTTCTTTTCCTTCTTAGATGGGTTCAATGGTTACAATCAGATTCAAATCAGCCCTAAAGACTAGGATAAGACTACTTTCACCTACCCTTTGGGTACCTTCGCTTATCGAGTCCTACCCTTTGGGTTGTGTAATGCCCCAAAAACCTTCCAAAGAGCTATCCTGAGCATTTTTTTCAAGTTAGTCCATGACTCTACTGAAATCTACATGGATGATTTCACACCATATGGGGACAACTTCCAGGAAGCTCTCTCCAATTTGGGTAAAGTACTAAGATGATGCATTGAGATGCAAAATAACTATCATCAAAAGAGTTCCTGCTCCTCAAAAGAAGAAATATGTCTAGAGTTTTGTAGGCTTAGATGGTTATTATAGAAGATTCATCAAATATTTTAGCAATATGGCTTCACCATTATTTAGGTTATTGGCCAAATATTTTGAGTTTATTTGGTCTGGTCCTTGTCAAGAGGCTTTCGAGCTTATTAAGGAAAAGTTTACTACTGCCCCCATCCTCCAAGGTCCAAATTGGACTATGCCTTTCCACAACCACACTGATGCATCCGAAAAAGTTGTAGGGGAAATATTAGGACAATTAAAGGAAAAAATTCCTTATGCCATTTATTTCATCAGCAAGAACTTGTCCAAGGTCGAGCTAAATTATACTATTACTGAGAAGGAGATGTTAGCCATTTTCCATGCTTTGAAAAAATTTAGGCATTATGTAACTGGATATCAGACCTTTGTTCACACTGACCATGCAACCATCAAGTATTTAATGAACAAACTGGATTTTAATTCTAGGATAATTATATAGTTGTTACTTTTTCAACAATTTGATTTGACTATTGTTGATAAACCTGGAAAGGAGAATTTTGTTGTGGAATTTTTGTCTAGGTTAGCTATCCTTTCAGGTGAATAAGGAATGGTGGATGACCAGCTTATAGATGAGTATATCTTTGCTATATCAACACTCTCACCATGGTTTTCTGATATAGACAATTACTTGGTTGCTAGGAGACTCCCTCCTAATCTTTCATTTAGGGAAAGGAGTAGAATCATAAGAAAAAGCACCCCTTTCCCATATATTGGGGGAAACATTTTTAGGCTAGGCCCTAATCAAATCCTTAGAAGATGTGTGAGGGAGAAAGAAGTTTTTGATATCGTCTTTGCATGTCATGACAACCCATGTGGAGGCCACTTTGTTGCAAACAAAATTTCTTACAAAGTTTTGCAGGCAGGATACTATTGGCTCGCCCTTCACCAAGATTCCAGAAGATACACCAATAAGTTTAACCAGTGCCAAAGGATGGGGAAACCCACACAAAGGGATGAGATGCCTTTTCACCCTCAGGTGGCTCCTGAGCCATTTGAAAAGTGGGGCATGGAATTTGTTGGACCTATCAATCCACCATCTGGACAAAATAAGTATATCATAGTATGGACTGATTACCTAGAAAAGTGGGATGAAACAAAAGCAGTGAAGGTAGCAACCGAGGAGAAAGTAGCAAAATTTATGAAGGATACCATGTTTACAAGTTTGGATACCCAGATAAATAGTCACTGATCAGGGAGCACAATTCACTTCTCACCTCGTTAAAAATATTTTGAGGAAGCACAAGATTAAACATAGAACTTATACTACCTATCACCCTCAGGTGAATGACCGAGTAGAAGTAACTATTAGATCTTTAGAGAGCATCCTCACCAAGGTTTTGAGCAACATCAGAAAAGACCGAGTAGACAAATTGGTAGAAGCTACTTGGGCCTACAACACTACTTGGAAGACAACAACAAGATTCACTCCCTATGAACTAGTTTATGGTAAGAAAGCTCTACTTTCAGTTGAGTTTGAATTCAATACTTTAAGGATGGCAGCTGAATTAGATCTAGATCTATAAAATTCTGTAATGTTCCAAATTAGGAACAACTACACTATTGGGAATAATATGAGTTATTATCAATGTGGAGCTACAAAAATATGTCATATACAGATACAAAATCACTTAACCTTTAATAAAATATGCACCAACAACTTTATACAGCGTTTTATAAGGCAAAAGGTGGGGAAAAGTGAGGATTTAGGCCATAAAATGACTGTATTTAGAGATATGCGTAAAAATAAGATGGAAAAGTACTTGGATATGATATCTAGGGTTATTAGGGACTCTCTTGTTGAATTTAAGCAAAAAAAAAAGTTTTTCTATGTTAAATAGTTCCTCCTTTCTTAACTAGGCTAGAAAACCCTGATTTCCCATGACTAGAAGTATGCAGAAATTTACTGAAGCATGTGAGCATGATTTTCTGAAGGGTATGATTGAAATAAGGTCTGAAAATTGACAAATAATATCATAGGCATAACTCATACATTTTACAGAAGAAGAATGAAAGAATACAAGAGGAATCCTCAGAAATGAGGTGCTACAACGATGACAAAGACTGCATAACCATGACAACATGATTTTTAGGGCTAAAGTAGAAGTTTATTGATTCTTCAGATATATATCATATCTGTACATAAAAATATATATCCAATACATATCCATGTACAATAAATGATGATCTATACATTCCCCTTGGGGATTTGCTCAAAACATGAAGCACCGAAAGTAGATCTGAGATCTAAGAATGTAGATCTGCAGAATGATTTAGAATTTTTGAGTAATAAAATTACATAGCAGATCATATATAAAAAAAAAATGTATTGGATGGCCAATCCATGGATCACCACAGTGAAAGGAAGAATCCCAACACTAGAGATCTCTTCTCCAAAATGCAAGAAAAGCACCCTGCAGCTGTAGATCTGCAAATAATGCTGTCTTAGGGAGAGAAACAATGCTGTAGCTTCTGAAGATGATTTGGCCTCATGCAAAGATGTAGATATGAAGTATAATAAGCTAATGAACTATTCCAGGAGGTTAAAAGACAAACTCACTGAGAAAAGCCACTGCTATCATCTACATCTGAGTAGATATAGATCTCCACTTGTTGCAGCTCACATGGATAGCTCAACCCACAACAAGAGTAGCGTTGTAGATGTAAGATGAAGCTTGGACCAAGCCTAATAGTGGAAAATTTTAGCACAATTTTCCTCCAAGAGCTGCTCAAGGAAGGAGGTGGGATTCCTGAACAGGAATTCCCAACAAGGGATGTCTATCAGAAAATTCCTTATGAAATGATAATCTTCAACAACCCTCTCCTTGTTGCCCTCCTCTTCCTTTTATAAGATAGGAGTCTTTCCAAACCCTAAACCACCTTGAGTCACTTAACCCTTTTCAAATTATACCTCCTTCTATAACTGCACTGTCCCTTAAAGAGGTTCAATGCATCTAGACTACGCTATTTGACTTGGTCAAAGATGGCCCACTCTTGTGATTTAGACCCATTCACACTTACAGGAGTTGATTTAAATAGCCCAGATATGTCTCTGTTCACATAGGCATTGATTTATTCTTGGTTTTAGGATTTTTACATGTCCTCCTCTACAATTTATTCATCAACCATGAAATGCAAAAATAAACAAGGAAAAATTAATGTTCCTATTAGCTGAAGCTAATTTAGGAACATTACAGTCTCCCCCTCCCAAATGTTGCTTGTCCTCAAGAAACTGCAAGGGTGCTGCAAAACTTCCCCTTCTTCTCTTGTGGCCTCCTCATCTGTTAGTATCCACCATTGCTCTGAATCTTCTGCAATAGCTCTATCTTCCAATGGTCCTCCCTCAATATGCAAGTTGGCCTTTGGTGAATAAACCCAAGGGATCTCGTCATGAAGAAATGGAAGGTTGTTGTGGAAACCTTCTTGCTGATCCATGGCCTCTTCAAGATAGAGGTGATGAAAATCATGGGGATTTTCATGATCCATGAAAGACTCCCATCTCCATGCTATCATCCAAATGAAGTGGATCACCTCCCATCTTGGCAATACATAGAAGAACTCCTCCCCAATACATATGAGAGGCATGTTACCAACAAACATATGGCTCACTTTACAAAGAGAAAAGTGATCAATCATAGTGGCCATACAAAATCTCATGCTCCCATGGAAGCATGCAATGCAAAAAGAATGGAGGGCTTCTTCCCCCAAGGACACACCCCACCAAAGTACCTCCTCTCCAACCATGTTCCCAAGAGTAAGAACATTTTCAACATAAGAAATCATGATTAGAATCATGCTAGCTTCCATGTATGATAAATGATAAGGAAGATGTTCCCTCATGTGCAACCAACGCAGTTTTATCCTTAACTGCCATAGAATAGGATGTGACAAGTGCCTTCCCCAACACTTGTTTGCTGCCTCATGTATTTGGAATGCTTGGAGAATGTACATCATGGTTGGTGTAAGAGAATCACACCATGAGGAATATAATAGATTTCCAAGGTTCTTCAAGGAATGTCTTGCATCAACATAGTTCATGGCCTTGAGTAGCCCATGAAACCCATCATAAATAGTGCCCCTTTTTGGAGCTATGTTCTGCAAATGAGTGTTAGAAAAATATAAGAATATAGGAGATACATGATAATTCTCAAGAGGATGAGCCTCTCTATATACTTGTTTTACATTAGTCGGGTAACTCATGGATGAGTTCCCTCTCACACTCAATGGGTAAGAAGATGTGAATGATGGCTCTTCCCAAGAGCTATGCTCCTCCTCCTCTACCAAGTAATCCATGCACATCTTCCTGTGAGAGTGCACCTCTTCTTTGAAAACTTCCCATATGAATCCACCCAAGAGAGTATGATATTTTTTGACAAAACCAATGGGTTTGGAAAGCAAGATCTCATAGATGGCATCTAGTAGTCTCTCCTTGAGCTTGGAGTCACTAACCAAAAGAATAAGATTATAGAAATAGATAATTCCATCCACCACCTTGAACCTTTCATCCACTACTTCCTCACCAAGAACCCCACATGTGAAAAGGTCCTTGGAGTATTCTGTTATAGCCCAAATCCACCTTAGGCTGAAGGAAAGCGGGATTCAGGGTAACACCAAACCACGCTCAGTCTGGTAGCTAGCCCTACCAGAACAGGAGATGGCTCTCTCCGGGTCAATCTCAGGAAAAATGTATCAATAAGCCTTGAGATGACTGAAATGAGTGCTAATTTTAGGCTAGGTATATTAATCAAGGAGTTGGAATGATTTTTAAGGGGTTTTTGTTGGAAAAAAGGGAAAGACAATTTAGGGCTTGGGGATGAGGCCAAATTCTTGCAGAGTTCAAGTTGGGGCAGGGAAATAAATGGCTTTGATGTCTTAGATTCAATGAATGGATAGAAAATACTGATAAGGAGCTGAAGAGGGCAAGAGGCTACAAGGATCCTCTTCAAACTGATGAAAACATGTAAAATCAAACAAAACAAAAGGCAGAGCAGAGCAAGCTACTGAATTCTACCTTTAACATTGATTTGCTTAATTTATGAAGAAAGGTGTAGAGAAATGGTACAAAAATAACATCATTGAAACTTACAGATACATAGAGAAAAACATCATCAAAACCAGAGCCACAAGGATCCCAACAAGTGCTGCAAAACCCTAGTCTTTCCTTTGCCAAAAATGCTGAAAAGTATGTACAATGAGGTGCCAAACTATTCCCAAGAGTCCAACCCTGAAAATGTCTCTGAAAATACATGATATAGACCATCCTAACCCCTTCCCATGCCTCTAGGGGTCGAGCTCATCATTCTAGGAGCTGTTTGAACCAATTCTAAACAAGGAACTGAAATCTAGGCAATCAAACAACTTGCCTCTATATGCTAGGAAACTGATTCATTGATTTAATTTTCATTTTTTTGTGAATGAATCAACTAAAACAAGTAAATATGTGCCCAAATTACATCCAAGTTATCAAATTACATCAATATAGTTCAAGAGTAACATCAAAAAGTAAAACTAGTCAAAACTGGGCGAATTTTTGAGCTGAAGAGTGAAAATGAGGCCAAATTTCTCTATGCGCCGCGCCCAAATTCTCTATGCGTCGCACCACTTTGGAGCTGATTTTCAGGCACTTCCCGAAGTCCAAATTGAGCTCATGATAGCTCGTTGGAAATCCCTGGATGTCTACTTTCCAACCCAAGTGGAATTTCTCAATTTGGATGTAATTGGCCCCTCCAAAACTTCAATCTCTCAAGACTGGTTCCTGTTGGTGCAAAAAGTGGCAGAAAGGCCATTTTCAAGGTGTTTTTGGCCCTTTAGGCAACCTATAATTTGATGAAATGCTTCAGCCATTCCTGAACATGCATAGTTTATCATAATAAACACAAAAATATCAAGTTTTACTCCAGAAGATGTCTCAAACGTAAGCGCGCGTCGAGTGGCGCGACGCGTCGGGCAGAAAAACCTGTTTTGTGACCAAAAATTTCAAAATTGACAAAATTTTATCCAAATTCCTTGAAATTTGGGCTGGAGGTTCATAATCAAGTACCATTATCAGCCAAATAAGCTTCGACCAAGATTCAGAGTCTATCAGGCCTTTTCCGACGTTTCAGTGCCCTCCTGGTGCATGCAGTTTCGTGGTGGAATCACTGTCTTGTTCATAGGATGAATCTGTGTCCGTCATAGTGTTTGTAATGTGTATGAAAACTTTATGTTTGAATGTTTGAAAATGAGAAATTAGGACTTGGTGTCTTCGTCTCCAAGTGCCAAATGTGCCCAAAGGAAGTGAGGGACTGTGAGGAATAAGGAGAGTGAGTATAGTGGACTGTGGGAAAAGTATGGTTCAACCAAGTGAAGTTTATAATGTGAAGACAGTTAGTTGATTATTTTTTGGGAATGTGGGGTTTGGGGATTTTGGGAATCTTGCAAATGATATGGGAAAGGGAGAGTAATAGGGAATGGTAGGGTTTAGGGATAGGAACATAGGACTTTAGAAATAAGTGATTTGGGATGTAGAGGAACAAGGGATTAATAGGGATGATGGGTTTAAGGTGAGGGAAGGAATCAACAAGGTGAAGGGGAAAAGGAGTCTTTGGCACCAAAACACCAAAACACAACCCTAAGGAGCAGCTTTAATAAGAGGTTAGGGTTTGTAGTTTAGCATTAAAGTTCTTCAACCAATCTTACACCCAAAACTGATCAATGGAAAATTAAAAGATGATTTGACTTATTTGGAGCAGAGGAGCCAAGAAATTTGGGATTTCGTTGAAGGCAATGAGAAAACTGGAGTATCAGCCCAATGCGCCGTGCACCAACCCAATGCGCCGCGCCATAAATAGTGCATTTTACAGGAGGCTTTTGGAGGCCTTCCTGGTGTCCCAATTGGGCGCATGATAGCTCGTTGGAAATATTATTGAGTTTGATTTCCATCCCAACTGGAATTTTTCAATTTGGAGTTCATTTTCCTTGTCAAAAATCAAATCTCCCAAGACTGGTCAAAATGAGCAGAATGAGGCTGCCTCAAGGCAGAGTGCTGTTGCAGTCAACTTTTGAAAGTCTTCCTCAACTCCAAATTGAGCTCATGATATCTCATTGGAAATCTCTTTGTGTCTCGCTATCATTTGACTCATCAAGAAAGTCATTTGGCCAACCACACTAGGAGAAATCGTGATTTTCACAAGGTCACTTCAAAGGTGCATCAATTCTCCCGAGGCGATTGTATTTTTGACATTTCTCTACAACCATGACACCTGTGTAAAAAGTGAAGGAGGTTTTTATTTCTTGGCCTATTCTAGACAAAACCCTCTCTCAGTTTTCCAAAATTCATCTTTTATTTCTCAGAAAAATCATTTGAGTGAAACCTATCTCGATGTGTGGAACAAGGAATTTGTCGAAATGAAGCGAAATGAAGGGGATAAGGGGCTTCTAAATTGTTGAGAAAATTTTGGGAAGTAGGGAGGGATGTTAGGAAGTAGGGGAAAGTGGAATTTCAGGTATTGAGTGAGGGGAAGGGGTCCAAAAGGGAAAAACACAGGCCCAACTTAGAAAATTGCCAAGTTGTAGCAAGAAACTAGGGTTTGTGAAAAAATGAGGAATTTGGAGGATCTTAGTGATGGGAAGTTTTTAATAAGGTACATTAAGGATAGGGGAAGGTGTATGAACATCAGGATACAAGTTTTGATGATGATTTGACGATCCAAGAGAAATTACCTCCAAAACCCTAGGAGAGGGAAATGGACCTTACCTAGGCACAACTGAAGCATGAACAAGGTGTAAAATGACCCTGTGGAACTTGACATGATGATGAAAACCCTCTGAATGATGGTACACTCAGCTGAATGGTGACATGGACCGACATTTGGACAACTTTGAAAAGAATGGAAACAAACCCTAGACCTAATACCTAGTGACCAAATTTTACTTGAATACTCACTGAAATGACAAAATTTGACCTTGACATCTTAAAATCACTTTGTAAGAGCATGTTTGATCACTGGAGGAATGCTGCAAAGGCTGAAACTAACATTGGCTCTAATGGGGATGGTAGCTCCTTGGAGGTGCCAATAACTACAGATCTTTGGAAAGAAGAGAATGCCTTCATCCATATGGAAATGGAATAAAAAACTCAAACTGAAATGCATGACTGAAAACTGATGACTTGATGACACAAACTGACTCTCACTCAACTAAAAACTGAATCGATACTTAAACACAATCGACAAACTGGAAATATGCTCAATATGAAGCTTATTCAATACAACCTACTCTAACAGTTTCATTCATCGCCTGATCAAGTGAAATGAAACAACCAATGCAACCATGTAAGCATTCCGACTGCTGTTTGGATTCTCCGCAAGTGCTTGCTTATGAACAACAAGAGAGAACTATTGAAAGGAAACTCCCATGGAAACTTGTGAACAGATCTATTGAATACTATGGATTCTCTATCCGCCTCCAAAAACACTGCATAAGGATCTTGAAATTCATGCTGCATAAGGATCTCAAAATGCACACTAGGACTTAGCTCATCCAATGGATTACTTCTCTTCTCCTCATAACATGAATGCAAACTTTGATCTGAGCTTTGTGATGAGCTTTGTGACGAGACTCCTGTTGAAAATAAAAAAGAGACTGGCTGGCGGATCAAGTCTATATCAGCACATGTTTCAACCTTACATAAAGTCAATCGAGAAAGACTTTGACTGCAAACATCATCTAACACATCAACAATAGGATCATCAAAAACTTGAGAAGACTGCTGTGATGTATCCATTGAAACTGTCTGACATCCTACTAGCTGTTCATCTTTTTCTTGAGAGATATTACGAAGATTATTCTTTATAAACTGAAATGCTTCGAAACAAAAGGGTACAAAATCCTCTTGCATCATTAAATCATGTATTTCAGCTTCCACGACTTCATCTGTAATCTGACCTTCAATTTCATTTGGTGGCTGCAAATCTGGAGCTAGGGAGGATTTTGTATCCAAAATGATTTCATCAGTCATTTCAGGGGAAGATTTCTCATCAACAACTTGTTCAAGAATTTCGCTACCTGTCTCATCCTCGACATTAAAACTGAGAGATTGCTGATTTCCTACAGGCTGCTCATTTGAAGATTTACTATGCAATTTATCCTTCAACAACTGGAATGATTCAAAACAAAATGGTACGAAGTCACCTTGTATCATTTGATCATATGTACCAGCTTCCATGTCCTCATATGCAACTTGACAATCAATGGGTTTTGAGGGCTACAAATCTGAATATGAGAAATTTTGAACAAGGTTTTCATTGCGCTCAAGATGGTCCAGATCAAGGCTTGTTGGCATTTGATTTCTGATTGTATGAAAGTTGTCTCTGATGAACTGAAAAGAATCAAAACAAAAAGGCAAAGATCCTTCACTTACTTCAAAATTTGCTGCACTTTCCTCATCATTTTCATAGCTGATATGCATCGGTTGATCACTGTATTCGAGCTGCTGAAAGTGAACTTCCTTCTTCCACAAACCAGTTGCTGATTTGTCTGCAAAATTAGCTTCATGTTTGGAGAACATAATCATCATCATACTGATCAAACTGAGGCAAATCATCAATATAAAATTCATCATCAAGAATACACATCATATCAACAGCTCTCTCTTATTCAAGATGATCTATAAAGCAATCACTATGACAACTGGGAATAGAAACAAAATGTTTTGGACCAGCAACTTGTTCTTCTTCAATCAGTGAGCCATGGGCTTGAACATTATACTCATTCCTTGTGGTGTTCTTCTGCATCATCTCTTCTGCTGCACTTACCAACATGTCAAGCTTTACCTCTAGAGATGTCGATTTATCCGGATCCATGTTTTTCACCTCTTCATCCTTCAACCTTTCCCTTCGGATCAGCAAATGAGCCTCCACATTTACTGCACTATTCTGCATCTCTACAAGTGTTGCAAGATTCCTTTCTCTCATATGAAACTCCATTTCCGGATCAAAGGCACCCGGGTAGTGCAAGAGAGCAGATCTAGGAGAAGGTCTTATATCAGCTGGCATCGAAAAATATACTTGGTTAAATCTGGCAGAAAACTGTTGCACTGTCTCCCCTGGCAGTCTTTTCAGCTGGTTATACTCTTCTATAATCAAGAAAAGGTTCTGTCTGATCACCCACCTATTAAGGAAAACTTTGACGAACTGCTGGAAATCTGAGATGCTCGCATCAGGCAGGGCTTTGAACCAACTCTTCACTTGGCCTTGCAAAGAAAGAGAAAAAAGTCTAATACTAACATCTTCTTCATCAACTTCAAAAAGATCTAGGAAAGTCTCAACATTCTGCACATGTTTCTCAGCGTTGACATTGTTACATTCACCGTCAAATCTTGGTAGATATAGGTCATAATTTTTAGGGAAAGCATGAAGAACAGAAGCTAAAACAAGAGGTTTATACCTATCTGGGACTATACAAGGTGTAGGAGTATATACAAGAGCTACGGTATTAGTTTGGTTTTCTTTAGGCTCATCACTCTGAAGAGAGTCATCATAAGATGTGGGAAAAGTAAGGAGGCCAGGATCAAAGGGAAACTCAGTATTTACACTTTTTGAATAGGTAGAGTGAAGATTTTGATCACCTTTATCATACAACAAATTCTGAAAAACTTTCAGGATAGCTTCAAGAATAGCAAAGAAGTAGTTTACAAGAAAGCAGACTAGATCCTGAATGTCATTCCACTTTGGATACCTGAACTTTGTGTAAGATCCTTCCATTTTCTCAGAGAAAGAGTTAGTCCTCCAGTGGAGTCTCTACATCGAATTGGAGTCACCAGGTGAATGATTTCAGCCTTCTAATGTCTGATAGTTGTCCACCATTAACCATGAGATCTGAACTTGATTACATGTACTGGGGAAATTTATAAGTTATATGTTACATTTACAAACTAGACCGGAGATTGACTAAAGCAACGTTTATCTACTTCTGCTAATGCAAAGCGAAAGCGTTTCGAAGGCTACCTGGCATAACTTCAGGCTCCGTTTGTAGCTTATAAAACAAATAACACCAACAAGCAAACCATTTTCTCCCCAGTATGGTCGCCACTATGTTATCGCCCAAATCCACCTTAGGCTGAAGGAAAGCGGGATTCAAGGTAACACCAAACCATGCTCAGTCTGGTAGCTAGCCCTACCAGAATAGGAGAGGGCTCTCTCTGGGTCAATCTCAGGAAAAATGTATCAATAAGCCTTGAGATGACTGAAATGAGTGCTAATTTTAGGCTAGGTATATTAATCAAGGAGTTGGAATGTTTTTTAAAGGGTTTTTGTTGGAAAAACGGGAAAGGAAATTTAGGGCTTGGGGATGAGGCCAAATTCTTGCAGAGTTCAAGTTGGGGCAGGGAAAGCAATGGCTTTGATGTCTTAGATTCAATGAATGGATAGAAAAGAATGCTAAGGAGCTGAAGAGGGCAAGAGGCTACGAGGATCCTCTTCAAGCTGATGAAAACATGTAAAATCAAACAAAACAAAAGGCAGAGCAGAGCAAGCTACTGAATTCTACCTTTAACATTGATTTGCTTAATTTATGAAGAAAGGTGCAGAGAAATGGTACACAAATAACATCAATGAAACTTACAGATACATAGAGAAAAACATCATCAAAACCAGAACCACAAGGATCCCAACAAGTGCTGCAAAACCCTGGTCTTTCCTTTGCCAAAAATGTTGAAAAGTATGTACAATGAGGTGCCAAACTATTCCCAAGAGTCCAACCTTGAAAATGTCTCTGAAAATACATGATATAGACCATCCTAACCCCTTCCCATGCCTCTAGGGGTCGAGCTCATCATTCTAGGAGCTGTTTGAACCAATTCTAAACAAGGAACTGAAATCTAGGCAATCAAACAACTTGCCTCTATAGGCTAGGAAACTGATTCATTCATTTAATTTTCACTTTTTTGTGAATGAATCAACTAAAACAAGTAAATATGTGCCCAAATTACATCCAAGTTATCAAATTACATCAATATAGATCAAGAGTAGCATCGAAAAGTAAAACTAGTCAAAACTGGGCGAATTTCTGAGCTGAAGAGTGAAAATGAGGCCAAATTTCTCTATGCGCCGCGCCCAAATTCTCTATGCGTTGCGCCACTTTATAGCTGATTGTGAGGAACTTCCCGAAGTCCAAATTGAGCTCATGATAGCTCGTTGGAAAGCCCAGGATGTCTACTTTCTAACCCAAGTGGAATTTCGCAATTTGGATGTCATTTGCCCCTCCAAAAATGCAATCTCTCAAGACTGGTTCTTGTTGGTGCAAAAAGTGGCAGAAAGGCCATTTTCAAGGTGTTTTTGGCCCTTTAGGCAACCTAGAATTTGATGAAATGCTTCGGACATTCCTAAACATGCATAATTTATCATAATAAACCCAAAAATATCAAGTTTTGCTCCAGACAATGTCTCAAACGTAAGCGCGCGTCGAGTGGCGCGACGCGTCGGGCAGAAAAACTTGTTTTGTGACCAAAAATTTCAAAATTGACAAAATTTTCTCCAAATTCCTTGAAATTTGGGCTGGAGGTTCAGAATCAAGTACCATTCTCAGCCAAAGAAGCTTCGTCCAAGATTCGGAGTCTATCAGGCCTTTTCCGACATTTCAGTGCCCTCCTGGTGCATGCAGTTCCGTGGCGGAATCACTATCTTGTTCATAGGATGAATCTGTGTCCGTCATAGTGTTTGCAATGTGTATGAAAAATTTATGTTTGAATGGTTGAAAATGAGAAATTAGGACTTGGTGTCTTCGTCTCCAAGTGCCAAATGTGCCAAAAGGAAGTGAGGGACTGTGAGGAATAACGAGAGTGAGTATAGTGGACTGTGGGAAAAGTATGGTTCAACCAAGTGAAGTTTATAATGTGAAGAAAGTCACTTGATTATGTTTGGGGAATGTGGGGTTTGGGGATTTTGGGAATCTTGCAAATGATATGGGAAAGGGAGAGTAATAGGGAATGGTAGGGTTTAGGGATAGGAACATAGGACTTTAGAAATAAGTGATTTGGGATGTAGAGGAACAGGGGATTAATAGGGATGATGGGTTTAAGGTGAGGGAAGGAATCAACAAGGTGAAGGGGAAAAGGATTCTTTGGCACCAAAACACCAAAACACAACCCTAAAGAGCAGCTTTAATAAGAGGATAGGGTTTGTAGTTTAGCATTCAAGTTCTTCAACCAATATTTGAAACCACACCCAAAACTGATCAATGGAAAATTACAAGATTATTTGACTTATTTGGAGCAGAGGAGCCAAGAAATTTGGGATTTCGTTGAAGGCAATGAGAAAACTGGAGTATCAGCCCAATGCGCCGCGCACCAACCCAATGCGCCGAGCCATAAATAGCGCATTTTGCAGGAGGCTTTTGGAGGCCTTCCCGGTGTCCAAATTGGGCGCATGAT
The DNA here is from genome assembly GCA_034641835.2 of Pinus albicaulis. Lineage (NCBI taxonomy): Eukaryota > Viridiplantae > Streptophyta > Pinopsida > Pinales > Pinaceae > Pinus > Pinus albicaulis. The sequence goes on from CM076572.1 coordinate 298,058,167, forward strand.
AGCTCGTTGGAAATATTATTGAGTCTGATTTCCATCCCAAATATAATTTTTCAATTTGGAGTTCATTTGCCTTGTCAAAAATCAAATCTCCCAAGACTGGTCAAAATGAGCAGAATGAGGCTTCCTCAAGGCAGAGTGCTGTTGCAGTCAACTTTTGAAAGTCTTCCTCAACTCAAAATTGAGCTCATGATAGCTCATTAGAAATATATTTGTGTATATCTATCATTTGACTCATCAATAAAGTCATTTGGCCAACCAAACTAGGAGAAATATTGATTTTTGCAAGGTCACTTCAGAGGTGCATCAATTCTCCCGAGGTGATTGTATTGTTGACATTTCTCTAAAACCATGACACCTGTGTAAAAAGTGAAGGAGGTTTTTCTTCCTTGGCATATTTTGGACAAAAAAATCTCTCAGTTTTACAAAATTCATCTTTTATTGCTCAGAAACATCATTTGATTGAAACCTATCTCGATGTGTGTAACAAGGGATTTGTTGAAATGAAGCGAAATGAAGGGGATAAGGGGCTTCTAAATTGTTGAGAAAATTTTTGGACGTAGGGAGAGATGTTAGGAAGTAGGGGAAAGTGGAATTTTAGGGATTTAGTGAGGGGAAGGGGTCCAAAAGGGAAAAACTCAGGCCCAGCCTAGAAAATTGCCAAGTTGTAGCAAGAAACTAGGGTTTGTGCAAAAATGAGGAATTTGGAGGATCTTAGTGATGGGAAGTGTTTAATAAGGTACATTAAGGATAGGGGAAGGTGTATGAACATCAGGATACAAGTTTTGATGATGATTTGACCATCCAAGAGAAATTACCTCCAAAACCCTAGGAGAGGGAAATGGACCTTACCTAGGCACAACTAAAGCATGAACAAGGTGTAAAATGACCCTGTGGAACTTGACATGATGATGAAAACCCTCTGAATGATGGTACACTCAGCTGAATGGTGAAATGGACTGACATTTGGAAAACTTTGAAAAGAATAAAAACAAACCCTAGACCTAATACCTAGTGACCAAATTTTACTTGAATACTCACTGAAATAACAAAATTTGACCTTGAAATCTTAAAATCACTTTGTAAGAGCATGTTTGATCATTGGAGGAATGCTGCAAAGGCTGACACTAACATATTCCATCCTGATTTGGGAATCCCAAAAAGGATCCAAGCTCTCCAAGAATGACAGCGCTGTAGAGGTCTGAAATGCAGCCCCTGTCTGCTCATGGCTCCCATATTTGACATCCTTGACATCAAAATCACATGTTGGAGCATCATAATCTTCACTTTGCTACCCCATTTGTTGTTGTTATTGCACAAGACAAGATTGGAGCATATGGAAATCAACTTCCCCTCGGAAAGTCCTTGTTTTCCAAAACCTCCTCCTTTTGGCCCATGTATACAAGAGGGTTAGGATCCCCTTGCTATCTTCAGAAATATTCTTTGTGAATGAAGAGATCATGGGCTGCCCCAAAGATATGGATTTTCCGTGTGCCCTCATGCTCATTCCATCATAGATCTTTGATTTCTCCTTTCTCAACGCATATTTCTGAGTGGGAGTTTGCAATGCCCCTTTCAGGAAATTGCTCATCTCTCTTCTAAATTTATGAGAGATTCTCTGCACTGTGCTAGCTTCTCCCAAGGCTCCATCCTTAGACAAGTATTAATATGATGCCCATAGTTGAGATAACAATTTATATTTCCTCCTATCAAGAGGTGCTCCTGGCAAAGTACCCCCTTGCAAAGAGGTGTCAAGGCATAGAGTAGAATGTGGATGTAGGTAGACAGATTTTCCCCTACCTTTAATGCATAAGTCCTCTTGCCTCCTTTGTGCCTCCAAGCTTTGAAGCAGAGAAGGGTTCATGTTATTCTCCTTATGATGCCCTTCCTCCTCTTCGTCTTCTTCTATCTCCAAGATATCACCATTTGATAATGATGGTACATGCTGCTCATGTGTCATGTCAAGAGCTCTATGTGTGAGACCTTGTGGAACTCCTTGCAAGAGTGCAAGAGTTTCTTCCCTTGGAGCAAGTGCTCCAACTTCATCTTCATGAGGTGCTTGAGGTGCCTTTTTTGTGACTGTGTTATCATCTCCTGTCTTCTTCTCCTCTTCAATGACTGAAATTGTCTCATCATCAATAAGTGACCTTAGATCTTGGTCATCTATTGAAGGAGAAACCTTCATGCTTTCCTCTTGAGAAGAGGATCCTTCACTCAATGGAGATCTTTCCCTTGGCAAGGCATCAAATAAACTTACACCTTCTTCCATGGTCTTCAGAAATGGAGTTGGATTCATAGACCATTCCAACTCATGCAAAATATTTGTGTGATGTGGTTTGATAGTGTCAACAGAAGATGTTACACATGGAGCTTCATCAAACCTTTCTATAAATATTGCAATAAACCTTGCATAAGTAGGTGTATTGTAATTCTTCAAGGAAAAATACTCAAACAACCACCAAGCATATGCTTTACCTTCAAAATGCAGTGCTGCTACTTTGATGGATTCAATCTCTGAAACTTGATGTTGTTGCATGAAGTTATCTAGCTCCTCCACCCAAACCCTAACTGGGAATTTAGATGATCCATCAAAGATAGATAGATAGAATCTACCCTTATCATGCTTCTCCTCCTTTGTGTCTTTGCCTTCTTTATCTTGCAAAACCCTTAGAAGTTCAAGTTATATTTGAACTCCTTGGATTGATATTCATACTCCTGCAAATACTCTCTAAGAGTATCCTTCTTGAGTGCACCTCCTTTCTTCCTCTTCATGAAGAAATCACAGACAAAATGCTGAAGCTTTGGTGATATGGCTGAGTGCACATATCCATGAGATGAGGATTCAGAATTTTCCTAATGTATAGATCTTGTAGATCTGATCGGAAGATCTTTCTGTTCTTGAAACTTCCTAGATGTTTCACTTCTTCTCCTTTCATCTTCTTGTTCAACCTCCTTGGAGAGGTTCTTCTTAGATATGAAAGCTTATGAGAGTAAACCCATATTATTCATCATTATGACCTTTCTCCTTGCTGTACAACACTTTGGATTGAAGCCACAGGCTGAGCCAAGATTTTTCTTTGATACCACTGTAATGTTCCAAATTAGGAACAACTACACTATTGGGAATAATATGAGTTATTACCAATGTGGAGCTACATAAATATCTCATATACAGATACAAAATCACTTAACCTTCAATAAAATATGCAGCAACAACTTTATACAACGTTTTATAAGGCAAAAGGTGGGGAAAAGTGGGGATTTAGGCCCTAAAATGAGTGTAATAAAAATAATATGGGAAAGTGGTTGGATATGATAGCTAGGGTTATGAGGGACTCCCATGTCAAATTTTAGGAAATTTTGTTTTTCTACGTTAAACAGTTCCTCCGTTCCTAACTAGGCTAGAAAACCCTAATTTCCCATGACTAGAAGTATGCAGAAATTTACTGAAGCATGTGAGTGTGATTTTCTGAAGGGTATGACCAAAATAAGGTCTGAAAATTGACAAATAATATTAGAGGCATAACTCATAAATTTTACAGAATAAGAATGAAAGAATACAGGAGAAATCCTCAGAAATGAGGTGCTACAACCATGACAAAGAATGCATAACCATGACAACGTGATTTTTAGGGCTGAAGCAGCAGCTTATTGATTCTTCAGATCTAGATCAGATTTTTACATAAAAATATAGATCCAATACAGATCCATGTACAAGAAAGGATGATCTATACATTCCCCTTGGGGATTTGCTCAAAACATGAAGCACCGAAAGTAGATCTGAGATCTAAGAATGCAGATTTGTAGAATGATTCAGAATTTATGAATAATAAAATTACATAGAAGATCATATCTGAAACAAACATGGATTGGGTGGCAAATCCATGGATCACCATAGTGAAAGGAATAATCCCAACACCGGAGATATCTTCTCCAAAATGCAAGCAAAGCACCCTGTAGCTGTAGATCTAAAAATAACACTCTCTTAGGGAGAGAAACAATGCTGTAGATTCTGAAGATGATTTGGCCTGATGCCAAGATGTACATCTGAAGTATAATCAGCTAATGAACTCTTCCAGGAGGTTAAAAGACACACTCACTGAGAAGAGCCACTGCTATCATCTAGATTTGAGCAGATCTAGATCTCCACTTGCTCCAGATCACATGGAAAGATCAACCCACAACAGGAACATCATTGTAGATGTAAGATCAAGCTTGGCCCAAGCCTGATAGTGGACAAGTTTAGCACAATTATCCTCCAAGAGTTGCTCAAGGAAGGAGGTGGAATTCCTGAACAGGAATGCCCAACAAGGGATGTCTATTAGACAATTCCTTGTGAAATGATAATATTCAACAACCCTCTCCTTGCTGCCCTCCTCTTCCTTTTATAATATAGGAGTCTTGCCAAACCCTAAACCACCTTGAGTCACTTAACCCTTTTCACATTAGACGCTCCTTCTAGAACTGCGTTGTCCCTCAAAGAGTTTCAATGCATATAGACTGCGTTGTTGGAATTGGTCAAAGATGGCCCACTCTTGTGATTTAAACCCATTCAGACTTGCAAGAGTTTATTTAAATAGCCCAAATATGTCTCTGTTCACATAGGCATTGATTTATTCTTGGTTTTAGGAGTTTTAAATGTCCTCCTTTACAATTTATTCATCAACCATGAAATGCCAAAATAAACAAGGCAAAATTAATGTTCCTATTAGCTGAAGCTAATTTAGGAACATTACAAATTCCCAAAAAGAGAGATTTCTGCAACTAAATGGATTGGATGAGTTCAGAATGCAAGCACTTCTTCACACAAAGGTAGTTCAGTTGCAAAGGAAAGTATGGCATGACAAGAAAATTAAGGAGAAATCATTCCAAGAAGGAGATTATGCACTATTTTATGATTCGAGGCTTAAATAATTTAAGGAAAAATTGGTGACAAGATGTCTGGGACCATACACAGTGGTAAAATGTTTTGACAATGGCATATTTCAAATAAAGACCATAGATGAGGAAGGAACCCCCTTTCTTGTCAATGGTCATAGAATTAAAATTTACAAGAAGCTCTTATCTAGGGAAGAATTCATAAAGTCAATAAGAAGAGAGGTGTATGTAATGGGAAACTCCATAACTTCCAGCACCTCCTAACAAAAAAAAAAAAGAGAAGAAAAAAAAAGAGAGGAAAAAAGTGAATAAAGATTTGTGGGTGAAAACCTCTCTGAGGCGCTCAAGGAAATCTTGTGGGTTGAAAACCTCGATGGAGGTAGCCCACTTTCTTTCAAAGAATAAGAAGAAGAAGAAGAAGAGATAAATACATCTGCATCTCTGTGTTTTCTGTTTTTTCTTGTTTGCAGGTTATTAATGGTTTCTGGAAACAAAGGGAAGTAGTCATATTCTGCTCTCCCCTTCTATTTTACCTTTCATCCCATAATTCAGTCCATTAATTTCCATAACGCCTTCAATCAACTCCATACACCACATTCCCACATTTCTGAGCACAATGTAGCAAAAGAAAGCAAGCCACAAACTGCTACAAATATCAGGAAGTTCCTTCAAAAGCAAAGTTTTTCATGGACTGCAAAGAAAATAAAAAGGAAAGCTGCATAACAGACTCCAGGAGAATGAGAATGCCACCCATGGAATCTCAAACACCCCACACAACATCTACAATAGAAAGAAACAACAAGAAAATATCAGCAGCTCACTCAAAGAGTTGCTCATTCAACAATTTCCTCACTCGGAGAATAGGAAAATAGTGAAGAATGCAGCATATAAAAGGATTGTCTCCTCAATATAGCTCCTGCAAACACCTTGAAAACAATAGGTAAACTCAGGTATAGCTTCTCATCCCTCACTATGCATCCATAATAGCTAGAAATAATTAAAATTGAAAACTTAGAGTTTAAGTGGCAGAAAGGTGGCTAGTTAGCTTGGCCACCATCATGTAGTATGACTAGGGAGAACTGCAAAGTAACACTACCTGGGCATGAAAAAGGAAAAAAATGAAATCAAGTGGAGTAGAGGGGCATGAGGGGAAGAAACACGCAGTCCATCATGAATTAACAGAGAGAAGGAATCAACAGTCTCTAACGGAAACTGGAGTTGAGCCTAAGTTACATACGTGCTCGAAAATTAGCTGCGAAATTTAATAAAAAGAGATCCCATCTCATCCAAACCAGTGAATTGAGAAATTTTAAGGGAAAGAGACTAAAGGGAGCCGCAACACAGTAGTACCAAATTTGGGCTACATATTTGAACAACATGAAGCAACAAATGCAAAACAACATCACAAGCAATCAGGCTAGCTTCCGAAGTATGCCGCATATCAGACACAATATCATGGGACGAAGGGAAGATTTTATAGCAACCCAAACAAGGAACAATTATACTCCTAGAATTAGATAAGAAGGAGAAAAATATCCAGAAGAAGAACTAGAAGAAGAAGAACTAGAAGAGGAACAAGAAGAAGAAGAGGAAGAGATAGAGGGCCAAGGAGAAACAGAATAAATGGAAATGGAGACAGAAGTCATAAAGGTAGTAGAACATGAGGAATAAGAAGACTCACAAAACCACCAAAAATCTCCTGAAAATCAAGAGGAATTTGGCACCTTATCTTCTTTGAGCACAAAGAGAAAAAGGCAGACCTCTATGTATTTCAAAACTAAAAAGAGACAGAGGGTAAGTCAGAAAGAGCCAGAAACTCCTCCTAAGATCCCCATCAGCATTAAATAATCACCAAGGGAGGAGGAAAGAATCAGAGAGATAGTTATGAAGGAGAAGCTATAGATGACACAAGTAGAGAATATAACACTAAAGGGGAGATTGCAGCAAAAAGGTCAACAAGTAGCCACCATGGAAGACTTGTGCATGGAAGCCCTTCAAAATAGATTCCCTACTGACTCATATGTTGTGTACCTCAAGGAGCAATGGATTTTATTTCAAATCAAAACTTTAGCCTCCCATGGATCCCTACCTTTCCAATATTGTAGGAAATTCATGGATTTATACAATCAAGATAACATGGATAATCAGGCAAAGAAGGCAGAGTTTTATGTGCATAACCTTGTGCTGACAAATTTGGATACTTGGGACCCCAATTCTATAATGGGGGATATGCAGTTGATGGCACTAGTATCTTGGATGATGAACGATGACACTAGAGAAAAAGATATATGGAGGATAATGAGAAAGAACCCTTACATATCAAACCAGAATTGTTCAGCCCAAGAGGAGTCATCCTTAACCATCGAGAGATTGAAAAGGACCCTACACTAGTTGAAAGCTACCTCCAGACTCAAACACATGTAATAGGCCACTTTGAAGATTTTTCTAGGAAGATACTAATATCAGTGCATGATGGTCATCCAGAGGAGATGGAACAACCTCCCTCACAGCCTCAACAACAGGGAGTACCATACTCCAGAAAGACTGAGGGGTGCCATGGAAAGAGTGCCATTATACAAGAGGGCCATGCATGCCAAGAATATCCAATGGATTGGTCTCAAGCTCAATCCACCGTTGCTGCTGGGGATGAATGAGAAAAGGGAAACATATGCACAAGATAGAGAATGGGATAATGAAGAAAAGAGTAATGGGTTTTACCCCCCTGAGGGGGCTCCCACATTTATTTCTTAGGAAGTCAGGGGGGATGTCAAAGCCTTGAAAAATGCAGGAGGAGTGTTATTTTCTCAGAGGATGAGAAACCATTTAGTAGGGGGGTGATGATGAGCTCCATCATTAGACATATTTAGAGGGGTTAATGGTCACCTCTTTGCCTTCTTAAATATATTTTTCTTTCATTTTTATTGTTATTTGGTTTTATGATGCTAGTATAGGTGGGGATTAAGGCTACCATACTATGAGTGCCTAATATGAGGTTGAGTGCAAAAAATCATGAGTAATTGGCATTATTTTTTAATATTTTATTAAGAATTGAATGAGAAAACAAGGAGAAATTATAGGAGTATTTCCCACTCTCCTTAACTGAAGGCACCCAAAGGATCCCCATGGATTCTCTCCAACAATTCGAATTATAGAGGTAGCCAAGCAACTCAAAGACAAAAGTACACTCAATTTATGTTTACTAGGATTCAAGTGAACTCAATCACTATTTTCAAGGGAGATGTTGGTAGCTACCCTATAGAATAAGTAGAGAAGAGCTAGAGCTAGGAAGGATTCGATTCTATGGGGAAATTTTCTTCAGGTTATTGAGTTTTTATTATTATTATTGTACACAGTGATTCAAACTTTCAGAAATGTACGAGACTATTATTTCATGAAATGAGTAGAATGATTTCATTTTACTGATTTAGGTTCCAGAGAGCTAGGCTATGGGTTAGGGTCCAATCCATGTGCCTTAGCCTCCCTGTTGTACTTGTTCTTTTCTTACTTTCAGTAGGTCTGCTTCTGATAGTTTCATCACTGTTTAGTTTTTTATTTTAGTGTGTCGCTGTAGGTTTCATTTTCTTACGAGTAATAGAATAGAGGAGAAAAATCTAAAATCTCTGGATCAAGACCTCCCTTCTCATCAATTTAAATAGAGCTCGAGGAGGGTGAACCTTCCCACACACCCAAAAATTGATTTCTATGCACTATTTTGAGATTAGAGTAGACCTTCTTTACCATTTTTAGCCTTCCTTTTGTACTTTATTTTCACGCATTTGTTTTTTTTTGGTGCATAGATCAGCAAATTTGTTTGTAGGAATAAGAATAAAAGTACCAGGGAAGTCTATTGGCATCATCCCATCTGTTTTTACGCCTCCATCATTGTTGTTGCGCCTCCATTTCCATCCTATTCCTTTTATTGCAGCTGCCACCCATTTTATTCACAAAACACTTAAAAATTCTAAGAGTTTGACCTTCACCCTTTCCTCATAGCAATTCCCGCTATCACATTTCACATCCCACAGGAGCCTCCCTTTCCTTCCTTTGCGGTTCTTCAACACTATTGCGATTTTCCCTTTACCTTACCTTCACTGATTATCATGAAAATATTAAAAAAATTATTTTAGTAACCAACCTTTCCCCATTCCTTTGAACTTATAAAATCCTTTCGCAAATTTCAAATCGCTTGTACCATTTGAATTGTGCTAACACTTACCACTCCAAATGCTGATTGCATTAATTTTCCATACTCTGCCACACCGCAATCGCAAATCACATTTTTCATTTGGTTCTCATAACACATTCCACTCCCAACTCCGATAGCGATATCATCAGGTCACATTTCGCATTTCAAATTTTTTATCCCATCACATTTTTCTTTTTGCTATCGCTCCCAAACAACAATTCTACTACCCGTCCAACTTTGCGATATTACGATTGTGATATCACATATTGCATATCGCACTTCCATCCTCCCATTTCAATTCCACCATTGCACTTTTAAATTCCTCCCACTACAAAGGATTTTTGAAATATTATAAGTTTTAATAAAGTATAAACCCTCTTTCACACTTCTAAGCCTTGTTTCATGTGTTTAGCCTTCCCTTAGCACCCTTAACCCCTTTTTCTCCAAGCTGCAAGAAACACTTTCTCAAGTTTAGTTAGATCACTGATAGTTTCATGGATAGAAGCATGGTAGTTAAAGCATAAGATAAGGAGGGTGTGTTTAGCCGATTATCAAAGTTAAGTGTGCTTTAAAATTAGTTTCCTTGATGCCATTCATTTTTGCAAAATAAATTAGTTTCATTTCCGTCATTTCCTTTCTGCAGATTAAATTAATTTAATTTTTGTGATTTCCTTTTTGCAAATTAAATTAGTCTCATTTTTGTCATTTCCTTTCTGAAAATTAAGTTAGTTTCTTATGTCATTTCCTTCCAGCAATTTACTTTTCAGTTCTTATCGTAGTTTAAGAAATAATACCCTTTCATAAATAGGAAGAGGATGATAGTAGCAGAATGCATCTTCTGTGTATATAGCACTTTCACCTCCAAGTTTGTACAAACCTCAGGTTTATAAAGTAAAGTAGGGAAGCCCTTGTGAGTTGTAGCTCTCTTGGGGAAATACCAGGGCTCACCAAAAGCCTTGAAGACCTAGTTGAAAGATTTCCTTATAATGTTAAAATGGTTAGGATGCATGACTTAGATGATGAAACATTAAAGTATCTTTTGCTGAAATCCATAATATATAAATGGATAGACATTATAAAATTAATGGGAAAAATAGATTTTTCTCAACTTTCATCTGGTGAAATATGTGATTTGTGTAAACATATTTCAAGGGGCAAGGCTAGAACTGGTAAAAATCCAAAAGACCCCGTTATATCTAGAATTAGTAAATCTATAACAAGAACCATAATTAGAGTTGAAATAGGCAATTCTCTTGATAATTTCAAAAAAAGTATCCTTGGGCATATTAGTGAGCAACTAGATACTCTTAAGATACTAAAAAAGAAAAAAGATGATAATTCTAAATTATCTATTGTCGGTCGCAGATGTAGGAAAAATCATGCCTTGAGAGAATGACCCCTTGATAGTATCGAATTTTAGAAATTTGTGTCAAATGTGATGAAATCATAATACAAAGGAATGTAGAAATTAGTATACACTAAGCATGCATACATCCAGATTCCCCTGATCTCACAATATTTAACTTCTTGAAAAATACAGAATCATTCCACTGTTAATATTTTGTGGAAAATTAATTGCAAACACATGTGAAGCATAAATAAAAAAAATTGCACATAAAAAAGTTGTTTAACAAGAATTTTGAAGCTGAAAACCAGAACTATCATATATTATGTATCATGGAGATCATGTAGCAATCTCATACAAATCTTAGTACATCAAGCTCTCAGTATGATGAATTGTCACACACTAACATAGAAGAAATCTGCAAATCCATGCACCGATCTCTGCCCTCCTGCTAGCCTGCCTCCACTGCGCAATCCATGTTGAAGAATAGCTCTGAATGAATTCAAATTAATATTGCGTTGACTACGCAATCCTCATTGGCAACTCCAATGTGTGTGTGGTGTAATCAATGCATCACTATAGTCACAACAGATAGTCAATCTTGCCCTTTCACCTATCTCTCCACTGGGTCTCCATTAGAACTAACATGCATTGTAGTTAAATGTTGTATTTGTTCAGTTGATTAATGAGTTATTATTTGTGAATTAATTAACTAATTAATTCACTCCACTCTCACTAGTGTATCATTCAATTAGACTAGAAACAACTAGCTCAACTGAGTCTAACTGAGTTAAACTGAATACAACTCCATGAACTACTCTCCCAACTCTGTCATAGCTTTTCCACTTCAGTTCTAACTGAGTCCTCCATGCATGAACCACCAGTAAACCCTAGGAATTGCGTAATTCCTTCAGCCCACTGATTTTCCAAATCTGTGCACTGAAATTAAGTGCTCCAAGAGAATAAGTTGTTGTTTATTATCGGATTATTATTAAGAGCTAATAATAATCGACACTTATATTTTTAGATCGAAGATCTATAAATAAACTTCACCCAATATTCTAAAAATAGAATTTAATCTATTTTTCCAACTTGATCAACCATCCACAAATAGCATCCTGCAACTTCTGAAATATGATCACCATGTCTAAAAATAGACATAGTCTAAAAATAGATTTGCACCAAAAATAGCTTGCGGGCCCACTTAGTGAAGGTGAATATTTTCACTAAGCTCATCATCTTGTTGAATCTCAACACTCCCTCTCAACAAGATAGGGATTATCCTTTACCCTGATCCTGCCTCTATGGTATTCAAATTTACTCCTGGTGAGCGCCTTCGTCAGAATATCTGCATCCTGATCTTCCGTAGGAATGTACTGAAGCAAAATGATCTTCCGTTGCACACAATCTATGATATGATGATACCAGATATAAATATGTTTAGATCTATCATGAAACATAGGATTAACTGAGAGTTTAATGCAACTCTGATTATCACAATGTATTACTATAGGATCTAAATGTGAACTGAACAAACCAACTAGGATCTTCCTCATCCATATAACCTCACATGCAGCTTGACTTGTTGCCATGTATTCTGCTTCTGCTGTACTAAGTGCCACATATCTTTGTTTCCTGCTGTACCAATAAACTGTGGTAGATCTGATACTGAAAATCCCTCCTGATGTGCTCTTTTTTTCTGTTGGGCTACCTGCCCAATCTGCATCCGTGAAGCCATGCAACTTCACCTTGTCCATTTTTCTGTACCATAAACCATACTCAGATGTGCCCCTGAGATACCTCAGGACATGCTTGCCCGCCTTCCAAAAGAGCTTGGTAGGCTTAACCATCACTTGTGAAAGTTGGTTCACCACATGACATATGTCCAGTCTTATATTGACTAAATACATGAGTGAACCCACCAATTGTTGATAAACAGTGGCATCCAATACCTATGCCAATGTAGCATCCTCTTTCCTCCAATTTCCTAGAAGAGGAGTGTCGATAGGCTTGCAGCCTTGCATGTGAAACTTCTCCAGTATCTCCTGGGCATACTTGCCTTGAGACACAAACAGTTCACCTTCCCGCTGCCATATTTCCAATCCAAGGAAATAATGAAGGAGGCCCAAATCCTTCATCTCAAACTCCTTTGCAAGATTTTCCTTGCATGAGTGTATCAATTGCTCATCACCCGTTAGTATTAAATCATCAACATAAATAAAAATTATTAAAAACTTACCCTCCAACACAATTTGGTACAGGTTTGCATCCGCCTCACTCTTGGTGAAGCCAAATCCAGTGAAATAGCTATTGATCCGAGTGTACAAAGCACCTGGTGCTTGCTTTAGCCCATACAACGCTCTTTTGAGACTACACACATGCGACTCGCTACTGAAGATCTCAAGTCCTTCAGGCTGCTCAATGTACACCTCTTCCTCAATGATCCCATTAAGAAAAACAGTCTTCACATCTATCCGATGAAAGTGCCAACCCATCTGCGCTGAGAGAGCAAGGATGGTCTGTATGGAGGAATACCATGCAACAAGTGCAAAGGTTTCTTCATAGTCAATCCGCTTGATCTGTGAGAAGCCCAGGAAAAAAATCTTGCCTTATACTTCTCAATACTCCCATCAACAACTTTCTTTACCTTGTAGATCCAACTTGATCCTACAAATGATTTTCCCACCGGCCTTGGAACAATCTCCCAAGCACTATTTCTGACAATGAAGTCATACTCCTCCACCATGGCATCTACCCATGTGGGCTTCTGCACTAATTATTCAAAAGAAGATGGCTCTATCATGATACACTTGCTCATAAGAGCCATGTATCCAGTAAATCAGTTAGGTGAATGTCTCTGTTTGCGCTGTGATGTAGGGACTCCTACATTCTATGCCACATCAAGCTTCAGTCTCTCAGCTTCTATGGTCCATTTTCTGCCTTGTATGATGTTTGGTTCTGCATGAGTGGACTCCTCCACTCCATGAATCTCCTCCTGTGGTTGATCCACATCTAGAGGCTCATCTTTAGGAACAAGCAGTTCCTTCACTACATGCAAGTCTAGCTCCCTCTCAAGCATAGCTTGTGCAGCACCCACGATCATTTTGTTCTTCCTCTCAGTGACCCCTGTGGATTATGAGGCACTATGAGTTCTCTTTGAATTCCTTATTTTCTACAGAAGTCCTTGAATTCACCCGAGATGTATTCACCACCTTTATCGCTCCGTAGAGCTTTCACTTGCTTCCTCGACTCCTTCTCCACCAATGCTTTGAAATCATAGAACTTTGAGAACGTTTCTCTCTTCTTCTACATGAAGAATATCCAGCATCTACGAGAATATTCATCAACAAATATAACATAATACCTATGTTTTACTGTTGAAGAAACCGAGAAAGGTCCACACACGTCTATGTGAATTCTCTCCAGGATCATCGAAGCACAGTTCTCCTTCTCATGAAAGGTGGTCTTCAAAAAATTACCCATAGTGAATCCATTGCACAAATATGAATGTGTAAGAGTACCCTTGGGAAGTCCAGTAGAAATCTGCTGCAAAATCTTCAAATAACCATGGTGAAGATGGCCTAATCTCCTGTGCCATAATTCGCCCTCATCCCGGCTCACCACTTCTTCTGCTTTGCCCACCATTGCAGCGTAGCCATCTACCTCCATCTTGTAGAGATTCTTAACTTGAATCCCTATCTTCATGGTTTGAACTATTGTTTTATGTTGAAGGAAGGCTTTTCCCTCACTGAAAACAACATCATAACCTTTGTCTTCTAGCATTGCGACCGATACCAAGTTCTTCTTCAGACCTAGAACATGCATAACATCCTTCAACAAGAATGGATTACCAAACTCCCTCTCAAAGGTAATGGTCCCAATGCCGATCGCACTATATCGACCATTGTCTCCCATCTCTATATGCATATGTAGGTCCTTCTCCTCCAAGTCACTAAACAACTCCTTGTCTCCCGTCATATGGAAAGACGCACCACTATCAAGATACCACACCGATCCCATATAGCTTGAAAAAAAACATGCGATCAAATATAAATCAAGTTCAAATTACGAGGCTAAGGCCTGTCCAGATGCAGCTCCAGTAGCCTTCTTGTTCTTCTTCTTCTGTGGGCAGTTAGTGGCGAAATGCCCATGTTCCTGATAGTGAAAACACTTCACTTTGGACAAATCCTGCTTCTTGCCTTTAACTTCAGATTTTGAAGGTAATTTCTTCCCTTCCCCATTCTTTACTTTGGCAGCCAAAGCACAATTTTCTTCATCTTCATTCTTCAATGAAGAACCATCCCTGGTATCGCGCCTTATCTCCTCATGCACAAGATCCGACCAAAGTCGCTCCCATCTCAGCAGTTTCTCCCATCCATTGATAGAGTCTTTGTAGCTATGTCAACTCTTCAGAAGCCCAAGGAGAGCCAAGATCACCCCACACTTCCCAGTTCATCCTTGCAGTGGAAAAACTTCATGAGATATTTTGGAATACTGTCACCCTTCTCCATTTTTATTTTTCTAAGGTTGTCTTTAAGCACCAACTTCCTCTGGTCGCTTCTGCTTTAGAAAAAATCTGTCAAAGCCTTCCACATTAATAATAGAGCGGCTTTCTCGTGAAGGCTAGACGCAATATGGTCCTTCACACCTTCCAACAGAATTCTTCTTGTCTTTGCTGTCTTCTTTTGCCATGTGTCAAGTAATGCAACATCACTAGATCCCGGCTTAGGAACATTGCTATCGATGAACTCCTTCAGTCCATTATCCTCCAGAACTGCCTCCATCCTATCCTTCCAGGATATGTAATTCGAGCTCCCATCAAGGGCATACTCCAATCGCAACCCATTGAAAGACATTTCAATGTATACTCAACTTCTGCACCAAGAATCTTCTGAAGAAAATTCGAATTGTCCACCAGCACAAACTCAACAATTCTTCACAATTGCAAGCTTCAAGAATTAACACTACTTTGATACCATGTAGAAATTAGTATACACTAAGCATGCGTACATCCAAATTCCCCTGATCTCACAATATTTAACTTCTTGCAAAATACAGAATCATTCCACTGTTAATATTTTGCAGAAAATTAATTGCAAACACATGTCAAGCATAAATAAAAATAATCGCACATAACACAGTTGTTTAACGGGAAAGCCTGAAGATGAAAACCCCAACTATCATATATTATGTATCATGGAGATCATGTAACAATCTCATACAAAGCTTATTACATCAAGCTCTCAGTACAATCAATCGTCACACACTAACATAAAAGAAATCTGCAAATCCATGTACCGATCTTTGCCCTCCTAATATCCTGCCTCCACTGCGTAATCCCTGCTGAATAATAGCTATGAATGAATTCAAATTACTCTTTCCTTGACTGCGCAATCCTCATTGGAAACTCTAATGTGTGTGTGGTGCAATCAATGCATCACTATAGTCACAACAGATAGTCCATCTTGCACTTTCACCTATCTCTCCACTGGGGCTCCACTAGAACTGACATGCACTGTAGTTAACTGCTATATTTTTTCAGTTGATTAATGAGTTATTATTTGTGAATTAATTAACTAATTGATTCACTCCACTCTCACTAGTGTATCATTCAGTTAGACAAGATACAACTAGCTCAACTGAGTCTAACTGAGTTAAAATGAATAAAAATCCATGAACTACTCTTCCAAATTTGTTATAATTTTTCCACTTCAGTTCTAATTGAGTCCTCCATGCATGAACCACCAGTAAACCCTAGGAATTGCGTAATTCCTTCAGACCTTTGATTTTCCAAATCTGTGCACTGAAATTAAGTGCTCCAAGAGAATAAGTTTTTGTTTATTGTCGGATTATTATTAAGAGATAATAATAATCGACACTTATATTTTTAGATCGACGATCTATAAATAAACTTCTCCCAATATTCTAAAAATAGAATTTCATCTATTTTTACAACTTGATCAACCATCCGCAAATAGCATCCCACAACTTCTGAAATATGTTCACCATGTCTAAAAATAGACTTGCGCCAAAAATAGCCTGCAGGCCCACTTAGTGAAGGTGACTCTTTTCACTAAGCTCATCATCTTGTTGAATCTCAACAAGGAATGCCCCTCAATACCTAGTATTAAATCTCTTTTTCAAGATGAGGTTGGAATAAGCCAAGATGAATCACTTTGTTTTATTGCTAAAATTCCATGGAAAAATCAATAGCCAAATATGACTCAAGGTTTCAATAATCAATCATATGCACACCCATAGAATAACTAGACCACGCCCATGCCTTGGCAACCTTGGCCCCAACAATATCAAAATCAATCTTGGGCACAAGGTTGGAAAAATCCTTATGTAAAAAATCCTCAATATCCCCAATATCCTCAATTCCAACAAACATATTTTTCTTTTCCACCACAATATTATCCTCCTCAACCAAACCAATCCCCTCTATTCAAAAATATAAATCAACAAATTTCATTACCATTTCCTTAAAAATCTAATCAACTACCTGCCCAACCACTCACAAATCCAAATAATAAAAATCAACAAGTTGTTTATAATATTGAAGGTAACAAATTTCAAGCTTGTATGATAACCCCATTAGGTCTAAATGATGTTCAACTTATATCTGGTAGGGTTTTTAAAAATAATTCACCAACAATTTCCATCCAAAAATCTAAAGAGGACGAAGTTCATGAAAAATATGAAAAACTTGAAAAATAAAATACTCCTCTAAAGGAATATGTTCCTATAAAATTAAAGGATGAGAAAATAAAACAAGCTCCTACAATTCCTCTAGTAGAACAACCTTCTATTTCCTTACAGGATCCACCTTTTCTTGAAAGGCTCAAAATTGATAAAGGAAAAGAAAAAAATGTTTTACCAGATTACGAAATGCTAGATGAACTTAAGAATATTTTCATCAAAATTCCTTTACTTCAAGCTATAAAGGAAATACAAATATTTAAAAAAACTATTAAGGATATATGCATTATAAAACCAAGAAGAAAAGTAAAATATATAAAAAATATCCAATTGGTAGGAAAAATTGCTGATATTATGATGGGGAAACCAATTGTTAAAAAATATCTAGATCTAGGTAGCCCTATTGTAAAAATTCATATCAATGGTATTAAGATTCCAAACACTTTGATTGAACTAGGAGCATCCACCAATGTTATGATTAAACATAAAATAGAGAAATTAGCGCTTCCTAATATTCAATATACTCCTAAATTGTTACAGTTAGCAGATAGATATGTTATCAAACCAGATGGTATATCAGAAGATGTCTTTGTTTCTCTAGATTCTTGGGAATATGCTGTAGATTTCATGATTTTAACTCAAAATAATAATTTAGGAGGCCATCCATTGATCTTTGGTAGACCTTAGCTAGCTGCAATTGATGCATTTATAAGTTTTATATTTGGTGACATGTATATTTTTAATGGAAAATCCACTAAGAAATTCATATTATATCCACCCAGAAAAAAAAAAAAACTGAAGTAGAAAGTGAAGTTTGTATAGATGATGATAATGAATACTTTGATGATATGAAATCAATATTTACTCTTTCAAAATTATACGAGGAAGATCAAATGATAAATTTAATGAATAATAATGATCCTTCATCATATTGTAAGCAAGATCAAATTTTTGAGGAATAATTCAATATTGAATATCTATTATATCACCAAATGGTTTTACATTCTATGGAAAAGTTTGGAATTTTTCAAGTAGAAAATTTTCGAGGAAAAACATTGAATATTAATAATAAGTTGGAATAATTTAAAAACAAGAAATTGATAAATATGCTTCAAAAACTCTTTTGATTATGCATGAGAGTATATTGATATAAAAGGGATTGATCTTAAAACTTGTATACATCATATTTATATCCAGGAAAATGTCAAACCATTTAGACAACCTCAGAGAAGGATGAAACCTAATATGAGGGAAATTGTTAAGGATGAATTACAAAAGTTTCTTAATGTGAATTTCATCTATTTGAGATCAAATAGTCAATGGGTGTCACCTTTGGTCATTTCTCCGAAGACAAATGGAAAATGAAGTGTGTGTGTTGGCTACAGGGAATTAAACAAAGCTACTTTGAAATATCATTTTCTATTTCCTTTTATAGATCAAGTATTATATACCTTGGAAGGGAAGAAATAATTTTCATTTCTAGATGGTTTTAGTGGATATAAAAAAATCTAACTAGCACTAGAAGATCAAGATAAAACTACATTCCCATGTCCATGGGGAACATATGCCTATAGGGTACTTCCATTTTAATTATGTAATTCGCTTGCCACATTTCAAAGAGCAGGTTTAGGTATATTTTCTGATCTAATTCACGATTGTGTGGAAGTTTACATGGATGCCTTATTGTATATGGAGATACTCTTGAGGAATCTATTGAAAATTTGGAAAAATTCCTTATTATATGTAAACAATAAAACCTTTCATTAATCCATGAGAAATGTTTTATGATGTTCAATTAAGGGATTGTTTTAGGCCACCATATTTCAAGTGACGGAATTAAAGTGGATACATCTAAAGTAGACATAATTTCTAAAATTTAAGTTCCTATTTGTCTAAGAGATGTTATAAGTTTTCTTGGATTTACACTTTATTATAGAAGATTCATATAAAACTTCACAAAAATAACCTCTCCACTTTTCAAACTTCTTACAAAATATTGTGAATTTTTTTGGAATTCAGACTCTCAAAAAGCATTTGAGACATTGAAATAAAAAATTACTAAAGCACCAATTTTAAGAGGACCTAAATGGTCTCTCCCTTTCCACATTTATACTGATGCTTAAGATACATATTTAGGAGCTGTGTTGGAACAAAAATATTTAACTCCTTATACCAATTATTATATAAGAAAAAAATTGACTCCAACAGAGTTAAATTACATTGTAGTAGAAAAAGAGTTTTTATTTGTTGTGCATGCCATTAACACGTTTCGTCATTATATTACTGATTATGAAACTTAGATTTATACAAATCATTCTTTTATTATATGTTTAATTAAAAATCCAATTACTAATGGCAGAATCACAAGATGTATATTATAGTTGTAAAAATTCAACATTACTTTTTTTTTTTTTTTTCCTCGAGAAAAAAGCGTAATTTTATTTCTGCAGGTGAGAACAAAATTACAATGAAAAAACACATAGTTATGTGTTCAAAAGGGACAAACCCCGAAGATTGTTTACAATAAACAGTGCCAAAGTCACACCAAGACAAAGCAGACCTAGAAAAAATTATTCTTACAGTCCCATTGTGGACCAATAACTGATCAAAGACCTAAAAAAAAGCTCTGTCCACCTTCATTTCGACATAGCTCTGTCCACCTTCAGTTTGACAAAGCTCTGTCCACCAAGAGGCCAACTGTAAGTACCCAACAATAGTGGCACAAAAAGCTGTAAAGAAAACTCCAGTCTTCACTGAAAGTCGAAAATTTTTGACAAGCCCTCAGATTTATATGAATGCCGAGGATTATAAACAGTTCCCCAAGTGAATGCGCTCCCCAAAACTAAGTAGCAAGACAATCTGTCCATTTTCTCTTAGTCATAACTATTATAATCAATACGACCTGTAGCAGTCATATATCGCATGAGGAGCTGAGACACAAACTGTCCAATGCGTAAGGAACGTCAACAGAAAATTTGAAGATTGAAACGCAGCACCTGTATATGATCCAGGAGGCCTGTATCGCAGCACCTGTATATAGCTTTGTTCACCAAAAAGCCAGCTGTAATTACCCAACTATTGTGGCACAAAAAAACTGTAATGCAAACTCCAGTCCTCACTGAAAGCCGAGAATTTTGACAAGCCCTCAGATATATATGAATGCTGAGGAATATAAACAGCTCCCCAAGTGAATGCGCTCCCCAAAACTAAGTAGCAATACATTCTGTCCAAATTATCTTGACCATAACTAATATAAACAATACGACCTGTATACGATCCAGGAGGCACCTGTATATGAGACTCTGTAGCCAAACCTTCAGAAATATAAGGTTATAAAGAACAGTGAAGAAAGCCTCCAGTAGCATACTGATCCTCTAGAAGCCTACGACAGCTGAAAGCTCGTAACAAAATGTGCAGCCCAAAGGAAAATTCGTGTAGAGTTTGAACCAGCCCAAAGCATACTAGTCAACCAACAAAAACATCCATGAAAAAGCACACCCATCAACATCGACCTGCTGTAGATCCAATGGCAGATTGTTGTCAGATCACAAGTAATAGATCCAAACACCCTCACCCAGCTTTTGACACAGCTCATTAGGTGTAATAACAGTTTGCAATGTAGACTAACACAAAAACCAGTAGCCAGTTAATCAAATAAGGAGGGATGGAAGTATTCTGAGATTGCACCATCCAGATGTTCCCTAATCCTCCATAGACCTTCATCCAGCAAAATCCCCCTCTTAGAAGCACAGTCAGCCTTTTCATTATTTTCTCGATAGATATGCTGGCATGAGAAGGATATAAAAGATTGGAGAATCTCCCCAACAGAGCGGAAAAGATTTTGGAGATGATGAACTCTGCAATTTTGGATACCTTTAACCCAGTTAATCACATTCAAGGAGTCCCCAAAGACTTTTAGATGTCGGCATCCTTTCTCCACAGCAAAAAAAAGAAGAAGCTTGAGGCTCAGTAGTTCAGCGAAATTATTTGTCCCTTCCCCAAGCCCAACAGAGATCTCATACCAGTGAGATTCCGAGAGAAACAACAAAGCTCCACCACCACAGACATTTTGCTGCATCGCTCCATCAAAAAACCCCCAAGGGTTCCTGCTATCTATATCCAATAGAAGAATCTCCCTCTGATTGGCAGCACGGATATGTATAGGAAAGGCAGAGTGTAAACCAACAGACATAGCACCAACGATCTCCGGAGTACTGACAGAACCATCAAACAGAAGGCGATTACGAGCCAACCAACAACCCCAAATAATGAGGAGCGGCAGAGCTTTAAAATTCTGCTCACCAATAGATATCCACCACGATTCCCAAGCATGAGATACAGAATTGCCCTCCCACCTAAACTGGATACCCAGTAACCTGGAACACTCTTGCCAGGTACCTTTAATGAAGGGACAGGTGAGGAAAAGATGATTAACAGATTCTACATCAGATTTGCACAAACAGCACCATCCAGGGCCCTGAAAACTTCTGTTTTGCAGCACATCCCAAGTAGGGACTTTATTTTCAAGAACACACCACATGAAAAGCCGAGTCTTAGGAGGACAATGTAGTTTCCAGAGTTTCTTCCACCACCACCGCTCCTCACCCAGGACAACCCCAGCACTTAGTTTTGTGTAGCCAACCCGGGGAGTATAGGTCCCCGAAGGATCAAAGTCCCAAGCAACCTTATCATCCCTATCCCAAAGCACAAGGTGCGCCTGTTTAATAGCACGGATGTAAACAGCCAGAGCCCTCTCATCAAAATCCTCCAGCCCCAAAGAAGAGGCCTGTAGCCAAGACTGTATGCCCAACCTTCTCCGGACCAGATCCGCAAGTTGGGAGAGAAAAGTAATCCCCTTCTGCCTTAAAGCATCAACCGTGCGCCCGGGAAGGAGATGTTGAAGATCACTTCCCATCCAAGGATCTTCACCCACCCTCAGCTTCCTGCCATTTCCCACATCCCAGGCCAGACTTGTATCCAGAATGTGGAAAGATTTAACAAGAGACTTCCAAATCACCGATCCCCCAGCAAAGGATTTCCTTGGAGTCCTAATCCATTCAACAAGAGAAAATGGAGCAATGTATTTCTGATAGATCACTTGAGTCCAAAGGCTATCAACGTTGATGAGCCTCCACCCACCCTTAGCAGCTAAAGCCTGAGCGAAAAGGAAGATATTTTTCAGGCCCCAACCACCCATCCCTTTTGGGACAACAATTTTCTCCCACCGAACCCAAGGGGTCACCAATGAATCTTGTTTACCACTCCACAGGAATCTAAAACAAATCCTCCTGGCAGCCTCCAAGACTCCCTTTGGGATCCAAGACAAGGACATCCAATAAACCGGAACAGCCTCCAAGACAGACTTAACTAAAGTCAACCGACCAGCTCTAGACAACCATTTATGAGACCAGACTTTTAGGCGCTTTTCCAGCTTTTCCAGCAGCCATGTCCAATCATTTTTATTGTAATCATTTGGTTTTAAATGGAACCCCAATTAATTCAGACCATCGTCCAAAACTACAGGATTATAGGGAAAGAGTCGCACAAATTCACGCCTCTCCTCGTCTCGCAAAAGATGAGTAGTAATGGAAGACTTCCCAGTATTCACTTCCATTCCCGTTGCTTTGCCAAACAAATCCAGAATCTCACCTATAGTGGTAGCATCACGCACCGTCCCAGAACAAAAAATTAAGACATCATCAACAAAAAGTAGGTGTGTGATGTAATAATTTTGGGCAACCTGAATGCCCTTTAGGGAACCCTGTCTCTTAGCCTCATGAAGAGCCCTGCTCAAACCCTCAGCTATCAGTAAAAAAAAAAGGGGAGAAAGGGGGCATCCCTGGCGCAGCCCCCTTTCAGCATGGAAAAAAGGGGAAGCAGCCCCATTTAGTAGCACAGCAAAAGAGACAGTTGTGACACAACTCATAATCCATCTAATGAAACCGATGCCAAAACCAAGGTGAGTCAGGAGCATACGAATATATAACCAACTTACCCGATCAAATGCTTTGGAGAGGTCGATTTTCAGCACTGTCCCTTTTAGATTCCTGGTCTTCATGCTGTGAAGAGCCTCTTGTGCAGTGCCGATTGCTTCATGTATTTGTCGTCCATCCAGAAAACCAAATTGTTCCCCAGATATGTGAGAAGACAGAATACCTTTGAGTCTTCTCGCTACGACCTTTGCAATAACTTTATAGATACAGTTGCACAAAGAAATAGGATGGAAATCAGCCAGAGAGAGAGGGTTGTCCACCTTTGGAATAAGTGCTATGAAAGTGGAGTTGAAAGAAGCAGGAATCCGTCCAGAGACCCTGGTATCCTCCACCACTTTCAGCAGATCTGTCCCCAAGATGTCATAAAGAGCCAAAAAGAACTCGATCGACCACCCATCAGGCCCAGGACTTTTGTCCTTTTGGAAGCTATGAAGAACCTCCTTTAATTCCTTCTCGGATACCTCAGCCATCAGAGATCTGTTATCCGCCTCCTCCACAAACCTCGGGAAGTGTTGCGCTACTCTTATCACTTCCACAAGAGAAGCATGAGCTGGGGCCTTAAACAGTTCCTTAAAATGATCAACCCCCAGCTTAGCTTTAGCCTCAAAAGAAGAATGCTCATTTCCTTGACCATCTCTTAAGCTCCAGATGGTATTAGCTGCCTTCCGGCCGCGGGCATATGCATGAAAAAATTTCGTATTCTCATCCCCACAAGCCAACCAAGTGGCCCTACTCTTCAGCCTCCAAGATTCCTCCTTATCCAAAAGAAGGGAGTTCCTTCTTTTTTCAAGTAAGACAAGAGTGTCTTTATCAACTTGGGTTTGGTATCCTCCACCTAACCCCTCATAAATCGAGCACAGATCCTCTTCCACCTGTTTCAACTCCGCATCCTCCCTCAGTCTCTTATCAGCTGCCCAAACTTTCACAGCATCCTTAATGCGTTTAAGATTTTCTGCAAATTGAAAAGCAGCAGAAAGAGGACTATCCATACTGAAAGGAATCCATCTAGCAAGGACCAGAGCTTTGAAAGAATCGTCCCTAAGCCAGATATTGTTGAACTTTAAGGGACTAGGAGGTTGCCGAGGCCCGATCTTGAAATCCAGGAATATAGGAAAATGATCTGAAACACCCCCACTGCCTATCCACTGCCTAATCTGAAAATGCCTTTCCAAGAACTGTTTAGCTACCAGGAAACGATCAAGTCTCTTCGCTATCCTGCCTTCAGCACATCTATTGTTCCTCCAAGAGGGTTTCATCTTAATGGGCTCAATGTCGAGCAGGTGGCTCTCCTCTAATTTTTGAGTGAAGTATCCAGTCAACGTGTCAACTTGAGCATGGGGCCCCCAAACCTCAGACTGGCCCAAAGTAAAATTCATATCCCCTCCCAAAATCAGCGAGTCACTCTTGAGTAAAGAATTACCCAGGAGGGAATCCCAAAATGGGATCCGGTCCTGATATGGGCCATAAATATTAAAAATGTTAAATGTTTCACCTAGCTCCAAAGACAAAAAATTTAATCCCAGGACTGATTCCATGCCCCAGAGATTCTGTGATTTGATTGTTCTATCTTTCCAACCTACAGCCAGCCCACCTGACCTTCCTCTAGCATCCAATGATTCAAAGGCCCAGCCTGGCAACCATCCTTCCAATCTGGCTTTTACCACTGACCCTACCCCTAAAGTCTCTTGCAGCAAAATAATATCAGGACCATCCACGGAAATAATTCTCAGGAGAGCAGCTTTCTTTTGGGGCCCTACCAAACCCCTGCAATTAAAAGACATTATCTTCATAACACACCAGACTTCAGGGAATGGCATGCTCTAAGCGCCCTGTCAATCGATATCTGCCTCCCATCATGAACATCCAACATTGCTCGATCCTGAGCTTTTGCTAAAAAAGAAATCCTGCCCCTACCCCGAGCAGATGGGGTTTTACTCCTCCCAAACCCGCCTGCACTTTTTTTTGCACTGGATCTCAGATTATATCCAATGACCCGGGGGGGTGCTGATTCCACGAGGGCCAGCAGCTCTTCACCTTGATCAAAAATAGTAACAAAGGCCTTCTCAAGGAGAGCGGGCTTAGATATAGCAGGCAGAGAAAAAGAAAGAGGATCAGCAATAGGAAGCTGACCACTGACAACCTTCCTATCCAAAACATTAGGTGACAGCAAAGTTAAAGAGGAGTTGTAGACAGGAGAGAAGGGGAATGAGCCCATGAGTGAAGGTTTCCACAATGAAAACATATATTTCGACAAAGACTCATCCTGCAAATCTGCTTCGTAAAGGCGACTGTGAACCTTCACAATGATTGAAACTCCACCCCCAACCTCCTGCGAGAGTGACTCCTGCCCATAGGATGGACCAGAAACCTCACTTACCGTCCGGAGTTCAACATCAGGCTGCAAGCGAGTAGCACAAGCATCAGAATGCGATGCACAAGAGGGAAGAGAAGTAGGCTGTGACCGCAAAATGTAAGGACCAGGATCAGTCCCCTTCAAGAAATGATCCTCTACACCCGAACTAGACCCCTGGCTTTTTGCTTTGCGTGAGGGAGAACCACATTCATATGCAGGATGTCCATAAAAATGGCACCTACGACAACGAAAAGGAACCTTCTCATAGTCTAGGATCTGTTTTATAACAAACTGTCCCCACTGGAGATTCAGAGATTCTGCAAGGCCTTCTCTGATGTTAATCATCACAAGGATTCTAGCAACCCGCCGGAGATTAGTCTTAAAGAAGGATAAATCAGCCTTTAAGAAGACCCCAATCGTATTGCCTATACCACAGAGATGATCCTCAGTCCAATAATGTAGAGGCAGACCCGGTAGCCGAACCCACAAAGGGATCGAATCCACCCTTTCCCTACTAGCATCAAAGAGGGGGTGCCAAGGTTTTAAGAGCATGGGAGAATGATCGACAGTCCAACTCCGATGCATCACCCACTGGATGTGATCAGAATGCAAGAAGTTGAAAGCAAACCAGCCCTTTGATAGGGACACCACTTCTGGGACATAGCCTAGATCAGTTTTCCAATGAGCTCCTGCCCAAGAAACCACAGTTTTCAGGGCAAAAAGCCTCCCCACAACCCTGCCTACCAGAGTTCTGCTAGCCAAAGTTGTAACCTGCTCCCATCTGATGTCTTCACCCAAGACATAATTATATTCCTCTTTTTTAACCTTGATCCAATTCTTTTTTCGGCTCCCCTTCTTCGTCACTCCAGCCTCCTTTACAAACTTTTGGCCTGTTTGTTTTGAGTCAACAGAAACTCTAAACCCACTCTGCTCTTCCCAGCAAGTTTGTCTAGAAAAGGCATGCAATCGCTCCTTTTCACTGTAACTCTCCACCCTTCTGTATGTGAGCCCAGAGGGGTCCAGCTCTATATTACTGTCAGTAGGAGAGTCTTTGTGAAGACCGCCTGTTTCCAAAACCTTCCCTTCACACGTTAAGCTCTGTGAGCGACCTTGCCCCTGCAGAAACTGGCCTTTTAACAGATCCGTGCCTCTACAAGCAGACAGTCCATCTACCGCCCGCCCAAGAATGTTGTCGTTGAATACCAAAGGCGACAGCCCAC
The DNA here is from genome assembly GCA_034641835.2 of Pinus albicaulis. Taxonomy (NCBI): domain Eukaryota; kingdom Viridiplantae; phylum Streptophyta; class Pinopsida; order Pinales; family Pinaceae; genus Pinus; species Pinus albicaulis. The sequence continues at coordinate 298,084,841 of CM076572.1, forward strand.
CGTCCAAAAGGATCGGGGGCTCCACCTCACCTTGAGGGCACAAAACATTCTGCACGCCAGACAGTGAATCTGTGGTTCCCTGCAACAACAACGAATCTGTGGAGCCCTGCAACAACGACGTCTGTTCACTGGCCTGACCATCGATCACCGCATCGCGTCCCACGCCATTCAAGACCGACAAAAACCTGGCCTGACCATCGATAAACGCTGCGCCTCCATCGCCATTCAAAAAAAACCTTCTCCCGCCCAGTTCCATCGACCTCGATCCGGATAGGTGACTACAGAAGATTTATGCAGATCATTGTGAAAATTTCGATACTCGGCATCCTACTGCAGCAACTGATTAGATTTCTTCTATTTGTTAATTTATAAACAAGTTATTCACTCAGTTCTATGGTAAATATTGAAACCCATACACTACAACCTTAACAAAATAAAACACTGTGGAAAATACAACGCCGGAAAGACTCAAAATTCAACATTACTATTCTTGATAGACTAGGAAAAAAAAATACAGTTGCTTATTTATTTCTAGAATGCAGAATAATAATGATGATGTTCCTATAAAAAATAATTTTCCTGATGAATATATTTTTTCAGTATCTACTAAAACACCTTGGTTTGCAGATATTTACAATTATTTAGCTACAGGAAAATGACCTCCACAACTATTAGCCAAGGAAAAGAAAAAAGTTATCAAAACAAGTGCACCTTATTCTTGGATAGATGGAGAGTTGTACAAAATTGGACCTGATTTGATCATTCGAAGGTTTGTTCAAGAAGATGAAGTAACAAAAATATTGAAAGCTTGTCATGATGAACCATGTGGAGGACACTTTGCTGAAAAAATAACAACTTACAAGATCCTTATTTTTAGATATTATTAGCCATCTATTTTTACGGATGCCAAAGAATATGTCAAAAAATGTGATAGTTGTCAAAGAATGTGGAAGCCTATTCCATCAGATGAAATGCCTCTACAACCACAGGTACTTGTAGAGCCTTTTGAAAAATGGGCTCTAGATTTTGTTGGGAAAATAATTCCTCCATTTAAACAGAAAAGGTATATATTTATTTTCACAAATTATGTTACAAAATGGGTAGAAGCTAAATCTATTTTATTTGCAACTGAAATTTTTTTAGTTACATTTCTTTTTGAGGATTTCTTTACTCATTTTGGTGTTATAAGATAAATTGTAACAAATCAAGGTACTCAATTCACATCCAAGTTGGTGAAAAATATCACAAATAAATATAAAATCAAGCATCGAAAATCTACTCCATATCATCCACAAGCCAATGAATAAATGGAATCCACCAATAAGGTACTTGAAGAAATTATAAATAAGAATTTGCATTTGCATAGGAAATATCGGGCAAAAAATATTCCAGAAGCACCCTCGGCATATCAAATCACATCGAGAAATACAATTGGACATACTTCTTATGAGATTTTCTATGGGAAGAAAGTTTTGATTCCAATTGAGTTCCAAGTGGAGACCTTTAGAATAGATTATAAATTGGGACTTGATCTATCAAAAGATTTGAAACAAATAATACCATAATTGAATGAGTTAGATGAGATCTAAAAATATGTTATCCAAAGAACTAGCATAGTTCAACAACAAAGATCAATATGACATGAAAAATTTATGTTAACTCCCTATATTACTAGTACAATCCCTTATTGTTGTTATTGTAACCCCCTTATTGTTATTGTTGTACCTTTGTAACCCTAATATTGCTATTATTGTGCCCTTACATTATTATTGTTATGTCAGCTAGGATTATATTGTGACCCCATGGAATCCTATATATAGAAGGAGGTTTTGTCATTTTTTTTTTGTGACTAGAAGAATCGGAAATGGCACCAGTATCGTACTCGCGTGACATGGGGTTGAATCCCGCTGGCTACCCCTATACTTCTAGGAGGAAATTGCTGAGCCCGCAACAACAACCCCTCGGTTAAGACGAGACTTGAACTCGTGACCTGCACCACGGCATGAATTTCTTAGCAGCACGTTCGCTTACCACTAGACCAAACCCCGACGGGCTAAGGTTTTGTCATTTATATCATCGAAGAATTTTTCATTTATGTAATGCAAAGGATTTTTCCCCCTCGAAGTGGCTTATTTCTAAGACGTTTATCTCTCTTTTCTTCTATTTTTGGAGCTAGTTTCATAACATTTGGTATTAGAGCTTTGGATTCTAGGGTTTTGCTGCTCCAAATAGGTCATTGTGGAATTTTCACTATAAATTTTTTTATACGAAGGTTCAAAAGCTTAAATTTTTACAGAGCGAAGCTGAAATCCTGAGGAATTTCGTGTAAAAATTTCATATATTGGTTCATAATATTTTCAAAGATTTGATTTGTGGAAGTTAGGGTTTTTTTAGGCTCCCGAATTTCATCTAAAATAGGTCATCGTGGAATTTGTGCTATAAATTTTTTTCTATGAAGGTTCTGAAGCTAAAACATTTACAGAGCAAAGTTGAAATCCTAAGGAATTTCCTATAAAAATTTCATATTTTTTTCACAATATTTCTGGAGATATGATCTATGGAAGTTAGGGTTCTTTTAGGCTCCTGAATTTAATCTCAAATAGGTGATAGTGGAAAAATCGTCATAACTCTCTCTCTAAGAGTCAGATTGGAATTCTGTACAACGTGTCCATAAGTACACAGGCTATAGTTTCCTGTGTATCAATTTTAGAGCCTAAGGAGGAAACAATGACACATGGCACATTGTACAATTTCGCTCTACTAAACCAGTCCATAATTAGGTCATTGTGGGAGATTGGGCATAACTTTTCCTTGAATAATCGAAATCAGGCCAGACCTATGGCATTCAAAAGAAGATTTAGAGGGCTACTAAAACACTGAATTTTAGATATTGAAGTTCCAAAATCACATAGATAATTCAGTTTCAATACCGAGCTCCTGAAAATCAAGAAAAAAGGAAGTGTTCCTCCAAACATCAGGCCTTACAGATATCCTTATGTCCAAATGAGTGAAATTAAACGTATGATTGCAAAAATGTTAGAGACTGGTATAATTAAACCTAGTCAAAGTTATTTCTCTTCTCCAGTATTATTAATGCACAAGAAGGATGGATAATGGTGCATGTGTCTGGATTATAAGGAGCTCAATAAGCTCACTATTAAAGAAAAATTGCCCATTCCTGTGATTGATGAATTATTGGATGAATTACATGGAGCAATTTATTTTACCAAGTTGGATCTTTGTTCAGGATATCATCAAATTAGAATGAAGACTGAAGATATCCTGAAAGCATCATTTCAAACTCATGAGGGTCATTATGAATTTTTGGTCATGCCTTTTGGCCTTACCAATGCACCTTCTACATTTCAAGGGTTGATGAATTCCACTTTCAAACCCTTCCTTAGAAAATTTATGATAGTATTTTTTTATAACATACTAATCCACAACATGTCTTGGAAGGATCATGTTCAACATGTTGACAGGGTGCACAAACTATTGGAAGAGAAATAATTATATGAAAAAACATCCAAATGTTTCTTTGGAGTATAAGAAGTGGAATATCTGGGTCATATTGTATCTCACGAGGGTGTTAAGGTAGACCCTAAAAACATTAAAGCCATTAGGAATGGAAAGTCCCCACAACCATAAAGTAGTTGCGATGATTTCTCAGGTTAATAGGGTATTATCCCAAGTTTGTTAATAATTATGGGATAATAGCAGCACCTCTAAAACAATTATTGAAAAAAGATGCTTTTTCATGGACTCCTGAAGCAACTAAGGCCTTTGAACATCTTAAAGAGGAAATGTGCCTAGCACTAGTCTTAGCTCCACCAGACTTCAAAAAAACTTTTATTGTGGAATGTGATGCCTCAGGAAATGGAATTGGTGTTGTTTTAATGCAAGAAGGAAGACCCATTTCTTTTGAAAGTATTCCAATCAAAGGAAAGTATTTAAAGAAATCTATTTATGAGAAGGAAATGTTGGCAATACTACATGCACTAAAGAAATGGTGACCTTACCTAATGGGAAGACACTTCAAGGTAAAAACTGATCATGATAGTATTAAAAACTTTTTGGAACAAATAATTTCTTCAGAAGAGCAACAAAAATGGGTCACAAAGATGTTGGGTTATGACTTTGAAGTCATCTACAAAAAAGGGAATCTAAATGTTGTTGCAGATGCACTCTCAAGAAAGGATGAAGAGGTGAAAGCATTGCTTTGTGCCATTTATATTATCAAACCAGATTGGATAACCAAAGCAAGGGATGAATGGAAGAAGGAAGAAGAAGTGTGGACACTCATTCAAAAGTTGCAGCAAGATCCTAGTACACCTGATACATTTAGTTGGAAAAATGATTCCTTATGGTACAAAGATAGCTTATATATTGGCAAGAATTCACAACTAAAACAAAAGATTCTTTTGGAATTGCACATTTCTCCTTTAGGAGGAGACTCAGGATTTTTAAAAACTTACCACATGGTGAAGAAATATTTTTTTTGGGATGACCTTAAATCTGATATTCAAAATTTTGTGGTGGAGTGTTTGTTTTGGCAGAAAAATAAAGTTGAGACAATTAAGACCCCGGGTCTTCTATAACTTTTATCCATTCCAAGTCAACGTTGGGAGGAGATTTCAATGGATTTTATCACAAGTTTATCTAAGTCTGAAGGAAAGAGTGTCATCATGGTGGTAGTTGATAGACTTACTAAGTATGCCCACTTTTGTGCATTATATCATCTATTTAAATAAAGTACAATTTCTACTTCATTTATGGAAACAATTAAAAAGCTACATGGAAACTCAAATATTATTGTAAGTAACAAAGATCCCATTTTTTCTGGAATTTTTTGGACATAATTATTTTCTTGTTTGGGTACTCAACTAGCTCATATCTCATCTTATCATCCTTAATCCGATGGTCAAACTGAGATAGTGAATAAATATTTGGAAGGATATCTTCACTGTTTTGTATTTGATAAGAAAACACAATGGGTCAAGTGGTTACCTCTCACTGAATGGTGGTATAACACTTCCTTCCATACTGCAGCAAAAATGACCCCATTTATGGCACTTGATGGATATCATCCACCGTCCATCACATCATCTTTAAGAGAAAATTCTACGGTTCAAGTAGTGGAAGAACACATCGAGCATCAACAAGAAGTTCTCCAACTCTTAAAGGATAACCTAAATTTGGCACAAAATCGAATGAAACAATAGGTATATCAACATCGTATCAAGAGAATTTTTGATGTAGGAGATTGGGTATTTTCATGGCTAAAACCATACAAACAAATGACCCTCAAGCAAGCTAAAAAGGATAATAAATTATCGCCAAACTACTATGGTCCTTAAAAGGTGTTCCAAAAGATTGGTACTATGGCATACAAATTGGAGCTTCTTGCTTCTTTGTGAGTGCATCCAATTTTCCATGTTTCATGCTTAAAGAAGGTTATAGGGCACAAAATTCCAGTTCAAACAATATTGCCAAAACTTGATGAGGAAGGAAAAATCATATTGGAATCTGAAGCAGTCATGGAAACAAGAGCTCGATAGCTATGAAATCGATCAATTTAAGAGTATCTCATCAAATGGAAGAACTTACCCACTGAAGATTCTATATGGGAGGATTAAAATTTTATACAAAAGAATTTAGAGCTACTCAAGCATTGAGGACAATACTTTTTTGAAGGAGAGGGGCATGTTAGGTCCCTATATTACTATTATAGTCCCTTATTGTTGTTAGTGTAACCCCCTTATTGTTATTGTTGTACCCCTGTAACCCCAATATTGTTATTATTGTGCCCTTACATTATTATTGATAGGTCTGCTAGGATTATCTTGTGACCCCATGGACTCCTATATATAGAAGGAGGTTTTTTCATTTATATCATCCAAGAATTGTTAATTTATGTAATGTAAAAGAGGTTTCCCCCTTGAAGTGCCTTATTTGTAAGACATTGATCTATCTTTTCTTCTATTTTTGGAGCTGGTTTCATAACAATTTATCAAAACTAAAAAGTTCAAGTCAGGTGATCGGGCTCTTCTTTTTTATTCTAAATTTAAATATTTTCAAGGAAAGTTTCAAACTCACTTGCCTGGTCCTTATGAGATAGATATTGTTTATGAAAATGGAGTAGTCAAGATCAAAAATACTAATGATGAACACGTTACTTTTCTTGTTAATGGTCATATATTCATCTTTTATCATAAACCACTAAAAAAAGGAAGAGTTTGTCAAATATCTGCAAGAAAATTATGAATTCAAGTTGGTTAATAAGGGGGATTGTTCTCCTCATTCTCCAACTCAATTGTAATTCTTTTTATCATCCTAAAAAATACAAAATTTAAAAAATTTAAAAAGTAAGTAAAATGAAATAAAAGTATAATCATGAAAACCAACAATTTTGGCATGCTTATACAAAAAATATTAACTTAAAATCAAGAGTTACTTGGAATTTTATATTTTCATAATTCCCTTGTCTTTTCCCTATTTATTTTTATCCCTCTTTTTCTAATAATTTTGTAGGTTAAAAACAAAAATTTTGAAGACCAAACTTCTTCAAGGATCATCAAAGAAGCAACAACAATAAATAATATTCCACCATTCGAACAACAAATCTCAAGGAATAAGCAACACTAAAAATTAATGTCATTTTGTAGCCAATCTTTAATTCCACAGTTGAGTTCAATTTATGCAGTCAGAACAAGATGAAAACATCACATTCAGAGAGTATACAACAAAGGAACATCAAACGTATCCATAAAAAGGTATGTAAAATGTTAAATTATTTTCATATAAGAGCATGAAAGTTTAATTCATTTGATGATTTCATTAAAAAAAAAATTGTGTTATTAAAATACCTTATGAACTGCCTAAACATTATGTTCCACTACCTTAGCCATTACAACCTCATTCCATCATCATTACTTAACCTATCACATAAAATCTATTTGAAATCACATACACCTTATTGATCCTATGAATGAGGGTGTAAGAATCGTGGGAAATCATGCGAAAAGGTTTTAGTCCTATCATAAATAAAATACTCCATGAAATTCATACTCCATTATCATTTTACTCTATGATACTCCATTTCAGTTTATTCTACAATCCTCTCCATTCAATTTACTCAACTCCCCCCCTGTCAACCCTCCATCACCTTTGTAAAAATGAAACATTTTAGGACTGATACTTCTCTCCACCATGGGTATCATCACCCGATTAGAACCTAATGGAGTAAAGTTCCTTCAAGCATACCTGTGAATTAGATAACAGTTGTATCAAGTAGGGTGGCTCAGGTCCTTTGAAAATTGTGATGAGCATGAGACAAATGCGACTAAATATTTTGCTCGAGATTTTGATGGGGTTGAGATAGAAATTGGTTACATTAAGATTATATTGACAAAGTCCAACACGACAGAAGCTAAAAAATTTCTCAGAAATAGAGAGAGTTGGTTTAAGAACATAAAATCAAGGAGAAATACAGGATAAACTTCCTCAGAGAACCAAGCATGGAAATTTCTATCTTTAAAAAGGGAATTCCGGTCACAATACTAAAAGGAAAATGGAGGAATTTACTGTTGATTATTTATAGGTTTTTAACTTGTGAAGGAAGTTTTGGAACCATGTTTTTCTATCATGCTTGAATTCTGATGAATTTTATTGATTGAAATGAAATCAATTTTCCCTATTTCTTGCTCTGTCATCTTAGAAATATGACCTATAGTGTGCAGAGACAGTCAAAATCCCTTGATAATTCCTTATATCATCATGGAATTCTTAAAATTTTCATAGAACACACTTAGAAGCTAAGTGAGATAATTGGCAATATTTTCTAGTCTACATCCACTTTCTAGAAAATCAGGAGGAAGAAACAAGCAAAAGGGTTAAACGAAGTCAACGCAAGTCATTTCCAAATGTTAACCCCAAAGAAGAAAACGAAAAGTAGAATTCAGGGCGGAACGAAACAGAAGCAGTAGAATACCCACTTGAAGATGAAACTCCTCTCTCTTAGTATTTGGAAAAATAGAAATATAAAATGGAAAACAAAATGTTAGAATAAAGAAATCCAACCCAAATACTCAACTTCCAGAAGAAAATGAAGAACCAGAGAAGAAGAAACATGAACAAACCAAAAAAAGGAAGAGAAGCCAAACCATTGAAGAATCAAGAATCAAATTGAGAAGAAGCAAGAGAATTTTGAAAATCCCAAATGAAAAATATCCAAAAATGATTGATCTTCAAGAAGAATGATACAGGACACCACCTCAAACAATGAGCCTGACAAGAAAGACACCAATCATTGATCCAACACAACAAGAAATCTACGGCTATGTGGAGTCTTTGGAATAAAGAGAGCAAGAGAAGGTAAACCCGTCCTCTTAGAATCAAGAGAATGTATTTGATGAAACCCCTCTAACATAACATACTCGTGAAAGATAACATAGAATATAGGACTCTCTGAAGCAGGATATATTGAATTAGAAGTTATTAATAAACACCTTACACTGGAGCGAGAAGCAAAAAAGATACAAAATAAAATATTTAGGACTCATAATGATAATATATTTTTTCATCTATGCCACTGGTACGAGAAAAAAAATAAGCTCAAAGAAAATAATAGATTCCTCAAAAACAAAATCAGGGGATTGTAGAGTAAAATCCTCATGAAGAAACCAGGGGAAATCTTCAGCATTAAAAAGAGAAAGGAAAGCACTAGTATGGATGTGCTTGCACAATATTTTGAGATCATACACTGAAGAAGAAGAAGGAATGAATTTTTAATTTTTGATGCATGGGATGTTGATTTGCAACAAGAAATAGTGAAATTGGCATCCAGACACAACATCCAAAAAATGGCTACCATAGAGGCTTTTGATTTAATTATTTCTTAATTAAATTATAAGAAATGTGTGTCAAATTTATGTATCCCTTAAATAAATTGGACAATAAATTGCAATATTATCTCATAATCACTTGTAATATTTAAATGAGTCTGATAGATTCATTTAACTCATGAAATTCGAGTTGAGGGTGGTTGGTGAGTCATGTGGAGTGTTTCTATTTGTTTTAGAGTCCAAGTTGCATTTAGTGTGTTAGTTTAATGCATGAGAAATCAGTTAACTCAATTAATTGAGTTAAAATCAGATTAACTAGTTGTAACTGATTGTTTCACTAGTGAGAGGTCAAGTGAATTAAATCAGATTTAATTCACATGCAGTGATCTGCCAAGGGACTGATGATTTAATACTAATAACTGCATGCATGTTAGTTCTGATGAAGACCCAGTTGAGACATAGGTTAAAGGGAAGTTATCTATCAGTTGTATTTATAGAAAGTTACCTGGGCACAATTATATACACCATAAGATGCCCATGATTCATTGCATAGTCAAGGAAGGCTAATTATCCTACATAACATGGATTGATTGCATAGGGATTTATTAAGAAAGGAAGGCCGAAGACAGGCTGGGAATTAGCTAATTGTTCGACCAATTTTGTTTGGATCAATGTGAGATAGTTAGGATAGTGAATCATACTCTTGTGCGAAGAGTGCATTGTATTATTTCATGATTCCTTGGTTCATTATACAATAGAGATAGAGGGGTTTTGAGCAACAATCTTTCCCTAGAAAAATATCTTGTGTTGTGGATTTATTTTCTTTTTCTTACTTGGTGTGATTGTGTGATCATGTTTATTTTCCACAAAATTAATTTGTAGAAGGATTCAGTATCTTGCCTTAGCATATCACATGATCATATTGAATCCATTGGTATACATTTTATTTTTATAATTTATACATGGTATCAGAGTGCCGTGAATCACAATAGTGGAGAATAAATTGAGTGTGTGTTGAACAATATTCAAACTTATAGATACTTTCTTTGGAGCGGAAAGAAGATCAATATGGATTTCAATGAATTAATATTGGAATATGAACTTGAGGGAAGTTCTAATTATATCACATGGAAAAAAATAATGCAGGCAGTTTTGGAGGACAATGGGTTGAAAGAATTCATTGATAATGATATTCCCAACCCCGCAACAACAGACACTGCTGTTCTTGATGCTTTTCAAAAGAAGGTAGCAAGGGCGAGGAGGATCTTATTAGAGGGAGTTCGAGATCACATTTTCTTGAGTCTCCATGGCAAGGTGAATCCATATGCAATGTGGAAGGCCTTGACAGATTTGTTTCAGAATAACAACAACCAAAGGAAGTGGGCACTGAAGGACAAGCTTAGGAAATCAAGAAGGAGGAGGGTGAAACAGTACCAACATACTTGGATAAGTTCACTCAATGTCGAGATGAGATTGTAAGTGTTGGTGTGACCATATTAGATGATGAATTGGTGAGCCTAGCACTTCTTGGCCTTCCCAAGAGCTGGCATAGTTATCAACACTCTGTTAATCGGAGGGAGAAGTTACCAGATTTGGAGCGACTTTGGTTGGATTTGGTACAAGATGAATTCAGGCAGAATACCAGGGATGTATCCTCATCCAAGACTAATGAAAAGGAAGACTCTGCCCTGGCCAATAAGGAAAAGAAGGCCAAGGGAACGAAACCCCAAGGCAAAGTGGGCAGGAAAGACTTATCCAAGATCATATTTTTCACTGTCACGAGAATGGGCACTATGCTACAAATTGTCCACAAAAGAAGGCAAGAAAGAAGGAGCCTGCAATTGTAGTTGGTGAAGCATTAGCTTCACGGTTCAAGCTTGATTTTACTCTCATTTCATACATGGCCAACAATTTAATCGGATGCATGTGGTATTTAGATAGTAGTGCCTCATTCCATATGACACGAGATAAAGATCTCTTCAATGAATTGGAGGAGAAGGACCTGTAGTAGAACATAGAGGTTGGAGATGAAGGGAGGTATAATGCTACCAACATAGGTATAGTTACCTTTTAGAGGGAGACTAGCTCCCATCTTAGACTAGCATATGTTTTATATGTTCCAAGCATAAAGAATAATCTTGTCTACGAAGCGCTATTTGAAAACCGTGGTTATGAAGTGATGTTTAGAAAAGGAAAAGTTTTCCTAAAACACATAGCCATGGGACAGGTGAAGCATATCAGTTCTAGAGTCAAGAACCTATATGCTCTCGAGGTTGAGGATGCATACAAGGATTTGAGGAGAAAAGTAGTGGTTAGTGACTTGGTGGTTGAGAGGGAGCAATTATCTCTCAACATGCAGCCTCAAAAGCAGTCTCAGAAGATTGTGGAGAAACCACAATTGGAGATGCAGAGAGGATACCAACTGGAAGATTCTACTCAAGAAGAGACCTCCAGGAGGGGGAAATTTCAAGCCAGAAGGGCAGAGGGAGTCTCATGTATTAGTTTAATGCATGAGAAATCGATTAACTCAATTAATTGAGTTAAAATCAATTTAACTAGTTGTAACTAATTGTTGCACTAGTGAGAGGTCAAGTGAAATAAATGAGATTTAATTCACATGCAGTGGTCTGTCAAGTGACTAATGATTTATTATTAATAGCTACATGCATGTCAGTTCTGATGAAGACCCATTTGACATAAAGGTTAAAGGGAAGTTATCTATCAATTTTATTTATAGCAAATTTCCCGGGCGCAATTATACACCATAGGATGCCCATGATGCATTACGCAGTCAAGGAAGGATAAATATGCTAATAATAGTGTAATATCCCATTTTAGCTCATAGATAAATGGAATATTAAAATTTTTCTTTTATCACCTAGCAGCTTAATAAATGGGTAAGGGAACCCATTCTTATTTAAGACATGAATAAAATAACTCATAATGTGAAAGGGATCATCAAAGTAGCTTGATTTTTCACCCTCAAGTGTGAAAAGGGGTAAATGCATGAAGACAAGGTCAGGTTTGACAAAGTCAACAGCGCTGCCATAGGAGGAGTGGATTACTCTAGAAGACAACACAGTGTTAATGAGGAAGAGGATATTTGGTGGAGGAAACCCTAATGGATGGGGCCCATAGAGAGAGAGTTTTCACTTATTTAAAAGGAGGGCAAGGCAACCATTGTTTCTCATGCTTGTATTATTCATCTCATTGTCTATTCAGACAATTGTGCATTCTTTTTTGTTTAGCAAGAGTTGCCGGGAGGAATTCTTGTTTAGGATTCCTTCTCCTTCTTGAGAGGCCTCTTGAGGGATTGGACTGATTTTCCTCACATATAGGCTTAAGGCCAAGCATCCTCCATCAAGACATCATTATTTCTATAGCAAAATAATACTGTGTTGTTGGGTGTTGCAGTGAGGATTCACTACACCAGCCCCATCAGCTATTTTTCAGAGGAGGAGTCTCTCTTCTCTTTGGTAGATCAGATTTGAGGTATTCTGGAGATTATTGCAGACTTTTGCATCAAGGCCAACTCATTCTCTAGCCCTACATCGCTATTCCATCTAGTGACTGCGTTATTTTGAGTGGAGTATTTACAGTGGGGCTCTTGCAGATTATTGGAGGGCAAGACCTTTGGTGAGAGGATCAGCCCTTCACTCTAAAGATCCATTGGAGGAGATATTTTCATTGATTGCAACATCTTCAGTCTTCTCCACTTGTTTCCAGTTCCTGAGTTGCTGCAGCTACCCAACAGCTCCGACATTTATGTAGAATTTCCTTTTTGTATGTTTTGCAGCCAATCCTTCCAAGGATTGTGCATTATTGTTTCCAGGGGTTGAGATGTTGCTCCCCCTATTGTATTTGAGCCACATATTGTCATATTTGTGTATTGACACTATTATGCAGCGATTTCCCTTCATGGATTGCGCTGTCATAGCTTGAGATTACATGTATAGAAGTGGTTTTGTTATGATTCATGTACTTGTCTCTTAAGGTTGAACCTTGCCTATCTTGTGTAACATTTCCTCAATATTTTGTATGCATTTGTTGCTGCTATTATTTAATGATATGGCTATGATTTTCTCTCACACTTCTATGAGTTGAGTGTTGCTGTTGCTCCGTCATTGTGTTTGCATATTGCTGCAGCTCCAACTTTAGAATATCTTGATATATTCTCATTGTTGTAGCATTTTCTTAATTTGGAACATTACAATGGTATCAAAGCATGATCTTTGGCTCAGCCTATGAGTCTCAGCCAAAGAAGATCAAGATGATGGAGAATATGAGTTTACTCTCATCTATTTTCAGATCCAGAGGAGACCTCTCCAAGAAGGTCAAGAAGATTGAAGAAGGAGAAGAGGAAGGACCATGCACTTCCTACTCTCACAAAGAAGAAGACCAGAAGCATGAAGAGTACTTGGAATTCGAAATTATAAGTAAGTAACTTGCTGAATACCAAGCCAAACCTAGAGCCTTCCAAGAGACTCTAGCTTTTCCACACGTTATTCAGTAGAAATAAGAAAGAAGACCCCACAGCTATGGGATGATGAGAGGCAATAGATTTCTATTGTCCACATTTGATGGATCACTCAGATGTGTAGCAGAGGTTTGGGTGAATAAGCTAGAGTCTTTCTTCCTGCTACATCCTATAGTAGATAGAGAGGCTATAGAAATTATAGCGTTTCACCTTGAAGGTGAAGCAAAAAATTGGTGGATCATCCATCTAAGCCATACAAGGGTTTCTACTCTTGTTGAGCTTTCTCAAAGTATGATCAGGAGATTTGGCCAGGAGAGGTGGAGGCCCTCACCACCAGTTGATGAGGCATGTACCAACACTGTTGAGACCATGAAGGATCAGCCTTCATCTTCAACAGTTTGGGAGGCCAACACTTATGAGGAGGAAAATCTTGTAGCCCTGCAAGGAGCTTGCACATTTCACCAAGGTATGATTGAAAATACATCTCTTGTCATTCTAGCAAACACTTTGGATGGGTCTATATCATTGCATGAAGTTGATCTAGAGCAGCAGAATAGCACTGCATTGAGAAATGATGGAGAAAGGAGGAATCATTCCTCATGTGAGAATTCAGAGATCAGCTTCATTCAGGAAGACATGAAGAAATAAGTGAGAAGGAGTAGACATCTGGAGATAAGAAACTCTTTCTCCTCTCTAGATGACACTCTCTCAATGAGCATGCCACAGCTCAAAGAGAGACTTATACTTGCAGCAGATCCAAGGCCTCTTTGGTTTTGGAAGGACATGCATGAGGAGGAGATCTCACAGAGAGATTTCAATAGAGGTGCACTCGCACACATCATGGAGTGCAAGATTCTTCATCAGTTTGAGGAGGTTCTTCCCTTCTCTCAGGATCATATAGTAGATGGAGGACATCTTCGGATGGATAACATCTCTCATGACTATATTGGACATTCCTTGAGCCATGCACATCATGATGGGAGGTTTTTTCCTACCACCTATTTGGATCCTCACAGGGTCAAATTGATCCTCGAGAAGATTACATTTCAATATCCCATGAAATGCAACAGTCTGATTTGGGATGATGGTAGCCATCATGGGAGGAGTACCAAGATGAGGGGTGGAAGAAGACATCCACAATTGGTTGAGTGGATGTGGATGGTGAGAAAGAAGCTGGTAAGCTACTTGCAGATTTATGATACTAGGCAACAAGAGGCTTGGTTGCACTGGTTACTCTTGAGGGAGTTTGGCCATCACTTGGCATACACTCTTTCCAAGGGTCTGATGATGGAGAAGATGTGGCAGGGTGTTGGCATTATGGAGCAACAAAGAAATTTGTTGTTGGGGTTATTCTTTGGAGAGTAAGAGCATATTTTCTCTCATTTCTTGTATGATGTTGCAGGAGTAGGAGATCGCACTATCATAGTGCAGAGGGGATACTCCTTGACCTTTGATGAATAGGAATTACTTCCACGTTGGGAGAGGTTCCATATTTGCAGCAACATTGTTGGAGGGTTTCCCAGCTATGTTGAGGAAGCTGTGGAAAATAGCACTGTGCCACCTAGAGACTATCTAGTGCCTCATGCAGAGGAAGGAGGAGATCTTGCTCCAAGTAGAGGGATTCTTGCATCCTTGAAAGGGAGTCCCCAGGATCTCATGCATGGAGATCAAGGCACACCTCATGTTTTACTTGTGCCATTGATGAGGAGGTGTGGAACCATGGAGACACAAGGAGAAGATAAGGAGGATGACCATCACGATGAGATGTGGAGCACACATCCCTGTCTATTGTATGAGGTTGATGCACCTAATAAGGTGATTGGATTGCGTAGTGGAAGCATGGACATATTTGTTCATTCATATATTTAGTCATCTCTTGTTGAGGATGTCTCATTACATGGATACATTTTACCGAGGAGACCATCGGCCTAGTAGAGGATAGGGGATGCTTCACATGTTAAGGAACCATTCATTGATTTCAGAGGAGTGGAGTGCTCCCAAGATCATTTTTCTTGCATGATATTGACAGATCAGCATATGAGGAGATGCATAGATCATGTGTAGATGGAGGAGATACATAACTATTTGGAGGAGTTAGCACAACCACCTCTTTCCTCTTTGAGGATGAGAGGATACTCATTTTTGAGCCACTCCATTTGCATACACAAAACTTATGGTAAGGATATTTTTTGTTTGCATGATGATTTGTATATTCATCTCTTAACCATATATGTACAGGATGTTGCTCCAAGGAGGAGCATTCTTCTTTCTAGACCCCATGGTCTACTTGAGGCCATGAGCACTATTGGTGACCACTCCCTAGGAGGACTTGGGGAGGAAATGTATTTTGGAGGACATACTCACCTTGCACCATGCATCATTTACTTTCTCCATACATTTGAGGAGAGTAGGAAAACAATCGAGTGGTTGACATGTCACACTTTTTGTCATACTCTTTTGCAGTTTAGGGTCAAACTACATTGGTTGCAATTGAGGGAGCATTGTCCTTATCCCTTTCCACACATGACAGCGATCATGCTTCTCATTATGGTTCATTATGTTGCTGTTGTCTTTGTATTTGTTGAGAGCATGATTGGGGGAATGACACCTTGGTTGGATGTGTCCCTTGGGGGAGAGATCTCCCATATTATTTGCATTGCATGTTCTAATGGGAGCATGAGAGGACATGTGGCCACTACAAAAAAACATTTGTTTCCATTTGAGGTGAGCCATATGATTGATTGGATGCCATATGATGGTGACTTCCAACTCATCACATATGAGGTGATTTGGGACAACATGTTTCATAACACTGGGGAAGATATCCTTGGAGGTCTAGTCTTAATCTTGCCACTAGAGGGAAAATTTATTGCAGCCCAAGATCATCATACACTCTACACTTATCCTAAGTGGAGAGGAGGACAGTGTGGGGTAGGCTATTTTTTCTACCAAGATCATATTTTCAGCCCACCTATATTGCAGGAGCCAAAGGTGGAAGATGATTGTCGGGAGTTGCCATGTTGGGAGGTAACTCACTTTGTATGGATGATTGCTTGGGGGATGGAGGATCTACATGAGGAAGATGTTCCTCAACATAATTCAGACTCCATGCCTTAGGTGGAGATTCTTTAGTTCTATCCTTGCAGTTACTTGAGGACAAGCAACATTTGGGAGGGGGGGACTGTAATATTCCCATTTTAGCTCATAGCTAAATGGAATATTAAAATTTTACTTTTATCACGTATCGACTTAATAAATGGGTAAGGAAACCCATTATTATTGAAGACATGAATTAAATCCCTCATAATGTGAAAGGGATCATCAGAGTAGCTTGATTTTTCACCCTCAAGTGTGAAAAGGGGCAAATGCACGAAGACAAGGTCAGGTTTGACAAAGTCAATAGCGCTGCCATAGGAGGAGTGGCTTACTTTAGAAGACAACACAGTGTGAATGAGGAAGAGGATATTTGGTGGAGGAAACCCTAATGGATGGGGCCCATGGAGAGAGAGCTTTCACTTGTTTAAAAGGAGGGAAAGGCAACTATTGTTTCTCATGCTTGTATTATTCATCTCATTGTCTATTCAGAAAATTGTGCATTCTTCGTTGTTTAGAAAGAGTTTCCAAGAGGAACTCCTGTTTATGATTCCTTCTCCTTCTTGAGAGGCCTCTTGAGGGATTGGACTGATTTTCCTCACATATAGGCTTAAGGAAAAGCATCCTCCATCAAGATAGCATTATTTCTGCAGCAGAATAATACTGTGTTGGTGGGTGTTGCAGTGAGAGTTCACTACACCACCCCCAACAACTATTTTTCAGAGGAGGAGTCTCTCTTCTCTATGGGATATCATATTCGAGGTATTCCAGAGATTATTGCAGACTTTGGCATCAAGGCCAACTCATTCCCTAGCCCTAAAGCATTGTTCCATCTAGTGACTGCATTATTTTGAGTGGATTATTTGCAGTGGGGCTATTGCAGATTATTGGAGGGAAAGATCTTTTGTGAGAGGATAAAACTTTCACTCTAAAGATCCATTGGAGGAGATCTTGTCATTGATTGCAGCATATTCAGTCTTCTCCACTTGTTTCCAGTTCTTGAGTTGCTGCAGCTACCCATCAACTCCGACATTTCTATAGAATTGCCATTTTGTATGCTTTGCAGCCAATCCTTCCAAGGATTGTGCATTATTTCTTCCAGGGGCTGATATCTTTCTCCCCATATTGTATTTGAGCCACATATTGACATATTTGTGTATTGACACTATTATGTAGTAGTTTCCCTTCATGTACTGCGCTATCATAGCTTGAGTTTACATGTATAGCAGTGGTTTTGTTATGATTCATGTACTTGTATCTTGAGGCTGAACCTTGCCTATCTTGTGTAACATTTCCTCAAGATCTTGTATGTATTTGTTGCTGCTATTATTTAATGATATGGCTATGATTTTCTCTCACACTTCTATGAGTTGAGTGTTGCTGCTACTACATCATTGTGTTTGCATATTACTGCTGCTCCAACTTTAGAATATCTTGAGATATTCTCATTGTTGTAGAATTTTCCTAATTTGGAACATTACAAATAGGGATTAATTTCCTAGGGATTGCGTTTGAAAGGCAGGCTGAAGACATGTTAATAATTGGATAAGTGTTGGACCGATTTTTTATGGATTAGTGTGAGAAAATCATGATAGTAAAACAGACTCTTGTGAGAAGAGTGCATTGTATTGTTTCATGATTCCTTGGTTAATTATACAATATAGATAGAGGGGTTTTGAGCAGCAAGCTTTCCCTAGAAAAATATCTTGTGTTGTGGATTGATTTTCTTTCTCTTAGTTGGTGTGATTGTGCGATCATGCATATTTTCCGCAAAATTAATTTTTATAAGGATTCAATACTTTCCTTAGCATATCTCATGATCAGATTGAATCCATTGGTATACATATTGTTTGCATAATTTCTACAAAGGACATGCAAGACCTTTGGCGTGGGGGAATGTTGAAGTCTAAAATTGTTTTTTTTTTTTTTTTTACTATCATTTTTCCCTCTCCTTTATATTTTTGTGACCATCTTGTTATAGTTTCAGCCTAATCAATGTTAGGTCCCTATATTACTAGTATAGTCCCTTATTTTTGTTAGTCTAACCCCATTATTTTTATTATTGTACCCCTGTAACCCCCATATTGTTATTATTGTGCCCTTAAATTATTATTGTTAGGTCGGCTAGGATTACATTGTGGACCCACTAGGATTACATTGTGGCCCCATGGACTCCTATATATAGAAAGGAGGTGTTGTAAATGGTATCATCCAAGAACTGTTCATTCATGTAATGTATTGGAGGTTTCCCCCTCGAAGTGGCTTATTTCTAAGGCATTGATATCTCTTTTCTTCTATTTTTGGAGCTGGCTTCACAACATTTGGTATTAGAGCTTTGGATTCTAGGGGTTCGCTGCTCCAAACAGGTCATCGTGGCATTTTCGCTATACCTTTTTTTCTACAAAGTTTCAAAAGCTAAAATTTTTAGGCCAAAATTCTGAGGAACATCATCGAAAAATTTCAGAGCTTGATTCACAATATTTTTGGAGATATGATCTATGGAACTTAGGTATTTTTGCAGGCTCCTCAATTTAATCTAAACAGGTCATTGTGGCATTTACGCTATAAATTGTTTTCTACGAAGGTTCAGAATCTGAAATTTTTAGGGCGCGAAGCTGAAATCCTAAGGAAACTCGTCACAAATTTTCGGAGCTTGGTTCACAATATTTTCGGAGATATGATCTATGGAAGGTAGTGCTTTTTTAGGCTCTCGAATTTCATCTCAAAGAGGTGATCGTGGGAAAATATTCATAACTCTCTCTTTGAGCATCAGATTGGAGTGTCATAAAAAGTGGTTGCCAGTACACAGCCTATAGTTTCGTTGCTATAAATGTTAGAGCTAAAAGACGAAACAATGACACGTGGAAAGCCATACAAGTTTGCTCTACTGAACCAGTCCATAATTAGGTCATTATGGGAGATTGGACATAACTTTACCTTGGAGAATCCAAATCAAGTCAGACTTGTGGCATTCGAAAGATAATTTAGAAGGCTATCTCAGTGCCAAATTTTAGATATTGAAGAGACACAATCACAGAGATAATCCAATTTCAATATCAAGCTCCTCAAAAGCAAAAAAAAGGTGTGTATTTTTTTTTTCCGAATTGCATAAGTCTTGTTTGAATAATCAATTTGAATTGATTCCAAGGGAATATTGTTGAATAGATATCAATATTGGGTTACAAAAAATGCTCTGTAAAAATAATTCAACACCCATTAAGCCTTCAGAAGGCTCTACTATGACTCGTGAAGATGAAGAATTGCAACATGATCTATCAAAATTACAAGAGCAAGTGCACCAAATTTTTCTCTCGCAAAGAGCAAAACAAATGAAGTGGAAGTTTTGAAGAAAGGCATGGAAGAGAAGATGGATGGTTTGAAGAATAATATGGATGGTTTGAAGAAAGTCATGGAATCTAAGATGGATGACATGGAAGCTAAGATCGATGAACAAATGAAAGACGACATGGAAAACATGAATAATGATCTAAAAGCAGACATGGAAGGTTTGAAAAAGTTGATATAAGAAATGTTTCCTAATGGTGAAAAGATAGTAGAGGAAACTCATGATGAGAACAAAATAAATGTTAATCATGACTTCATAAACTTTAATGTTGGTGGGAAGAACCACCATATTCCAAAAATGGATATGAGGAAGTTTGATGGAAAGGATCCTGTAACATGGATACTACAGATGGAGCAATATTTTGATCTCAATAATGTGCAAAACACACAAAAGGTACGCATTGCAACTTTACATTTATAACAAAATACATTTGTATGGTATCGATGGCTTTGCTCCCGTAAAAAAAAATTCACTTGGTCAATTTTTACGGAGGAAATGATAGCACATTATGAGGATACAAAGAGCAACACCTTCTTTAGCCAATTGATAAATCTCAAACAAAAGGGTTTAGTGGGGCAGCACATTAAGGAATTCCAAAAATTGAATATAAGGGTAACTGATATTCCAGAGGAACACAGGATTGATCTCTTCATAGGCACTTTAAAGGATAACATCCAACATGAACTTCGCGTTTTGGAACCTGATTCATTGGAGAAGGCATTCAGGTTGGCAAGAAAAATTGAATGTAAAATTATGGCGACAAGGAAGCCTACCACTCACTTCTATAAAGAGGGAAGTGTTGCTACTCCTAGATTTCCACAACCTACAAGGCTGACACCACAAAAATTGGAAGAAAAAAGAGAAAAAGGGCTTTGCTACAGTTGTGATAGAAAATACACTAAAGGTCATAAGTGTGCTGAGAAGAAATTATTTTACATAGATTGTGAAGAGGAAGAAGAAAATAAACAAGAAGAGGATATACACCAGGAACCAACCCTAGAAGAGGAAGAAATGAATCCGACCATATCGTGTAATGCACTGGCAGGAATTACCACTCCTCAAACTCTCAAGATAGCAGGACAAATCAAGAAGAAAAGGTAATAGTGTTGATTGATTCAGGTAGCACCCATAATTTTATTCATTGTAAGGTAGCCAAGGAATTAAATTGTTTCCTATACCCAGCACCAGAATGTCAAGTGATGGTTGCAAATGGACGAACTATAAATTGCTCTGGAAAATGCCATAATATCAAGCTAACCATGGGGGAATATGTATTGACTAGTCCAATGCTTGCCATTCCTATGGGAGGTGCTGATGTTGTACTAGGAGTACAATGGTTACAATCTTTGGGGACGGTAGCTTTTAATTTTCAAGAACTTTTATTGAAATTTTTTTCAGAAGGAAAGGAAGTCAAATTACGGGGTATTTCAGGGAAGCCGAGAAAGATAATAAGCTCTAATGTCATGACAAAGCTTTTAAAGAAAGAAAAACGAGGCGTAATTGCACAATTATGCTCACTAGAAGTTCCAACATCAAAATCATCTATTTCTACAGATCTCCAACAAGTCTTGGACAATCATTCCAAGGTGTTTGAAACTCCTAAAGGACTCCCACCTATTCGTGATCATGATCATGCTATTCATTTGATTCCAGGAAGTGTACCTCCAAACATCAGGCCTTATATATATCCTTTTGTCCAAAAGAGTGAAATTGAACGTATGATTGCAGAAATGTTAGAGGCGGGTATAATTCAACCTAGTCAAAGTTCTTTCTCTGCTCCTGTAGTATTGGTACAAAAGAAGGATGGATCATGGCACATGTGTCTGGATTATAGGGAGCTCAATAAGCTCACCATTAAAGATAAATTTCACATTCCTGTGATTGATGAATTATTGGATGAATTACATGGAGCAATTTATTTTACCAAGTTGGATCTTCATTCAGGATATAATCAAATTATAATGAAGACTTAAGATATTCCAAAAACAACATTTTGAACTCGTGAGGGTCATTATGAATTTTTGGTCATGCCTTTTGGTCTTACTAATGCACCTTCTACATTTCAAGGTTTGATGAATTCCATTTTCAAACCCTTCCTTAGAAAATTTGTGCGAGTATTTTTTGATGATATAATAATCTACAACAGGTCTTGGAAGGATCATGTTGAACATGTTGACAGGGTGCTCAAACTATTGCATGAGAAACAATTATATGAAAAAACATCCAAATGTTTCTTTGGGGTACAAGAGTTGGAATATCTAGATCATATTGTATCTCACGAGGGTGTTAAGGTAGACCCTAACAAAATTAAAGCCATTAAGGAATGGAAAGTCCCCACAACCAAAAATCAGTTGCGAGGATTTCTCTGGTTAACAGGGTGTTATCACAAGTTTGTTAAGAATTATGGGAGAATAGCAACACCTCTAGCAACATTATTGAAGAAAGATGCATTTTCATAGAATCCTGAAGCAACTAAGGCCTTTGAACATCTTAAAGAGGCAATGTGCCTAGCACCGATCTTAGCTACACCAGACTTCACAAAAACCTTTACTATGGAATGTGATGCCTTAGGAAATGGAATTGGTGCTATTTTAATGCAGGAAGGACGACCCATTTCTTTTGAAAGTTGTCTAATCAAAGGAAAGTATTTATAGAAACCTATTTATGAGAAGGAAATGTTAGCAATACTGCATGCACTAAAGAAATGGTGAACTTACGTAATGGGAATACACTTCAAGGTAAAAACTGATCATGATAGTCTTAAACACTTTTTGGAACAAATACTATCTTCAGAAGAGCAGCAAAAATGGGTCACAAAGATGTTGGGTTATGACTTTGAAATAACCTACAAAAAAGGGAAGCTTAATGTTGTTACAGATGCACTCTCAAGAAAGAATGAAAAGGTGGAAGCATTGCTTTGTGCCATTTTTATTATCCAACTAGATTGGATAACCAAAGCAAGAGATAAATGGAAGAAGGAAAAAGAAGTATGGACACTCATTCAAAAGTTACAGCAAGATCCTAGTACATTTGATGCATTCGGTTGGAAAAATGGTTCTTTATGGTACAAATATTGCTTATATCTTTGTAAGAATTCCCAAATAAAACAAAAGATTCTTTTGGAATTGCACACTTCTCCTTTAGGAGGACACTCAGGATTTTTAAAAACTTACCACAGGGTGAAGAAATAATTTTTTTGGGATGGCCTTAAATCTGATATTCAATAGTTTGTGGCAGAATTTTTGGTTTGCCAACAGAATAATGTTGAGACAATTAAGACCCCGAGACTTCTACAACCTTTATCCATTCCAAGTCAACGTTTGGAGGATATTTCAATGGATTTTATCATAAGTTTACCAAAGTCCAAAGGAAAGAGTGTCATCATGGTGGTAGTTGATAGAAATACCAAGCATGCACACTTTTGTGCATTATCTCATCCATTTAAATCAAGTGCAGTTTCTACTACATTTATGGACACAATTAAAAAGCTACATGGAAACCCAAGGGTTATTGTAAAGTGACAGAGATCCCATTTTTACTAGAAATTTTTGGATGGAGTTATTTTCTTATTTGGGTACTCAATTAGCTCATAGCTCATCTTATCATCCTCAATCTGATGGTCAAAATGAGATAGTAAATAAATGTTTGGAAGGATATTTTCGTTGTTTTGTATCTGATAAACAAAAACAATGAGTCAAGTGGTTACCTCTCGCTGAATGGTGGTATAAAAATTCCTTCCATACTGCAGCAAAAATGACCCCATTTATGGCACTTTATGGATATCATCCACCATCCGTCACATCATATTTAAGAGAAAATTTGAAGGTTCAAGAAGTGGAAGATCACATCGAGCATCAGCAAGAATTTCTCCAACTCTTAAAGGATAACCTGAATTTGGCACAAAATCGAATGAAACAAGAGACATATCAACATTGCAGTGAGAGAAATTTTGATGTAGGAGACTGGGTATTTTTACGGCTATAACCATACAAACAAATGTCCCTCGAGCAAGCTAATAATTATAATAAATTATCGCCAAAGTACTATGGTCCTTACAAGGTGTTGCAAAAGATTGGTACTATGGCATACAAATTGGAGCTTCCTGCTTCTTCACAAGTGCATCCATTTTTCTATGTTTCATGCTTAAAGAAGGTTATAGGTGAAAATCTTCCAGTTCAAACAATATTGCCAGAACTTGATGAGGAAGGAAAAATCATATTGGAACCTAAAGCGGTCACGGAAAAAAGAACTCGACAGCTATGGAATTGATCAATTTCAGAGTATCTGATCAAGTAGAAGAATTTACCCACTGAAGATTCTACATGGGAGGATGAGAATTTTATACAGAAGCACCCAGAGCTACTCAAGAATTGAGGACAACACTTTTTTGAAGGAGAGGGGCATGTTAGGTCCCTATATTACTAGTATAGTCCCTTATTATTGTTAGTGTAACCCCCTTATTGTTATTATTGTACCCCTGTAACCCCCATATTTTTATCATTGTGCCCTTAAATTATTATTGTTAGGTCGGCTAAGATTACATTGTGGCCCCATGGACTCCTATATATAGAAAGAAGGTTTTGTAATTTGTATCATCCAAGAATTATTCATTTATGTAATGTATTGGAGTTTTCCCCCTCAAAGTGGCTTATTTCTAAGGTGTTGATATCTCTTTTCTTCTATTTTTGGAGCTGGCTTCCCAATAATCAAGGTCATCATAGACTTACTAAAGAATATAAAAGGTATTAATCATCCATGTTTTAGAATCTATTATTTCTTTGTGAAATATAATTAAAACATCTCTAAAACTACAAAATCTTTCTCATTCCGCAACTAATATCGAATTCTACAGCCATATCTATGTTCAGACAGGTTTCAATGCACCAAACAAGGAATAAAAGGTACCTGTAGATGAAAATTGTTCTGCATATGGATTTATACCTATCTCCATGATATGGAAAAATAAAAATATTGGAATATTTGGAAGTCAAACCTAAAGTCAAACTCTAGTTACAACATTTCAGAAGTCAAATGAATTTTGGCAGAAGATCAAGCGATATCAAGCGAGCATGGAAATTATTTGTTCAATCATGAATAAATTTTCGACAAGAATCCCTCGTGATTTTCTCTTCTGGTAGCAAATAACGAGGAGATATAATTTTAATTTAAGTTTACTTCTTATATGGAATATTAGTTTAATTTCCTATCGACATAGGAATATTAGATAAGTTCGACAAATAATTATATAAAAGTCATGAGGCAAGACCTAAAACATGGTTATTCATTGTTTATTTCAGTATTTGCAAGATATGTTACAAAAATCTATGGATTAATATAATACTATTTTCCTCTTTTCCAATGCGTGGTTGAGCAATCGTTTGATCAATGATAGACTTACACTCACAGGAGGGCCCCCTAGGGAGTTGTAAGGGTAGTTAGTTTTTATTTACATTGCGGTTTCCCATGGATATCCTACATTCACATCATAATTTCATGTATTTTTCTCTTTAATAGTTACATTTCAGATTTTTATATAATTACCTGTTGTTTCATATCCAGAGCACTCATAAAAATAAATTAAAAAAATATTTATTTTCAGAATGTATTTCATTCAAGCATTCTAGTCTTATGAATCAATTAAATTTTGTGGATGATAAGTAGATGGGATTTCAGAGCTATTAGCGCACATTAGTAATCACTTGAAGTTACAATTTCTAGTTTGATTTACTTTCCTTCTGCAAGTAATTAACATTAGTATTTATTTCTACAATTTAGAGTTAGAATTTCCTTTTCTCCAATTTAGAGTTAAATTTCATTTTCTGCAAATAGTGTTACAATTTCCTTTTGAAAAGTAGTGTTAAAATTTCAATTATACATTTAGTATTAATATATCATTTTTGCAATTTAGCATTAATATTTTCTTTATGAAATTAGAGATATAATTTCAATTATGTAATTATAACAAATTAATATTTCAAGTTTTAGGGTAATTTTCAATTTAGTTTGGCATTTGGTTTTGATGTATAATTAATGGAAATAATATGTGCATGATAAATATTTAATCTCATTTAAAATTGATCCACACTTATGTCAACTTCACCTTAAGATAAAATTACTAGCATATATGGTGCACATATACTTCATAAAGTACGCGAAACTTGGTTGACACTTAAGGAAGTAATTTAAGGTCACTTAAATTACCCAAAAATGAACATACACATAAAGACTCGATTATAGTTATCTTTGCATAAATTTGCATATAAGCGGAACTACAGATTAAGTGCACTATGTAGACGAAGCTTTGAAGCTTTCATCGTCGAAATCTATATAACCCACATAAAATGTTGCTTGCAAAAAGCTCTGCCCCTACTCTAGATAAATTTAAAAATATGATGACAGTGAACATTACTTATGTTCATAGAAAAAAAATATTCTCATGTTTAATGTTATTAGCATAGATGTATCAATATCATAATACAAATTCTCAAAGCATAAGTCTATAACATTAAGCAATTCAATCATATTAACAATAAAAATATCGAGCTTCAAATTTCAATAATCATGGATATAATGAAAAAAAATAAACATAATATAAATGCATAGAATATAAAATTCTAAGCATTAAGAACTATGATTCTCAACACAAATTTAATGTATCAGTAATGAAAATTCTCAATGAATTAGTTCACTAGCTCATTCACTCCGCTATTGTGGAATCTTCTCTTTAAGTACTTGTTTTTGCATCTACCAAAAGTAAATACATGAAATAAAATATAAAAAGGGAGAGTTGAAAAATAAATAAAGTAATTTAATTCAACAAATATACTATTTGACATCAGTAAAATTAATCAATCATGATGATTGAATACTAGTAAACAGAAAAAAAAATATGCAAATATTTAAGGACACTTATAATATGTGAAAGAATATAGGCTAATTGTTTGAAAATAATTTTCCTCCTGAATGCATGGGGTCTTGAAGAAATGTCTTTAACTTAACTTGAATAAATTCTTTCGTTACTTCCATTGTAATCTCTAGCCTCACATGGTGATCGAATAATTGCTTTTTGATTTCGATTGCCTCCTTTGGTAACTAATCGATTAACACAGATTTATTGTCATTAATACTGACAAAGTAAAGTACCCATTTGTCAATTTATTCTATAGTAAAATCAATTATAACATCAAACTGCTTTGTCATTTAATGTTTTCTCTTGTCTAGTTCTAGTGTTAGCATATATTTTGTAAACAATTCAAAATTTCGTGTAATGCATGGATCGTCTACATATTTAAAAAACTTATTATTGAAAATAGATTTTTTTTTGGGCAATTTTCTTCATTATTTTGTTCTTTTCATTCAAATAACTACTGAACCAATAAGGTAGTGGAATTTCAATCTCCTCATTCATATATTCTTGACTACTTCTTGTTTGTAGAGGACTTTTGAATTTTTCCAATTGAGGCTTCTTGTCATCTCTGGTAGTTGATAAGTGACCATGAATCAACTATGTAGCTTCATTGTCCTTTATTTCTCTTTCACTTCAAGATGAAGAGAAATAAGTTTCAAGTATGAAAATATAAGACTGCATAGTTTTTTCGATTCTTTATTTATTCATTGTTTCATTTCTTATACTTTCTTCTTTAATAATTTCTCTAATAGCCATTGCTTCTTCTTTATTATTGCTTGCAATACTATGAATCTTTTTGCTTTCATTTTCAACCTTTTTCAAAAAGATATAGCATTTGATCGTAGCTAAATGTTCGACAAATAGACCTTATAGATCAACATATTGCGAACCTTCAACTTATTTTAAATTAAAAAAAAATGAAAATACCTCATAAAATTTGCAAGATGACTTCCATTCTTCACAGTTACTGGACCAATGGTAAATGAAAAAGAAATAAATTGTTTCTTCTTTTTCTATTCAAATTTAACTCCCTAATTGTAATATTGTCTACAGACTTCGGCAACAAAATACCTGTCCATAACATTTTTTGGAATAAATAATGGTTTACCTAGAAAACCATAAACTCAAATAACTATATTATTTTCTCTTTCTTTATGTCTGCCTTTCTCTTAGAGGAAATATCGTGTTTTTGTAGATATTTGATGGGGCTATCGTCCAATTATCATGAAAATAACTTGTTTTACAAAAATATCCTTAATTTGACAAAAAATCAAAATAACTTGTTTCTTCCACAATATGGGATAACATAATTGCATTAGTTCTTTGTTAACACTGAAATTAGGATTATGTGGAAACTCATCAAAAGTGTGACTCAAAATGAGGGTTTTTATTAGATACACCATCACGAAAATCCTATTTCTCTTCTAAAAATATACTAACTAAAATCAGAGTTCATTTGAAATAAGACCAGCCCAGTCAAATACACAATTTATTTTATATGAGTAACACCGCACATAGAGAATGGAACTTGGCATAGTTGAAGTAGTTTCTAGGCCCATTAAATGGGCATACAAAAAAAAAACTCTCTAAATAGTTCTCTAAATAAAGTTATATCTACAGAGGAAAGATCATATGGAACCTCAGAATCTGGGAAAACCAACTCCTATAATATTTTCAAGCTATTTTCCTCTGATACTAGAAATATATTTGAATTTCACAAATCTAACCACATATTTGGAACCAATAGCTTGAATATATGTCTAAATGTATAGACACTCAAATAAATACCATTATATTTGTCTGATAGTGTAATTATTTTTATTTCCAAATTAAAATTATATATGCATAAATAAACTATTTTACTGAAATCAAATACCTATAGAAAACATGCAACGTTCACTATTCCAGTAGACCAAATCTTATTGGTGTTCTTCTCCCGCACAAACAAATTCACATATCGCTCATATATGGTTGACCACTGAAATATCTGATCGATAAACACAAGTGAGTTACTAGTATCAATGCAAATATATTCTTTCCTTCAGCTTGAAGTTGTTTATACAACAATTTTTGAAATATTTTTGTCAACAAATGACGCTTTCAATTCACTATAGGTATAAATCAATGATATGATAAACAAGCACCACTTGTTACTACTCTATATGTGAAATCCCTTCTACACAAAATTTCCAATATATAGTAACAATAAAGAAAAATATGCATTTACGAAAAATAACATAAATAAATTGCATAATATAAATATGCCACTATTCCGGACATAAAATAGTAGAAATTTCAACATGAATTTTAGAAAACTAGGCACATTTTGTTTTTTTGGAAATCAGATTATAGTATTCAAAATTCAGGATTTTCTGCTATCGAAATAATTGTGGATAGTGCTAAATTATATCCCTTTTTCTGTTTCTAATGCATGTTACTATTGTGCATGTGAAATGTGTTTTACGAAATAAATATAATTAAAAAAATAACAAAACAAATGTTAACGAGAAATAACACAAATAGTTTAAAAATCAAATATTGAAATTTTAAAATCAATTACTCCATGTATGAAACAAATTAAATGTGAATCTTTTCTAATAATGCCTTCTAGTTTACAGGATATCAACAATTACATCCACTACTATATCAATGTTAGTGTAGAGGTAATATAATTTATGTTTCCTATTACGTGTCGATTTGTTCATTTTGAAAAATCGGTACCGATCCATTAATTTCATTATACCATCTACGAAAATGGAAGAAGATGCAATCTGCAGAATAAAAGTGAATTGTTTTCTTTTTTTTTTTGGTTTCTTGTTCTTCTCCTTTATTGTGCTTCTACATTTTTTTTTTTCAATTCTACCTCTTTTACATATGCAGTATATGCCTCACGCATTTATTACAATTACCAACAAAACTTCAACTATAACATTATTATTATTTATTGTTTTTTTTCAATTTATAATTTATTATAAAATAGTTCAATTTAATTAATAAATATAAGAGTGAAGCAAGTTTCTATCCATAGCATGAGTTATATAAATAGTTAATTATGCATATGCATTTATTCTTTGTGAATCCTCCGCACACGCACAACCACTTCCACACAACTAGTTCTGTATCCAATAATGTTTAAAAAATACTCATTGACAATTGACTACACTAAATTTTGTGACTTGCAACATACACTTTAATATGGGTTTCAAACAAAAATTTTTTCCAACAATAAGGAAAATTTCTATGTTCAATAGGTCTTATACAAAAACTTATTTTCTTTAAGAAAACAAACTGTATTTGTCTATAAGAAAATAACTTACAGAAATTGATTTAAAATTGACCATTAGAAAATGAAGATCTCATTGTTAAATGTATACTTTTTATTATTTATTATTATGATCATATGTTACTGTGTAGAGATTTCAAACCAAGCAGTTACCTCTGCATTATGGAAACTCTTATCATAATTCTGACAGAATGAAATCTGCGTACAATGAAACACTTATACGTTCTATTTTCTCTTTTCTACATGAATTCATAAATAAAGATGATGGTAACAAAATATTAATTATTTATAGCAAAACAAACCTCAATAATTATCAACATAGTGAATTGTATTTAGATTCAAATTCTAGTGACAACATATGCAATATATACAACTTCACATGTAAAATATAATTTAAGAATTATTGAAATAAATAGTAAAAAGTTTGAGTATTACAACAAAGTAAATAGAAATGCATTTTAATTATGATTCATTACTAAACACTGGATAATATATAAAGCGAATAGTAGATACTGGTAAACAAATGTTCAATTATTGTTTTCTGTATAATCTTCAAGGACCCAGGTCCATACAACATCCCATTTCAAATGCTATTTCACAATTATTTACGTAATTAGAAAACATAGAAAAAACAATAATCAGAAGTCAAATAAGTTATGATCACAAATCCATCATCCGAAAAATAGGGTCTGTTTCATAAATCACTTATGAAAATGTCAATAGTTCAATTTCAAAGGTTTCTCGATGAGAACTATGATTGCAATCCCGTGAACTGAAATCTCCAAAAGTCATCTCCAACAGATAACAATGAACTGAATTAAGGAATTATAACATTCCATCATAACGCATACATAATATCTAAATAGTTAAATGCTTTGACAAAAAAAATGTCCCAATGCATTAAAAAAGTTATAGTATGAAAAACCAAAGTCTAATGTAACTCTTCATCTCTCAACTATCTCTTGCAATCATGCTTCCTACAACGAATTCCTCCAGTTTAGCTTTGATTAATTTTTTCGTCGAAGCAACGATCATGTCCTACTTAAAACTTTCATTGAATATCTCCCTAGTTTCTTTTTCTTCTTGTTGAAATTGAAAAACCGAGGAAAAGTACTCTTCATTAACAATAATAAAAGTAATTAGCCATTTTCTAATTTCCTATGCACTAAAATTAGTTATATCATCGAACTTGTTGACTGTGATTGTTTCAACTTCTCCAAATCAACCCTAAACTTATCCTTTGCAATTAATCTAGATTCGTATGTCATATATGAAAAATTTAAATTCTAGATAATCACTACTGACTTTACATACACATTTTCTCTTTGATTTTCTGTGTTTCCACACTAAAAAATATTCTCTTCAAATGATCTATTTTCCGAGACCATGCATATTTGTTCTACCTCATTCAAACAACATGAGGAAGTCCTTATTTATCTCTTTCTAGTTCAGAAAATGAATCAATCTTCTAACCAAAATTTAAAAAGTCACTGTCCATGAATTCCCTATCACCCTCCAACTCCTTTTGACCAACTGGAAAAAATATCTCATTTTATGATTTAAATGAAGAATATTAAAATCAACTTGCCATGTAGATTCAATGATCTGCAATCTTTTAGATATATTATTAGTGATATAAAATTTCACTACACGAAAATATTGAATGATTTATCAAACCTATTAGATCCTCTAGGTATTGCCAATGTATTCAACAAGTGACCCACACTCAGATCATTTTCTTCCTCTTTTATTTTTTCCTTCAAATTTTGATTTTCTACTTGTCGTCGACAAATATAATCTAGAAGTTCTTCTCCACCAAGTTGATGCAATTTTATCAACCCAGGAATTGCAACCGAAGACAGATCAATATTCAATTATGTCCTATAAACAACATTTCTTTCATAAAGCTATATCATTTGAATCTTCAATATCTTATCACCCATGTCATAATTTTCATCCTACAGTGTGACAAAAAAATCATCGAAACTAATTTCCTATTCAACAATTTCCTCCATTGTTTTATGATTTTCCTGTAAAGAAGCACTCACCCAGTGAGGTATTATAATGTTATCAAATTCCATGTCCATCATTTCTTCAATACTCTCTCATTTAGGTACATCTTGGATATAAATGATTCAACAATATGCAATATTTCTGGAGTTTCTCTATGGGGAATCCCTTTGCCAACCCCGCCACCTGATAGCCTATCGACAACTAGTTTTTCACTTCTATTATTTCTCTTTATTTTTTTTCTAGTAGATGAAATCACACTAGTAATTCATGTGTAATATTGAGGTTGCCACACCTGGTTTTTATCTCTTTTATTTTGGTCTTTCTCCCATACTGATGATTTTTTTTCAGCATATTTTCCAACATCTACTAACATTTTTTGATCAACACTATGACTTTGCTCCCCTACTCTCTACTTCTTAGAAACAAGTTCCCCTATCAGATAGACTCATGGTGGTCCACGAAAATTATTACTCTATCAAAGCCTTTAATAGCTTCAAATTAAATTAAGTTGAAAGCATCCAAATACTTTTCATCAATGAGCGTGAGCCGTATTATTCATGGTCACTTTTCCAATAGTAAATGGGAAAGAAATAAATTTCCTTTTTTTTTCTTTAGTTCAAATATAGATATCCAATGATGATATTGCCTAAAACCTTTAGACAAAAATACCTATCTAGAACAAATATTAGTAAAAAATGGCCTATCATCAAAACCATAAATTTTTATAACCATATTTCTTTCTCTTTCTTGAAATTCACCCCTGTAAAGTAAGAAAGCATCAACCTTTGCAGATATTTGAGGAGGCTCTCATGTAGTTACCATTTTATACACATTTCTCACAAACAAATCCCGAATTAAGCAAAATTTTAAAGAAGCTTCATGCTTTCACAATATAGGATACTAAAACTACATTGGTTCCTCAAGAAACTTGAATATAATATTACATGGAAACCTGTCAAACACGTTCCTTAAATATAGAAGGGTTATCAAATATGACATCATAAAGAACCCATTTTTCTTTGGTAATTTATGTAATTGAAAATCTAATTCATTCGAAATGAAAAAATCCCTTTCGAACATACAATTATTTATGTATGGCTCATAAAGCACATATAAAATATATTTTGGAACATGTGATGTACTTTTTAGCGTTGCTACAGATGCAAAAAACCAACAAAAATCTCTAAACGGTTGCCTACACAAATAAATATGTACAAGAGAAGATCATAAGGAACCTCATAACTTGTAGAAATTAATTCTCGTACAATGTCAATTCCACGCCCTTCTGCCTCTAGTAAACTGTCTGCAAGGAACAATTCTAAATGCTTATTCGGTTTCAATAAATTTAATAACAATTTGAATATATTGGAATTAAGAGAAGCCTTTATTGATCCTAGATTAATTTCCCTCTTTCTAAAATAAAAATTACCTGCATAGAGATAAACCATTTTTCTGAAATTAAAGACCTCTGGAACACACCTAACATTCGCCAATCCAGTGTTCCAAATCTTGTCATTTGTTTTTTCTTCGAATGAAAAATTCACATGTCACTCATACTTTCTCAACTAGTCAAATCAATCATCGATCTCAACAAGCGAGTTAACCATACCACTGAAAAGAACTTCTTTCCCTTCCTTTATTCCCATTATTCCTTTGCAGTGGAGGGAAAAAAATATTTTGTCAATGAATAACGTATTCAAATATTGTTCCAACATAAAATTCCCATTTTTAACTACAAACATTGACTATTAATATTAATTTTATGCAAACTACTACAAAGGAAACTCTAAGTAAATAAGAATT
Organism: Pinus albicaulis; assembly: GCA_034641835.2. NCBI lineage: Eukaryota > Viridiplantae > Streptophyta > Pinopsida > Pinales > Pinaceae > Pinus > Pinus albicaulis. The sequence continues at coordinate 298,118,606 of CM076572.1, forward strand.
AAATGTAGAAAAATGAAGCTTACAAACAGTTTTTTTTTTTTGAAATTCCAAAATCATCTTGTTCAGTTACTACACACTTTTCTCTTGCTTCAAGATCATTGATATTCGTGCCCAGATAAATAGAACTTTGCGATAATTGGTAAGTTCATATACATGGCCAAACATTACCATTTCTTCCAATAATTTTCCATAATAATGGAAATTTACTTAGCACAATAAAAAATCCCATCGACAAATTTTCCAAGAGCACCAAAATTTACTGCAATTTTTTTTAACGCTTTTTTTTCACTATGTTTTTTTGTTAACATACCTATTAACACCCAAGATGATGAAAATTGACAACTGTAACTAAAATTGCTAAAATTCGCCGCCATATTTTTCCAGATAAGTGTTCGAACTTCCTTTGTTTTTCTGGTCAATTTTTAAGACCTGAAAATCTATTGATAATGCCACACTCTAACCATAATTTTTTTAGATATTATAGTAAAAACTATCAAGATTTAGAATAAATAAATGATTCAAACACTTTCAACGTTCGATTTCTTCAAAATTTTCCAACCAAATCCCGTGGAGAAATTTGTTATCCGTGTAGTGTAGTCTAAAGAGACCACAAATTCACCCAAAAAATAGTGAAAGTTCCGCCATGATTTTTGTTAAAATCCCACAGAAATTTTGGAAAACATGGGTTACAACTATTAGGTTTTAATATTTTGGTCATCCAAGAAGTTTTTGATGATGCTAAATCAAATCTCTGAATTCCGGCAAAAAATAACTCTCCAGGTGAATTTGTAGCCTATATTCAACTACTCTCTACAACAAATGGACTTCATAATCGGTCCCACCACTTTGTAAAACCGAACCAAATATGATTTACGAATGACTTGACACATTTATTTTTTGCAAAACTTGACAAACATTTACGATGCAGTGAAAACCCTCTTCCACACAAACACATTTAATTTTAAACTCTTTATTTTTTAAAATTGTGAAAATAATATAATTACTTAAATTTAAAACTCATAAAAATATCAATAATACTACAAAAATAGAAAAATTACCTCACACAATGAATCAACTTTACAACTACTCTCCACTTCTTTATAAAACCAAACCAAATTTAATTATGAATAAATTTACACACTAATTTCTCACACTATTGTAATGAAAACCAAAATTTACAAAATACTATAGAGTATTAAAGAGAAAATCACGATGAACCAAAATCTCTCACAATTTCCAAAAGCGAACAGGAAAATAGGTATAGAAGCTTGCAATATTGTATAGCTTCTGTATTCCATAGATAACAATTTATATAAGGAAATAGAAGCTCATAAAATACTCCAAGCTCCTAAATGCAGTTTGCAAAGAGCAAGCACTACACACCCCACTGTCTTATTGCCATTGCAAATATTGATTTTCCCCTTACTATACCAACTATTTAAAATATTTGAAATCTAGTTTCCCTAGAAATCACCACATGCAACTATTTTATGTCTAAAACACAAAAATATAATTTTAATGTTGAGCCAAGATATCTTAATTCTTAACAAATATATTTTAATGTTAATGCATAAAATACTAGAACTTCATCAAATGCTTAGGTGTCTTGAAGATGAACTAGATATTGTAATATTGTATGGAATAGTTATTTAAATAGGAAAAAATACTGAATTTTTAAACATATAAGACTATTATTGTAAAGTAATGTCAGCCTAAGTAATTATAGAACTTGTGAATTTGATAAATCAAGAAAACAATGCAAAAAAAGATAATGAGGGCAAAAAAAAAAGACATAGCATAATACAAAACATAGAATTGGAACAAATAAAATAGTTTTTAGATTAAGTTTTTGTATAATGTCATTGTAACATTTGCATTGGTAGAAAAAAGTGTCTTTTTGTTGTGATGAGTACATTGCTAATATTGGTTTTACATGGGTATAATACATTCATTGATAATGAAAAATCAGATTGCAAATGTCTAGTAAAACGAAAGGGTTGTTAGGATGCTTATAAATGCAATGTGCGAATACTCTGCCACTGCCAAATTGCTTAAAAACGTAAACAAATAAACCTGTTAGTGTATAGACAAAACTATGTTTTGATGGTCTATCGTAAATGTGTTATGTATTTTGAATTTGCTCAAGATTTGAATAACATATTTTTTGTGTGTAGAATATTGGTTGTAGGAATTTACTCATAGTGCAGGTAATAGTTTTTCTAGTTAGAAGCCCCTCATAATACACTGTTTTTCATTCCTATCAGTTTCATGTATGATACAATTTAGACAATGAAAATAAAGAAAGCCAGAGTGTTTCTTGTAGGCAATGCAATAAAGCATTATATTATTTATAGTTCTAGCAGTTGTGACTGGAGTACTGCATTTTTTGCATACAGTTTCAAATGGCATTATATATAGGCTAAGAACTTTTAGATATTCTTGAAAATTTTGTAAAATTAATATAGAAAACATATACTTAGTAACACAAAATCAATTTTTTTTTTCTTATTTTTTGTTCTTTATCCATGTATATTTAAACAATATGATATATCTCATTATGCATATTACTCTTGGCGAGGAAAGCAACTTTCTTAGGCTATCAATTTCTTTTCCTATGTTCACTGCACAAATGAACGTTCGTTGTGATGCACAAAAAACTTTTTCTTGTTTTTTAACTATATTTTTTAGCAATATCAACGGAAAAATGTTTTTTACAAATCCCTTTTAATTGTAACACATGCTGAAATAAGTTTATCGTGTGTTTGAACTTGTTACATATGCAACATTTGTAAAACAATATATGAAAAGCGTACAATAGATGATGAATAATTTTTTCCCCGAACGTTGAAATATACAAACCTACATATACATAACTTGTTTTTTATTTCAATGAACTTTGTAACAATAAAAAAATTAAATAAAAAAAGAGTACTATGGCTCTGTCCTGTTCTCAATTTCCATCTTTGATTTCTAGAACATATTGGGTTTCCTAAATAGCAATAGCTATGCTTGTGCCTACTAGAAAGATATTTTCATTGCGTGACATATTTGCAATTTTCATGCTTGGGAAAAAATGGTACTTTTCACAAACAAGACAAATGTTTTATACACTGCGAAAATTATTTAGACGAATAATTTTCTCACAATCACCATAATCGTATTTATGCTTTTGAATAGTTTTGAAATATTTAATCAAAACACCGACATTTGTAATAAGATTTGACTCATGATGTTCGATTAACGATGTTGGCACAAGCAATGCTATTGTCATTTCTCTTTCTTATCTATTAAGTCTGCACGGAGTTTTGCTTTTGACGTAATTTTTTTGTCAAAAAATGTTCAATATGTAACCAAGACAACACCATGAATTTTTTTTCCAGTTATATTGTTACTGATATCTTCGATCAAAAATGACATAGAATTGACATCCCTTTTCCTAATTATAACCATTGAATTGAAATAATTTATTTTATTTTTTTAAGAAAAGAGAAAGCGAAGAAAAATGAAGGCAGGTAAAAAAAAGAGGAAAAAAGGAAAAAATGGTATAGGGTTAATTGATTTTACATAGAAGTACCTATTTGTGTTTATTTCTTCGATAGTTTCTGTTGATTTTTTTGTTTATTGAAATATTTACTTATTTATATTTATTTTTTATTTTTTATTTTCTTTTCTGTGGTACTGTTGGTTTGAGGGGTCTTGACCCAGGTTCAGACTTAAGGTTAACCAACAAAACCCTGTACTACTGGCCCTTTTGGAAATGGCCTGCTTGCGCAGGTCAAGGTCTCCATGGAAGTAGTATGAGAGGGTGCTGGAACCAGGTTTCTGCACCTTGAGAGAGAGATATTTAATGAAGTGGGCACCTTCAGATCTAAACATGCCTGCACTAAGGAAGCCCTAAACAGAAATCCTTAACAATATGTGTAACATAATAACTTGCGCAACCCGTAAATTATACAATAAGTACTAATAGGAGAAATATAACTAAGATCTATGAATTCATAGTCCTTATAATCATCTATTACAGGTACACACTTAATCTATAATCAACAGTTACTATTACAGAGATAACATACAAATAGCAGGAAATCAACATGTAGCACAACTCATAACATAACACAGAGATATTCCCATATCAAGAAAATGTCTTCTCATTCATTAATACTTCAGATTCCACCTACAGACTCTTCTACACACACACACACAACTAGTGGGGTCCGCACATAACATAACTAAGATCTTTGTGCACACAACCAGCAGGAGCCCTCATTCACACAAAAGTATCATAGATCCAACATTCTCATTCAGAATTTACCAAAAATTACTGCAAAATTATCATAGATCCAACATTCTCATTCATAATTTACCAAAACTTACTTCTAGACTCGATCTATTCGTCTATTTATATTATTTTAGCATTCACTATTCTATGGTCCGCAAACTATGGTTTACGTTCCCTTGGTCTACCCTTTGACCCATTACAACTCATTAGGGGCTTTGATCAACCCAAAAGCCCCTGCACTAGACTAAAATATTACAAAATATTACAAAAATATATCAAAATTGCGGTCAGGGGACCCCGCTCTAACAGGCACTACTCATCGCTATGTCCAAATTGCCATCCATGTCTACTGTGAAATAATTAGAATTCAATAACTTTTTCTTGTTCACAAATATTACACTAAGACCACTTCTTAAAAGAAAATCATAATTGAAACTAAGTAGCAACTGTCTAAAGAAAATGAAATAAGATAAAGAAAATTCATTAGTAATGTACTAAAATACTAGATGGATTTTAGTTTTAGAAAATACGCAAGTCTTATAAAAATGTTCAAAGTACTTTTTTCCTTATAAATGTTGTCCTGCATCATATGTTTCTTAGAATTTTTTTTTTATAGTTATAGTACGTTAAAAAATATGGCCCAAAAGAAATGGGAGCACAAAATAATAACAACAATAACGATTGTGTTCTATAATGCAAATATAATCGAAGTATAGTAAATAAAATAGAAACATGCCTCTTAGAAGATTTATGATTGTCTTTACGATATCCGTTATGCTTGTATTCATTTTTTCTACTATAAAGATTTGAGTTAGATCAAATATAGAGAAATAAGAAATTAAGAGTTTCTAATTCCATATCATGAAAGTACTTCAAAAATAAGATCTATATGACTATAACGTATTTTGTCCAATTTGTTTTTACTATTATCACATCATATAATATTTATTTTTTTCACATCATGACCATAGAATTTTCACTAATGCTACATGTTTTTTATTTTTGTTCTAAATGTTAGTCGTTCATGGTTTTCAGTTCCGAGAAAAATATCTTACAACCCATACAATAATTCTATTTGTAACCATATCTTCTGACTTGTGTTTGTAACGTGTATGCTAAAAAGATTTCCTAATGAACACCTGGCGAATGCTTCTATGAACAACACAATGAAAATTAGCAAGTGGTATTTTGACATTAGCATATGAATATTAAACATATGTATTAGACACTATGTGTTGGTTCAGCTTAATGGCCTGAGTATATAAATTTCCTTATTAATGGTTGTTAAGTATGAAATAAAAACACTCCTCTATCAATTAACTGAACTAGCACTCATATTGCTCTCATAAAATAATTCTTCACTCTAACATAAGGAATCAATTTAAATTAACAAAAAATATTCTTAATTTCTACAATCGAAAGACAAACCTACTGAAATTAAAGGCTTGATGAAAACCAATTTAAGTACAATTCTTGAAATAAAACATTTTCAAATAAGGAAATTCTAATTCTAATTATTCAAAAGGCAGAGTTAAGCGATCATCAAAACCTAATATATAAGAAATGGAAATGTAATACTACAACTTGAAATGAAAAAAAAAATTAATCCTTAAAATATCATACCTATTCAATCTTGCTAAGAAATAAAATGCATTAAAAACCACACTTCTACCTTAAGCTACTACACGACTAGTTTTGGAAACAATTCAAATCGATCTATGAATGCTTAAAGGAGAACAAAATATCTAACAAAATTCTCTAAAATTATGAATGAAATTGAATTTCTATCACACTGATATGAAATCAATCTCTATGCTACAACACTGAGAATATAAATCAAATTTACTCTATTTGTTCGGGAATAAAAACTATATTTTAATGATTCAAATTAAATCACACTGACGATGCTTGAAATCAATCCCTATTCTCTAATACTGGAAATGGAAATAAATCTAAGATGCTGGAAATTAATATTTAAATTGAAATCACATAGAGCCTGTAAATGGAACCATGCATTAATCAACTCAATCAACGGGAAATGCCGACATTAAATGACACTACCTCAATTCAAGAAACAAACCATATTGTTTGATATAAAACACACATACAGATTTTGATAGGATCACGATGTTTCTATAATAAAATCAATCAATACACACACATGATCTATTAATACAAGCATTCAAAAGCATAGTGAATCTATATGTATGTATATACGAAATACTCACTCATCGAACCATACTTCGAATTGCAAATTAATCATTGAATACAAATTTATTCAAATTCTTGCAATACGTTATGATCTATTCTTAGAGTGTGCTTCATAATGTATCGTTGAACACCCTAGTGATGATTATATGGATTCAGATTTCCCAAAGGGATCATAGCATTGCTCTGCGCATGATCTATGTGATCAATAACAACATATAAATTCATATCTACATAGAAAAATATTGATTCAGTGGAATATCAACTTGTCTTCCTTGCTGCCAGAAGAAGCACCAATCACTCCAAGCAAGGAAATAGAACGAACACAAGCTTTTAGGGTGGCACTGCTGGTACAAGAATTTGAGCTAATCGAACAAGAAGTGGACTAGTGGAACAGGAAATGTACACCTGGTGTCCTGTTTAAGGTAACTCCTTCTCTCATTTTCAGTTGCTTCACTTTCGAATGAATCCATACTCAAATGTGTTTTAGGAAGAATTCTCTCATTGCTGGTGCTGGAATTGTTGACCTGCCACCAAGAAATAATTTATTAATGGAATTTACACATGAATACTCTTGAAATTAACTAATAAGAATAATTCATAAATTAATAGATATTGTCTCTAAATTCCTCTAATCATCCACTTAAAAGGAAAAAAACACCAGGGATAATCATATAATTATGTGATAAATATCATGAAAATTTGGGCAAAAATGCAGCTCAAAATCCCCCCACGTTGAACTTCTTGCACTTCCTTGTGCAAGCCAAACTTTTAAACGATAAAACTATGAAATAAGGCAGGGAAAATGTTAGCAAATATTTTAGCAAGTAAGGATGAAGATGTCTAATATGGTAATGCATTCATTAGCTTGCAACATCACTGTTACAATACCAGCTAAAACCATGTGAAAGTATCGATTTTAGGAATGATAAAACGAGATCAGGTACCAAAAGTAGACATTATAGAGAAAAAGAGTGTTTCAAATACTCGTCACCTTGTCCCAAATGAATTCCATGTTTTGTTTCTGCCCAAAGTCTTATGATAAAAATCAAATTTTGTTGAAAAGGTGCAATTTCTCAAATACTACCACAGGTTTCATGCACCTACTATAGAAATATTGTACCTAGGTTATGTAGCACATATTTAGAGGCAACTACCATCAATACACATTGCTGCCAATCATTGAGTATTTCATCACTCTAATCAAAATGAGTTATAGTTCCAGAAAAGGAAATAAAAATACAATAATATGACACTTCCCTGGACTAATCAACAACCTTTTTATTGAGCACTCTAAATTTCGTTGTCATTCGGATTCAAAACTAAATTTCCTCTTAATATAGTACAAAGAATTACCTTCACTAAGGGCACCACATCATTTACATATTCTTGATTTTTTGAAATACAAAACTCAAAGCATCATGTTCAAATCGTCTTAAAACCATTTTCCAAGAAAAAGGATGAGTTTTAGGGAAAGAGAAGGATAACCAAGTGAATTATAGTATGCAATTAACTTTAATATTGTTGGGTGTGGAGCCTGATTTTCTTCCAGATTCAGAGATCCTTGTTTTAGTTGGATGTATACCCCAAGAAAATTGTACACCCTTGCACGCGGGGGGGGACATTTCCCCCCCGCGGGGTCCGGGGGGGCCTACCCCTCTGGTTGGGGGGTTCGGGGGCTAGCAGTCCCTCGGCGGGGGTTTCGGGGGCAGCGCCCCCGAAGCCAAAAATAGATGTAAAATTGCCTTGTAAAAGTATAGTAATTTCTAGTCAATCTAGGCTTTTCATTAGGCGGATGATCTGACGGTAGAAGTTATGTTTAGTTTAGGGTTTTTTGCCCTAGAAGGCAACCCCTCACTTTTATGAGGGTATTTTATTATGGCTACGTATGGTATGTGTATTCTTTGAGCGAGAAACATATAGGGAGACTGTGAGATAGAACAGAGGATATTACAGCGGATCTGCTGCAGGTTTTGTCTCTTCATTTTTGTTGGATAATAGAAAGGAAGGACTGGCTGTTCGGGGTGGACGTAGCCCAAACTGGGTGAACCACGTATATATGTGTCTCTCTAGTTTTTATGTGTTTTGTGTGCTTGTATTTTCAGCATATTTTATGTGTTTCATTGCTATGTAATATTTAATTTTATAACAAATACCACATACATGGCCCTGCTACCTACAGGTGTCCATAACCTCAACAGGGATGTCTTTTGACCCATCGAAATGTTTGCGTCCCACTTCTTAGGAAAGGATTCAGAGTTAGCATATTTTACTTTTAGATGAAGGCCACTAAACTAGCTTTGTAACCAACTGATGGCAGTGCCAGTCACTAGAAGTAACATGGATGAACAAGCTGACTCGTGATGAGACCTTCTGTCTTCCATCTTTTAGGCTGAAAGCCATTACTCTGGCTTGGTGACCAAGAGCAGGTAATGTCATGCATGCTAGGTCACATGATCATGGTAGGTCGGATCATCACGAGACCTCCTTTAATTCCCTAAATATTTTCTAAAATATTATTCTGATTAACATTAAAAGGCTACTTAATAAGTGAGGAGACAAATCTACTCCTTAAGAGTACACGATGGCATGCAATTTTTTTAATAACTAATCATTACTGGCTAGTTTCTCTACCCTAAAGAGTTATTAAAGATATCCCAAACGATGACTGAAATATTCTTTGAGTTAAGAATGCTAGTGTTCTTATGAATAGCTCATTATGATATTTACAAGAGTGGTCCACGATGGGGGTTTTCCAATAATACCTTCTAAGGGAAAGTGAAAATATATATCTCAGATGAAAATTTATTAGAGTGATTAATACTGGTTACTTTTGCAAAATTATAAGGTATTAGAGTGAATCGTACTCAACAAGATGTGTCACAGATGTGTGTGTTAACAACCAATGTGGATCAAAAGAAGTTTTATATGCTATACTTGGAAAACCAAAATCCTAATAGAATTATAATAACTTTATTCATTAATTCCCCTACCTTACTTTACCCTAAGAGGAGAAAGAATCTGTTTTAAGTATAGGAGTATTTCCAATGAAGCCATGTGCGTAACAAAATGCTGATTATACCCACACTTAGTTTTAAAGAATAGATTTCATGATATACCAAAGCATGAGAAACTAGTTGCTTCAATTGATATGGTACTAAGGGTTTCCGAATGAAGAGGAAATAATATGGCTTGATGATTGCTCAAAATCAGGATTCAATGGAATCCACATGTTCAGGATTCTCCAACTAATGCAAATATTTCACAGTTTGATAGTCACTCTCCTGGAGGCACAAAGAATTTGGTGAAAGACAAAAGATAAATCCCTCAGATTCAAGCTCAAATATTTGATTTTCAAATTGACAAGAATGGTTGAGAGAGATTCTATAGTTTTGAGTTTCAACAACAATTTTAGAACAAGTTCCAATGAAATATTGCTCCTCTAATGGTATTTGAATTACATTGTCCTGGGGTGAATGTTCTGCGGTAATGGGGGAAGTTTCCAAATTCATTTCCTTTCCAGACATGGAAGGTGAAACATTTTGTTCAATAGGGGAATCAACGGGAAGAATAGTTGGTTCAAAATGTTGTGAAACCTGATGGTTTAGATTAGAGTTTTGGTTAATTCTTGGACTAAAATTTGGATTTGGATTGGGATTAGGCTTTGGACTAGGGTTAGGTCTAGGTTTTAATTTAGAATTAGGGTTAGGTCTGTGGTATGGATTAGGGTTTTGAATAGGACTAGGGTATGGATTAGGGCTAGGGTAAGGTTGCACATGCGGCTGGGACCATGGAGGAGGATAAATTAATGGTACATTGGAAAGAAATTGAGGTTGTTGTTGGTGCTCATATGATTGAATTTTGATGGGAGATTCCACTAGAGATAAGGATCTAAATGATTCTTGAGGCCATGGAGATATCTGGCTTGAGGATTACGGATAAGGAGAGGGCCACTATGGCCATGAAATAGGATATTCAATTGAAGGGGGATCAAAATTTTTCCATGAAGCTGCAGGATTATAACCATGTTGAGGAAATTTCTCAAGAAAATAAGCATTATTCCAAGTATAAAATGATAATGTGTTTTGAGTTATACATGATAGTTTATTTGATTCCTTACTTGATTTCTTGAGTACCTGTAGTAATCCTAGTAGTGATGGGAAAAATTTTGTTAAATGATCCTCCTTGTAAATTTTGAAAACTTTCAGACCACTAAATGGGCACTTTCCAAGGAAGTGCTTCTTTCTACAGTTGGTGCAAAGGATAAGCAGTGGTTCTTCATCTTTCTTTTGTTCCTGCAAATCATCCAATTTTGAAATCAAAAATTTAATAATATTGAATTTACATTCAAGCAAGGTGTTAAATTATTCTTTTGTTAATTCCTCATTGGATGAGTTGTCTGTCTCTATAGTAGCATGAAAAATCCTCATTGAATGATTCCTCAAAATACCATTTTCTTTTTCTCAACATGACAACTGGTATTTATGTCATCACATGGATTAGTACACAAGGGTTCTTACAACACCCCAACAATGATATAACGTTGAAGATTGGATTCTGAAGATAAATGAATTTAAAAGCTATTGGCTAAAATAAATCTCACCAAACTTGCATAAAAAATAAATTTTCAAAAAAGGAAGGAAACGATGTGTTGAGGAAAACGCTGAAGCAAAGAAATATTTAAACTATTGAAAGAAAAAAATTTCGGAAATTAAACATCTCATAAAATATTTCGGACTGTTATAAGGCCTACTTCTACTTTTACACATAAAGAAAAGGAAAATAAAGTTCAAGTATATGCAAAAATGGTCAGAATTTGGAGCAACGCCACAAAAGTGGATGAGTGGCTCTTCGCTCATGTCTTACCATACACTCTCCTCCCTCTGATGTCCTGCAAGACCCTTGAAACTCTGTAATAATAATTTTACCTGAATCAAAATACAATTCCTCGACAACGATGTAAAAATGTTGAGAGTTTTAATTGGATAATTAAAGCTCTTAATATTTAATTGTTAATCTAGGAGTCGTAAACACAAGTTGTAATACATTTTGATTTAGCTTAATGGTAAGAGTATATAAATTTCCTTAATAATGGTTGTTAAGTACAGAATAAAAACACTCCTCTATCATTTAAGTAAACTAGAACTCATATCGCTCTCATAAAAGAATTCTTCACTCTAACATAAGCAATCAATTTAACTTAACACAAATTATTCTAAATTTCTACAATCAAAAGACAAACATACTAAAATCAAAGGCTTTATGACAACCAATTTAAGTACAATTCTTGAAATAAAATATTTTCAAAGCAGGAAATTCAAACTCTAATTATTTAAAAGGCAGAGATAAGATATCATCAAAACCTAATATCTAAGAAATCAAAAGGTAATACTATAGCTTGAAATTAAAACCAAAATTAATCCTTAAACTCTCACACCTATTCAATCTGGCTTAGAAATAAAATGCGTTAAAAACCACACTTCTACCTTAAGCTACTACATGACTAGTTTTGGAAAAAATGTAAATCGACATATCAATTCTTAAAGGAGAATGAAATATGTTAGGTCCATATATTACTAATATAGTCCGTTATTGTTGTTATTGTAACACCCTTATTGTTATTTTTGTACCCTTGTAACCCCCATATTGTTACTATTGTGCCCTTAAATTATTATTGTTAGGTCAACTAGGATTACATTGTGGCCCCATGGACTCCTATATATAGAAAGGAGGTTTTTTCATTTGTATGATCCAAGAATTGTTCATTTATGTAATGTATTAGAGGTTTCCCCCTCGAAGTGGCTATTTCTAAGGCATTGATCTCTATTTTCTTCCATTTTTGGAGTTGGTTTCTTAACATTTGGTATCAGAGCTTTGGATTCTAGGGTTTCGATGCTCCAAAAAGGTCATAGTGGAATTTTCACCATAAATTTATTTCTACGAAGGTTCAGAAGATGATATTTTTATAGAGAGAGGCTGAAATCTTGAGGAAAGTCTTGTAAAAATTTCAAATCTTGGTTCACAAAATTTTCAGAGATATGATCTGTGGAAGTTAGGGTTTTTTTAGGTTCCCGAATTTCATCTCAAAGAGGGGACCTTGGGAAAATATTCATAACTCTCTCTCTGAGCATCAAATTGGAATTCCATAAAAAGTGGTAGGAAGTACACGTACTGTAGTTTCTTGTATATCAATTTCAGAATAGAAGGAGGAAACAGTGACATGCGGCACGCTATACAAGTTCGCTCTACCGAACTAGTCCATAATTAGGTCATTGTGGGAGATTGGGCATAAATTTTCTTTGAAGAATTCAAATCAGGTCAGACCTGTGGCATTCGAAATAAGATTTAGAGGGCTAATATAGGACCGAATTTCAGATATTGAAGATTTGAAATTGTAGAGATAATTCAGTTTTAATATCGAGATCCTAAAAAGAAAGAAAAATGTGTGTATTTGTTAAAGAAATTTGCATAATTTTTTTTTGAAAAATTAGTTGAAGTGATTCCAAGGGCATATTGAAGCATCGATATTAGTATTGATTTATACAATTCCTCCCAAAAATAATTCGAAACCCATTAAGCCCTCATAAATCTATACTATGACGCATGAAGATGAATAATTGCAGTATGAGATATCAAGATTGCATTACCATGTGCAACAAATTTCGATATTACAAAGAGCAATCAAAGATGACATAGATGGTTTAAAAGCAAAAATGGAGGCTAATTTGGATGGTTTGAAGGATCAAATGAAAGTTAATATGAATGATAAAATAGTGGAAGATCACATCGAGCATCAACAACAAGTTCTCCAACTCTCAAAGGATAACCTAACTTTCGTAGAATCGAATGAAACAACAAGAATATCAACATCGCAACGAAAGAATTTATGAAGCAGTAAAAAAAAGAAGAACAAGAAACTACCAAATAGATCAATTTCAGAGCATCTCAGCAAGTGGAAGAACTTACTTGTTGAAGATTCCACATGGGAGAATAAGAATTTTATACAGAAGCACCTAGAGCTACTCAAGCATTGAGGACAACACTTTTTTGAAGGGGAGGAGCATGTTAGGTCCCTATATTACTAGTATAGTCCCTTAATTTTGTTAGTGTAACTCCCTTATTGTTAATTTTGTACCCCTGTAACCTCCATATTGTTATTATTGTGCCCTTACATTATTATTGTTAGTTCAGCTAGGATTACATTGTGGCCCCATGGACTTCTATATATAGAAAGGAGGTTTTTTCATTTGTATCATCCAATAATTGTTAATTTATGTAATGTATTGGAGGTTGAATCCTCAAAGTGGATATTTATAAGGCGTTGATTTCACCTTTTTTCCATTTTCAGAGCTAGTTTCATAACCGAATATTTAACAAAATTCTCTATGCTTATGAATGAAATTGAATTTCTATCACACTGCTATGAAATCAATCTCTATGCTATAGCACTGAGAATGGAAATATATTTCTCTAAGCTTATTTTTCAGGACTAAAAACTATATTTTAATGACTTAAATTAAATCACACTGCTAATTCTTGAAATCAATCTCTATTCTATAGTACTCGAAATGGAAATAAATCTGAGATGCTGGAAATGCATATTTAAATTGAAATCACACAGAGATTGTAAATGGCCCCACACATTAATCAATTCAATCAATGGGAAATGCCGACATTAAATCACACTAACTCAATTCAAGAAACAAACCATATTGTTTGATATCAAACACACACACAACTTTGGCTAGGATCATGATGTTTCTATAATAAAATAAATCAATACACACACATGATATAATAACATTACCATTCACAAGCACAATTAATCTATATGTATGTCTATAAGCAACTCATCAAACCATACTTTGAATTGCAAATTAACCATTGAATACAAATTTATTCAAATTCTTGTAATGCGTTATGATCTAATCTCAGAGTGCGCTTCATAATGGATGGTTGAACACCCGAGTGATGATTAGATGGATTTGACTTTCCCAAAGGGAACAAAGCATGGATTTTCACATGATATATGTGATCAATAGCAACATATAAATTCATATCTAGTTTTTCTATTGATGAGTTCAATTCTTACAATGATAAAAAATAATTGGTAGTCAATTATATACCTCACGCAATGACATGGAGGAAACTCACATTAACTAAATTAACAGGTTGATTTTATGAATTGATCGCAGAAATATCTATTTTAACTAATAATGAATCTTGATCCTAGATGGTGGTGGGCCCTACCACACTTGGGAAAGCTTAAAACTACTTACAGTAAAGATAGGATTAAAATACGTAAATCAAAGACTCATAGTGAACCATAACTGACAATGATCTGAATCAAAGCATACCCATACTTTATTACTAGAATAGAGTCCTCAAAATACACAATAGAATGCTTTTAATTATATTCCACAACAAATAATCTCCAATGCTCCCAAATCAATGTACAAAAATCCATTTTATAGCAACAATGTTGCCCAGATTAAGGTGGAACGACTGTGTACATAATTTAGGATTATGGTTAGTATAAATTAGTTAAAATCGGAAAAGAATATTTTCTTTCCTATTTGAGTTAGTGTGATCCTGACTTCTAGAAGAATTTTTACCATCACATAGCTTAAAATTCCCATTTTCAACTACATTACATACATGCGTAGTATTGGGCCAATTCCTTCAAGTTGGGGTTGCTGTGAATGATCTCAGGTTCGCCATTCTCCAACATCCACACCAAATGCTCGAAAAACACAACCTCGTAGAATAGTGAGAAGTTGTCCTTCCATCTCTTATTGATGATTTCCCTCAACAATGGATGCTTTATGTACTCAGTACTTATAAAATATCGTCTTCTAAATTTTTCAACATACACTATTTTACATCCCTCGGGTGCTTATGCTAGTCTATTTGTAGGGAGGAGGTTGGACGAACTTTCTTGGGATACATTAATTTCATCCCACTCATTGGAATTATCATGGTATACTGGACGAGAATGGTGACTGAGGTTAGTGGACGTGCGCCCCACAGTGGGGCACATGTACAGTAACCTCACGTTCGCCATTCTCCAACATCCACACCAAATGCTCGAAAACCACAACCTCGCAAAATAGTGAGAAGATGTCCTTCCATCTCTTATCAACAATTTCCCTTAGCAATGGATGCTTCATGTACTCATCACTTATAAAATATCATCTTTTACATTTTCCAACATACACCATTTTACATCCCTTAAGCGCTTCTACTAGTTTGTCTGCAGGGAGGAGGTTGGACGACCTTTCTTAGGATACATTAATTTCATCCCAGTCGTTGGAATTATCATGGTATATTGGACAGGAATGGTTATTGAAGTTACTGTATGTGCACCCCAAAGTGTTCCCTAGGCTGTGCCACATGTTCATTATGCTCTTGATCTTCAGCATATTTCCTAATGTATGCACCATGTTAAGGGCCAGTGCAAGATAATGTAGCTTGGTTAGAATGCCTGCACTTTTTGGTAATATGCCAGCTCTCTTGGACAAGGGTTTCATCAATTTTTGTAGTAAAATATACAACTATCATGGTCCAAAAGAGCAATAAAATTGCATTTACATAGAAAAATATTGATTCAGTGGAAGATCAACTTGTCTTCCTTGCTACCATAAGAAGCACCAACCACCCCAAGTGAGGAAATAGAGCGGGCACAAGCTTTTAGAGTTGCACTATCGGTACATGAATTTAAGCTAATGGAACAGGAAGTGGACTAGTGGAACTCGAACTATACACCTTCTGTAATGTTTCAGGTAACTCCTTGTCTCATTTTCAGTTGCTTCACTTTCAAATTAATCCATACTCAAAAGCATTTCAGGAAGCATTCTCGCACTGCTGGTGCTGGAATTTTTCACCTGCCACCAAGAAATCATTTATGAATGGAATTTACACATGAATACTCTTAAAATTAAGTTATAAGAAGAATTCATAAATTAATAACTATTTCCTCTAAATGCCTCTAATCATCAACTGAAATGGACAAAAACACCATGTATAAGCATATAATTATGTGATAAATATCGTGAAAATTTGGGCAAAAATGTAGCTCAACAATTATTAATAATATTTTAGTTGTAAATAACATATATGTTCATATTTTTGAATATGTTTCAAATTAGGCATTTGTGTGGAAGTGTGGAAGAAGTCCATTGTATGGAGAAATATTTCAATGTGTCATTTGCCACTCTTGGCACTAAAGTATTTTATTGTTAATAATTTAGTATTAAACAATGAATATTTGTTATTCGCAATAACACCAAAGAAAATGATGGAATTATACAATATTGTTTCTAATATTTTAGCAAAATATTTTATTTCTAAAGTTTTAGTATATTAAACAATGCATATTTGATGTTCACAATAGGACCAAAGTAAACACTATAATAATATGATATTTCACTAATATTTTAGCGGAATCCATATTTCATCCACTTTTCTTCCACACACGCTATATCTAGACACCCTTTCTCAACTTATTTCTCCCACATAGTTCGTACTCTGCATAATGAAACATAATAATATTCACCATTCTCCCGCACATACTCCATCCTTCATAAACATTTATACGATATACAAACTGGGAATTGCAAACTTATCTTTGCACAATGAAATATTAAGAAAATATTTTTCCGGGAAATCAACAAACATTTCCCATGTTCTACATAGTCAAAGGTCTGCACAATGAAACATAATAATAAAACTAGATTAACATTAATAGTTTAAAATTTAATTCCCTATACACCCATCGTTTAAAATCTATGTTGATGTATATGATATTATTGGTGATATTTGTATTTCCTAATATCTTTTTGTATTTGTGCAGATAGGTTTGTGTTGCATCTAGACAGTTTTTTCCGCCTTGCTTGCTCCACACAACGACGACTGCAGAACTTTTTCCATATGCGCTACATATAGACACTTAAATATATCTTGTAGAAAGGTCCACATTTCGTCTACTAAAGGATTTTATTGTTAATATTTTAATAGGCAATTGGCGTATACAATATTATTGGCGATATTCATATTTATGAATATCTTTTTCTATTTGTGCAGAGAGGTTCGTATTTTATCCACATTACTTGTTCTGTATTTCTTGCTTCATACAACGATGATTGCATATCTTTTTCTATACATGCTATATCTAGACACGTAACTCTATTGCGTATAGAGGTCTGCATTTCATTCACTAAAGTATTTTATTACTAATATTTAGTTAAGAAAATTAACGTATATGGTATTATTGGTGATATTCATATTTTTGAATATATTTTTGTATTTGTGTGGATAGTTCCATATTTAAAATACATTTGTGTCTTAGCTCATGCTTGTTCCTCACAACGATGACTACACAACGTCTTCCATACACACTATATCTAGATACATAACTCTATTTTGCGGAGTGGTTCACATTTTGTTCATATTTCTATTTCATTTATTTCATCCACTAAAGGATTTATTTCTAGTATTTTAGTAAGAAATTAATGTATATGATATTATTGGTGACATTCATATTTGCAAATATCTTTTTTGTATTAATTTGGATAGGTCTGTATTTCATTCACATTCCTTATTCGAGACTACTTTCTTTGCACAATGACAAATGCACAAATTCTCCTGTATGTGCTATATCTGGACATGTAAGTCTATTGTGTGGAGAGGTCCACATTTCGTTCACTAATACACAACTGCTTTCCCAAACATTCTACAAACTACATAATATTCTTGGTTCCCCCACACATATCCGATTCTCCGTAAACATTCATATGATATATGATCTGGAAATTTATAAAAGTATTTCCACATTTGTTCTCTGCATAGGACGTGCACACATAAAACCACCTTCTCACAACTACTTACACACTCAATAACATCATTCGATTAGTAATTGACATTTTAAACTGTTATTCTTTGAATTATTAGACCTATCCTAACTACACACTTATTTTATTGATCGCTTAGTAGGAAGGTACATATTTATACGTTTTATACTTCCATACATCCTGTTATCACTCCAGTAATTATCTAGTTGTGATATTTTTTGTTTTTATCTGAGAAAACTAGAGGTAACCACAGACCAACTTTTAAACTCTAGGATCTAACCTTCTTAGGGTTCAGAGAGGGTTCTCTCTATAAGATTTAACTTTGTTTGTTTTTATAAAATATTAGGCTAGTTATGATTGTGTAGTTGGTTTTGGTTTTGGTTGGTTTGGTGGGAAAAATCACTAGAAGAGATGGATAGTGGGAAATCTATTTGTCCATTGGGCTGAGGAGTCAAAAGTCAAGCAGACGGAACTAGGATCAAGGCCAAAAAGTCAAATGTTTTTAGGGCAAGATAGATAACCCTTGGAGACCTTTGAAAGTTGTTTTGTAAGATGGTATGATCGGGTTAAAGAGAAATTAAGGGTTCTTTGATTCGGAAAAGAGAAGTAGTAGGCAGAGGTCAAACAAGACAGGGAGAAATTAAGGGTTCCCTACACTGGAAATTAGATGAAAACATAGAAACGAAAAATAGTTAAGACAGGGTGCTTTTAACAAATCCTGAAGTAATCCTCCTATTCATTCATTTAAATTTAGAATACATAATGGATTTCATGTAACAAAGAAAGATAACAATGACAAATTTAGAAAATACTTCACTCCAAATAGCTCATCACATGAATCCTGAAATATGATGCTAGTTGATCTAATCCAGTCTGCTACTCGAAATTTGAACACAAAAGGCCTTCAAGTCCACAAAAATTACTATAGAAATATTCAACAATTTATTCCACAATAATACTTCTAAAGATGAAGTATTTATACATAATTGTTTATAAAATATCCTAGAATTCTTCTCGTAATTATCTAAGGGAAATAAAATATTTTTACAAAAATAATAGAGATAGATGCTTAACAAATTGGCAAGTTGTCCTATCTATCCAAAAGAAATAGAAACTGATTGAGGATAAGAAGCAGTTGGCTGCCTTGTTGTCTTTCTAGATGGCTTTAGATATTTCAAGTCTATTTAGAAATCTGATCTGCTTTAAATGATACTCTTTTAATGATTCTCTTTAAACTTTGATACTCTTTAAACTCTGTAAAAGATATTTATTGTTGCAAAAATCTATTTGAATGCAAATTTTAGCAAATTGTTTTCAATGTTACCTTTCTGCCTTTTTACCTTTTAAAGTAAATCTGTTCATGACTCCCAAACTTCATCACTTGGAATTTTTATTTTCTTCAACTTTTTGAAATTTTCATCTGCTTCTATGTACCTGGAGAAATTTGGTTTGATGACAAACAAGTGTTTAATTTCATGTTGTAAATAGATAAGTCCTTAAAAATTCTAAGTAGGACTTTTCCTGTTGGAATGCCTTGTCCACCACCTGCTTTTTCAACTTGTTCCTTGGCATATTCTCTGATATTTTTGTTATAATCTTCCTGAGGCATCAACTTGTCATTGATGATCAAAATATTTGGCAAACTTCTTTGCCTCAAATTTTCAAATTTGACCATAAACCTGGTTATGGAAATGTTCATTTTCTCACACTTTTCTTCCAACTGCTTCATCAAGTTCTTTTTGGTTATAACCTTCTTTATCTCAAGGATAGTTTCAGTTCTATCAGTAATTTAAAGTTCTTCCAATTATTGCCTGCTCTTGCTGTTGAGGAATTTCATCAGTTCTAAAGCTTGTTCTGGTTTGTTATCCAATTCATCTTTAGTCTTTTGGATCTCTTCTAATTCTGCTTTTAGTAAGTCTCTTTGTTCAAAAATCACTTGGATGGAGGGCCATACATCATTGATGGCTTCTATGATTTTGTTCCACAAATTATTTTTCACATAGGAAATTTGTTCCTTTAAGGTCAATTCCTTCTGCAATTTCTTCAATTCTTCATTGAATCTGATGGCCTTTTGAATTCTCAAGATTTTGTACCATTTGTTTTAATCTATTGATTTCGTTTGTCTTAAGAGACATTTCTTCCATGGCCTTTACCGGTTTGTTGGCCTCATTTGTATGGTGAACTGTTGTTGTAGATAATTCTATAGTTGAGGTTGTGGATGAAGTTACTGGCACTGCAGTAGCCAGTGATTCTTTGGGTGCCAACTTTTCAGCTAAATTTCAAGGCACAATTGTAGTGATTATAGAAATAATTGTAGGAATTTTTTGTTCTTTTTATGTTTCTTTTTCTTGGACAAGTTTTTCCATTTGAATCTCCATTTCCTTGATTTGGGCTGTCAACTGAAAAATCAAATTCATCATGTCATCTTTTTCTTTCTGTCCTTCTATTATTTCATTGGTTTGAGGATGTTCACTTTGAAGAAGTTTAAGTTGTTTCCTCAAAGCTGCAATATACTCATTCTTTTTCTTCACTAATAACTCTGTTGCTTTGACATTAGCGGGGTCATATCCCACCTACAAAACCAGTTCTTCCAAGGATTTTATCCTGAGATCTTTAGCATACAAAGATGCTTTGTCGAATTTCATCTCATATTTAATATTGGAAATGGTGTTTTGGAGTTTCTGAGCACTCATGGATTTAGTTGCAACAATATAGTACAACATTTCTGAAGTCTGTCTATGGAATTCAATCTGATTAAGAGCATGAATTTTTTCTGTTGGGATTTCTACATCATTTTTCTTATAATCTGCCACTGTCTTTGGAGATTTTTCTGTTGGCTGCAAAATTGACATGATTAGATTTTGATTTGAATAATCAAATGCAGACAGAAGTCTATTTTGACTAGTTGGTGTTTGCTTGAGATATTGAGAATAAATATTGTTTTTTATCTCTTCATTCTTTAGCTTGATCTATTTGTACTTTTATTTGATTCCTAGATTTTTCTCCTCGGATGCCTGTGAGGAAGAGGCTTCCATGCTTGTACTTTCTATCAACTGTGCATCTTCAGTATCAACTTGTTCTTCATTATGTTTCTTAGTAAGCGACTCATTTATGATGATAGTGGCAACATTTGTTTCTGGAAAATCTGTGTTTTGAATCTATAATACATGTTTCTTCCTCATCAATGGTTACTTTATCTTTACCCACTGAATTTAAATTAGGCCTTTTGTTGTATATTAACTTGAATTTAGTTTCAGTTGTAGTTTCAGCAACATAGGCACCTTCTTCCCTTACTCTCTTGGTGGATTTTTTTGGCTGATCTGTAGTCTCTAAAGTGTGACTAATATCACTTTTATTCACTGCATCTATTAAAGTATTATCTGTCCACTCAGTCTGATTTGCATATTTTTGTATCTCTGGCTTTGTTTCATGAATGAAGGGAGTTAAATTACATTTAACCCTTATTTTACTTAGGATCCCTTGTGGATCATAATTCCAAGGAAAGCTTTCTTCAAATTTGAATTTCAATAGCTACTTATCTGCTTCTTTTTCTGCATCCCTATGATTGCAGATGAATGACCCTAACTGATTCTTTAATTTGAACTGAGTTTTCTTCTTTGCTGCCATGAATTTTATAGAATCAGAGTTTAGGATTTGCTTGATATACTCCAAGGAAAATATTCTCATTGAAACATGTTTGGGTAATTTGTAAGGTAACAAATTTGACCCAAAAAATCTAATCTCAATATGTTTTTCATATAAGTACCAATCACCAACTTTATTATGCTCTGACAACTGTAATATCTTCTTCATTTCTTCATTTATCCTTGGTTGTTCTATTTTTTTAACATTTTGATCACTGGATGTATGAATAATTCTAAAAATTCTGCATAAGTGAAATCTGCACATTCTTTCATGAGCAAAGTAGTCCAGAAAATGACAGAAAGAGGATTTCCCTCTATGTCAAGTTTTTGAAGAGTAACTGGAAAATTATCTAATTGAAAATATAAAAACATGTGGAAGAGGAAGGATGTGTATCTGAACACTCCTTCAATTGGAAAATTGATCAATTGATAACGAATATTGTCTGCAATGTAACCAACATAATCAAAGATTACAGATGGGGGTTGTCATGGGGTAAAATTGGATAAGAAACCCAAGATGGATTCATCTGTGTGTTCATTAGTAAAGTGGCCTAGGATGAAGGAAAGCATGGAAATCACATGTCTTGAACATTCTGGGAATATGGGGGATTTATTTGAGGAATTTTTACATGCAAAGGCACAAATGTCTGGAAAATCATGAATCTATTGGGAAAATCAAGGCCAATATATAACTTGGTAAGGGCCTCTATAGACAAAGGGACTGCTTGAGGATTAGGTTTAAGTTGTAGCATTTAGTTAATGGATTCAACAGTAATGGTGAGAAGAACTTCTTTGTTGGAATTTACTATGGCTCTCTGTTCAGGCACATAATACTGTTGACATAACCTAATGACTTCTTAGCATGGATGAGTTAATGGAACAACATATTTGGGCAAGTGGGATTCCCAATTATGGAATTTTTCTTTATTATCTAAGGACTTCTCATAGCTCTAGTTATGAATATCTAGTAGATTAAACTCAATAATTGGGTCTGCTATCTTGTAATCAGTATCAGCTAAAGGAACGTTTTCAATGTCTATGACAGGGGGTTGCAAATGATTTACGACAATAGAAGTCTTAGAAGTCATGGCTGGAGTTTATTTTGGCAATTTGGAACCTTCAGGATTGCTAGAGCTCTGCTTTTTAGGCATTTTGGCTACTGCTACAAGTTTAGACAGTTTGTAGAAGTAATTTTACTTTAGTAGAGGTTTCTCGGATAAAAATGGGTAAAATTTGGGCTTCTCTTGGGTTTTTCTCTTTAATTTTAGATTCTTAACAATATTTATAGATTTTTATTGGTTTAGATACAAGAAACAGGGGTTTCTTGGGCTTTTTAACTGAGAAATTGGGCTGAAAACATTTTAATTTAGGGACAAAGGCTTTAGGATGCATTTAGAGTATTTCTGGCTTAAATTTAGAGTTAAAACATTTTATAGAAACTATAGAAACTCACAATTTCTCTTTAAAACAATGCACAACAAGAAACAGGGTTTTTGTAGAAAATTTGACAGGGTTTGGCTTGTTTTTTGGGCTTTTTGATAAAGTTCAGTGGTTGGTTTTTAAGATTTGATTGAAATTATCCTTTTAAAGGTCTTTTCAAATTTGAAATAGGTCTAAATTTCAGAGAAATACCTGTTATATGCAGGTATAAGATTTGAAGGAGGTTTCTGAGTGTTTTGAATGGTTTGAACAACTTCTGTGGTATATTTTCGAGCAATTCAGATCTTTATAACAATATTCTTTGGCTACAGGTTGAAATTTGCAGGTTTTTTGGCTCGAAAAAGATGTAAACTGCTTTTTTACAGTAGGGGGGCTTTATACATGGTTAATGCGCAGAAATGATATGAAATGAAATGAATTTTCAATGTTTATTATGCATATTAGGGCTATCAAGTGATAGTAATTAATGCTAGTCGCGTCATGAAAAACTGGTGGTTTTCGGGCTCACAGGGTCTAAACAATGAATGGTTATCACGCATGATTTTGGTGGTAAGAAGTTTTGGATCAAACCAATGTGATCTAATGAGAATCGACCATGTGGAGGAGAGATGAAATGGGAATACCACCCATTTCGTGGAGAAATGAAACGGGGAAATACACGCAATTTTATTTACAAAACTACATTTCCATCGTCGGATCTTGGGGTTTGATTGCGAACGATCGAGATTAATCGTGGAAGCTACGTCGGGATTTTGAGTGGGGCTGGGGTTTAATATAAGTGGTAGGGACGGGTTTTAAAACTTTATAAATAAACATTTTAATAAGTTTTAAAACCTTGGGTTTAAATGATATGTGGAGAGGTAAGGTTTATGTGTTAATTTAAACATTAGCCAATGTTTTAATTGTACATATGGGCGTGAATTTTTTATTATATGGTTTTTCCACCTTTAACAGTTGTTTAAAAAATATAGGGGGTGGGATATTTTTATATAGATATGTTAAACCAATGGGATGAGGGCAGGATTTTAATATTGCGCACATGGAGTATTTAAAACATTGGTTTAAAGTAAAATAAAGGGTTTTTTTGGGTTTATTTAAGACAAAAGGGATTTAATACTATACAGGTGGGTGTAACTTTTAGGGAATTAATATATATAGTTAGTAGTTAATATGAAATAAAAGGGTGAAGTGGAGGGGGAATGAAAATACATGTTTTAAATCTAAGTAAAGTGAAAATGATAGACAAAATAAAGCATTTGTTGTTTCTTTTATTTTTCACATTTTTACCTTAGGATAAAATGTATTTCATGGGTTTTGAGTGTTTTGAAAGGAAAATGAAATTAGTTACTTAGGGTTTTACTTTTACTGAGTAAAAATGGGTTTTTACTTAGGAAAATGGGGATTATGATTATGAAAGAAGGGTAAATGCTAATGAATGTGGGTCTAGTGTGGGAATTCCATATTTTTTAACCAATCAGTCATTGAGCCTTGGGTCCGGTCCCAACAGAAGTCAGAGAAATGCTCTGAGCCTTTTTGACTGATATTTTAGAATACTGAATATTTGTAGGGAAGGTGAAATTAATGATTTTTGCTTGATAATGCCTTATTATATGTTTCACAACTTCTTTCTACCTACCCATCTTTATTTCTAACATTTTTTCTTCAGTTTCATGGGTGCATTTAGGCTTGCAACCCTAAATAATTTTTCTTTCAAAGCAATAAATCTATCTAAGTCTATTCTTATATCATCCGAGGGGTCAGATTAAAATGTTGAGCTCCTCATTTATTCTCTATCTTAACTACTGATTTTTCATGTTTATATTGTTTGACATATCTTTATTATCTATCTAACACATGAACTTCAAAGCATGAAAAGTTAAGATTAAACTATTTAACCAATCATAGATTATGGAATTTATTGACAATCTGCACATAATCATTATTGTTGTAGTAAAAAGTAAATAGTAGTGGAATTTTGGCTTGCTCACTTTCAGGTCTTATTTTATCTCTTTTTGTTTCGGGGTCTATTATTTTTCTAAGTCCTTCGATTTTTATTTTAGGACTTTTACCCTCTTTTCATTTTTTGTTATTTTTCGTTTTTCAAAATATGGGAAAGAAACTTGTAGAAAGCAAGGTATGTACATATTTACAAGACTATCATAGTCAATTCAAAAATTATGAATCCTATTATTATAGGACCCTAACAGTGGCTCCACTTGGGGATGGCATTTCCTGGTGAAATGTCAAGAACTTTGAGACTAGTAGCCTCTGAATTTTGACAGTGATGACCCTCTAAATGTCTTCTGATATCTCCAATTATTCCTACTTATGATTTTTACCTTTCAAATCTTAGGCTTTCTCTCTGGGCTTCAATTTTTTTAGGAAAGCATATAATCAAATCTAAACATCTTCAATGTATATGTACAATGATCAAAATAATTTAAAACTAACTATTTGTTAACTCAGAAGAGTAGTATTGCTTCAACATTCTTCCATTTACTGCTCCTTCTAACATCTCTGACCCATCTATTTCTCTTAGGAAGAAAGCATTATTACCTCTGTAACCATAAATGACATAAGGTCCTTTCCATAGAAAATCTAATTTTCCATGTTTGTCTTTATCTTCCCTTCTTGAATCCCATTTTAACTCTTTATCTCCAATGTAGAAATCATCTTCTTTACTCTTTTTATAAATTTTTTTCTTGATCTTATCCTGGATGAATTGAGACTTGATATAAACTTCTTCCCTTATTTTTTGCAAGTGAATAGTTTGATTAATCCTTCTTTGAATGTCATTTGTTTCAAATTGTAACTCTTGGATAATATTCATCACTGATACTCCTAGGGAGGATGGGAAAAAAACATCCATTCCATAGACAAGTTGGTAAGGGGAGGTACCAATCGATTTTTTGGTAGTAAGTCTATCTGGCCATAAGGCATTGATTAACTTCTTATTCCAAGTCTTTTTGTTGTCTTCAAGTAACTTTTTGATGATGTTTACAAGGCTCTTATTTTAGGATTCAGCTAGACCATTACCTTGAGGGTAATATGCGGTAGAATGGCCTAGGGTAATATGATATTTGTGGAAAAAGTCAATCATTTTATTGGATCTGAATGCTGCTGCATTGTCAGTAATTATCTTTTGGGGACATCCAAATCTTCAAAAAATGTTACTTTCTAGGAAAGAGATAATGACAATATCTGTGGCTTGTCTTGAGGGTGTGGCTTCAATCCACTTAGTAAAATAGCCAGTGGCTATCAGAATCCACTTATGTTGGGCTGATGATGGGGGGTGAATTTCTCCAATGAAGTCAAGACCCCATTTTTGAAATGGAATTTCAGTAGAGATGGGTTTTAAGGGTAGGGGTAATAGGCTCTTCAAAGATTTGGCACTTATGACAGGAGGTCACATATCTTTTTACATTAGAAAACAAAGTAGGCCAGTAAAAACCAGCTCTCAGAATCTTGTTTGTAGTAGTCTTCCAAAACTATGTTCTCCACAATCACCTACATGAAATTCTTCTAGTATTTTGTCAGCTTCTTGTTTTAACAAACAATTTAATAAAATCCCACTATGATCTCTCCAAAAAAGTACATTGTTTAGAATACAAAATCTTATTGCCTTAAGCTTTAGAAATATTTCTTTTGTTCTTGATAAACCAGGAGGAGATTGTAAGTTTAGTAATACAAATATAATATTTGCATACCATGGTGAGTCTAAAATGGTTGCACTAATCTCTAGAGTCACCATCTCTTCTTGATCATCTACTTGGGTCATAAAATTTATGTCTAGGGCATTACAATTTGATTCAGTCATTAGTTTGGCTAAACCTTGAAATTTTATTAACTTGGTGGGTTTTATCTCTATGTCATATTCTAAGATAGTGGCAATCCACTTACCTCTTCTTCCATCAGGACCATCCTGAGTAATAATGTATTTTACTACAACATTAGGGACATAGGCAATGATGTGAGAATAGAAAATGTAAAATCTAAAGTCTTTAACAGCCTTTACCAAAGCTAAGGATTGTTTCTCCATGATATGGTACTTCAAATATGCATCTCTAAGTGTTTTGCTAAAGAAAGCTATGGGTTGTTCATAACCTTGGTCATTTTTCTGTAGTAAAACTGCAACAATGGTGTGTTTTGAAGCAAATGAGAAAATTATGAAATCTTTTATGAAATCAGGACTTATAAGTACTGGAATTTTGGTTAAGGCTTGTTTGATGGATTTAAATGACTATTTAGCCTCAACAGTGCATTTAAGAACTGAATCTTTTTTGAGCATGTTGTTTAATTAGACACCTTTTAAGATCATGTGTGTGTATAGATCAAGAAAAAAAATACACACCTTTTACTGATTATTTAGTTCTTAAATGCCTCAACAGTGTTTTGCTGATTATAAAATAGATCAAGAAAAAAAATACACACCTTTTACTAGCTTTTAGAAGCTCGATATTGAAATTTAATTATCTCTATAGTTGAAAATATTCGATATCTGAAATTCAGCCCTGTAGTAGATCTCTGAAGCTTCTTTCAAATGCCACAGGTCTGACCTGATTTGGATTCTCCAAGACAAAGTTGTGTCCAATCTCCCACAATGACCTAATTCTGGACTGGTTTAGTAGAGCAAACTTGTACGACTTGCCACGTGTCACTGTTTTGTCCTTTGTCTCTGAAATTGATAGCCAAAAAACTTCAGTCTGTGTACTTGCGACCACTTTTTACGGCACTTCAATCCAACGCCCAGAGAGAGAGTTATTGAAGTTTTCCCACGATCACCTCTTTGAGATGAAATTCAGGAGCCTGAAAAAGCACTACCTTCCACAGATCATATCTCCAAAAATATTGCGAACCAAGCTCTGAAATTTTTTGAAGAATTTCCTCAGGATTTCAGCTTCGCACCATATTAATTTCAGACTCTGAACCTTCGTACAAAAAACTTTATAGCGCAAATGCCACGATGACCTGTTTATGAGCCTGAAAAGATACCTAACTTCCACAGATGATATCTCCTCAAATATTGCGAACCAAGATCTGAAATGTTTAGGCAACCTTCCTCGAGATTTCAGCTTCGCACCCTAGAAATTTCAGCTTCTGAAGCTTCGTAGAAAAAAATTTATAGCGAAAATTCCACGATGACCTGTTTGGAGCAGCGAAACCCTAGAATCCCAAACCTCTGATACCAAATGTTGTGTAACCAGCTTCAAAAGTAGAAGAAAAGAGATATGAACGTCTTAGAAATAAGCCACTTCGAGGGGGCAACCTCCAATACATTACATAAATGCACAATTCTTGGATGATACAAATGAACAAACCCTCCTTCTATATATAGGAGTCCATGGGGCCACAATATAATCCTAGTGGGGCCACAATGTAATCCTAGCCGACCTAACAATAATAATGTAAGGGAACAATAATAACAATATGGGGGTTACAGGGGCACAATAATAACAATAAGGGGGGCTACACTAACATAATAAGGGGCTACACTATTAATATAGGGGCTTAACAAAATATTTTTCCTTTTCTTGTTGATTTTGAAATTTTGATCATTTTGTGTTTTAGTTCTGTACCAATATTGCATTCCTCAATATGAGATCTAACTGGCTCCATTTTGGGTTTTCTTGCAACATCATTGGAGTCAAATAGATCTTCTAAAGGAGTTAAACCTTTTGGTAAGAAATTGCCTTTGAGATTTAATATTTCAGATTCTTCATCAATTATCTCATCAATTTCTACTCTCTCTAATTTATCTATGTAAGATTGACTAAATCTAGTGGGTTTAGCAAACTTTAATTTATTTACATATACATTATTTAAATAAATTTCATCATCTAAATCTTGATCTATTTTATAATCAGTGTCTATCTTACATTTTTGAAATTCACCTTCATTATTCAAAAAATGATAAATTTGTTGGTCCTGTGAGAAAATTTTCCAATATTTGAGGTTGTCTAAAATTATTGGCCTGTGTTTTACTTCTGCACTATACATATGATTTGGCTGAAAAGGTAAGTTACAAGTACTGGCAAAGGTTTCTAAAGAATGTGCTTGTAAATTTTTCCTTCTTGGTATTGCAGAGAAATTACATTCCAGTAAATCATTAATCAAATCTAATACAGTCTCTCTATATCGGCCAAGTCTAGGATTGTAAACAAAATAATCACCTTTAATTTGTTTAACAATCAATTATGAATCTCCCATTATTGCTATTCTTTTTCCTCCTAAATTTCTGATTATTTAGAGTCCTAGAATGAGGGCTTCATACTCCGCCATATTGTTTGTGCATTTGAAATTTAGTCTGAAAGCATGGAATTCTGCATGATTTTTCTCTATATTAGTTATCCATACTCCTGCTCCTGATCCTAATTTATTTACTGAACCATCAAAGCCTAAATGCCATAAATATTCATGAAAAATATTATCATTGTCTGGTGTTTTCTTTTCTTCTCTTAGTTCAGTTTTGATTTCAATGTCAGTTTCTGCATTACATAGGATGAAAGAGTCTAGATCAATAGGTGTGTTATAAATTGGGTAATTTATTGACCTTTCAGCACTACTTACCATATATTTCATTAGTGTTTCCCTATATAACTTCTTAGGTTGACCAAAAACTAATATAGTAGCATAAGACATGTCCAGTTATAGAGACCCATGTAACTTTTCTCCCCATGAGCGAGATAGTAACATTCCATATTTAGGTGGGATATCAACTACTACAATTTCCATTAATATACTCTTACCAGGATATTGAACTAAAGTTACACACAGATCTTTGGTTAAACCTAGGAATTTTACTTTACTTGAGTCAAATGAAAATAAATCTTTATAAGGCCTTGTAATGTCTAAGTTCACGGTTTCCATTATAGCTTTGGGCATTAAATTATGTGAAGCTCCTGAATCTAGCATTGCATTGTGTAGGATTTGATCATGAATAGTTAAAATAATGTAAAATGGAGGAATTGCTCCATATAAATGTTTTCCATTCACATCTGGGCCAAAATCAACTCTGACTAATCATCATTCAGATTTATGGAATATTCTCCATCTTTTATGTTTAATGTTTCAGTTATGGTTGATTTATACAAGTCATGCTTTACCAATTCTGTTAGTGGAATTGGTATTTTTAGCTTTGCAATTTTAGCTTGTATGTTGAATGTAGCTTGTGATTTACTTATTTGAATCAATTTGTTAAGTCCCTATATTAATAGTGTAGTCCCTTATTATGTTAGTGTAGCCCCCCTTATTGTTATTATTGTACCCCTGTAACCCCCATTTTGTTATTATTGTGCCCTTACATTATTATTGTTAGGTCGGCTAGGATTATATTGTGGCCCCACTAGGATTACATTGTGGCCCCATGGACTCCTATATATAGAAAGGAGGTTTTGTCATTTGTATCATCCAAGAATTTTTCATTTATGTAATGTATTTGAGGTTTCCCCATCAAAGTGGCTTATTTATAAGGTGTTGATATCTCTTTTCTTCTATTTTTGGAGCTGGTTTCACAACATTTGGTATCAGAGCTTCGGATTCTAGGGTTTTTGCTGCTCCAAACTAGTCATCGTGGAATTTTCGCTATAACGTTTTTTCTGCGAAGGATTAGAAGCTGAAATTTTTAGAGTGCAAATCCAAATTCTTGAGGAGCATCTTCAAAAAATTTCAGAGCTTGGTTCGTAATATTTTCGGAGATATGATCCGTGGAAGTTAGGGCTTTTTGCAGGCTCATGAATTTAACCTAAACATGTCATCGTGGTATTTTCGCTATAACATTTTTTCTACGAAGGTTCAAAATCTAAAAATTTTAGGGTACGAATCCGAAATCTTGAGGAAAATAGTCGCAAAATTTCAGAGCTTGGTTCACAAAATTTTTGGAGATATGATCTGTGGAATGTAGTGTTTTTTCAGGCTCCTGAATTTCATCTCAAAGAGGAGATCATGGAAAAAGATTCATAACTCTCTCTCTGAGCATCAGATTGGAGTGCCATAAAACTTGGTCACAAGTATATGGAATTTAGTTTCTTTGCTATCAATTTCAGAGCTGAAGGATGAAACAGTGACACGTGGCAAGTCGTACAAGTTCTCTCTACTAAACTAGTCCATAATTAGGTCATTGTGGGAGATTGGACATAAATTTGCCTTGGAGAATCCAAATCAGGTCAGACCTATGGCATTCGAAAGAATATTCAGAGGGATACTTCAGGGCCAAATTTTAGCTATTTAGGATATGAAAGAACATAGATATTTCAGTTTCAATATCGAGCTTCTCGAAAGAAAGAAAAAGGTGTGTATTTGGTTTTTAAAATTGCATAACGTTTATTTCAAAAAGTAGTTTGAAGTGATTCCAAGGGAATATTTTAGAATTTTATCAGTATTGGGTTCTATAATGCCTCCAAAATATAATTCCATACCCATTAAGCCCTCAAAAATCTATACTATGACGCATGAAGAGGAAGAATTGCAGTATGAGATATCAAAATTATGGTACCAAGTGCAACAAATTTCGATCTTATGAAGAGAAACCGAAGATGACATAGATGGTTTAAAAGTATGAATGGAGGCTAAGTTGGATGGTTTGAAGGATCAAATAATAGCTAATATGGATGATAAATTAGTGGAAGATCACATCAAGCATCAACAACAAGTTCTCCAACTCTCAAAGGATAACCTAACTTTGGTGCAGAATCTAATGAAACAAC
The DNA here is from genome assembly GCA_034641835.2 of Pinus albicaulis. NCBI lineage: Eukaryota > Viridiplantae > Streptophyta > Pinopsida > Pinales > Pinaceae > Pinus > Pinus albicaulis. The sequence continues at coordinate 298,150,728 of CM076572.1, forward strand.
AGGAAGATCAACATCACATCAAAGGAAGTTCTGAAGCAGTCACAGAAACAAGAACTCAACAAGTATGATAAATTTTAGAGTATCTCAACAAGTGGAAGAACTTTCCTGTAGAAGATTCCACATGGGAGGATGAAAATTTTATACAGAAGCATCAAGAAATAATCAAGCATTGAGGACAACACTTGTTTGAAGGAGAGGGGCATGTTAAGTCCCTATATTAATAGTGTAGTCCCTTATTATGTTAGTGTAGCCCCCCTTATTGTTATTTTTGTACCCATGTAACACCCATATTGTTATTATTGTGCCCTTACATTATTATTGTTAGGTCGGCTAGGATTACATTGTGGCCCCATGGACTCCTATATATAGAAAGGAGGTTTTTTCATTTGTATCATCCAATAATTGTTCATTTATGTAATGTATTGGAGGTTTCCCCATCGAAGTGGCCTATTTCTAAGGCGTTGATATCTCTTTTATTCTATTTTTAGAGCTGGTTTCACAACACAATTCTTCTTTGATAACTATAGTTTGTGTTGGTTTGTCTTGTTTTTCTACAACTATCTTTTCAGTTTCAGTTCGAGTGTCTTGAGTCTTACTGATTTTTATTTTCTTAGGAGTGGTTTGTGAAGCAGTAGATGTCTGTTCAGATTTAGAGTTGTCAAAAGTTGTTTTTGTAGTGGCAACTTTTGGATCTGCTGATTTAGGATCAACATTGAGCATTTCAGTTTCTAAGGTTGATGTTTTATCAGAATTAGATGCTTTAGGAGCAACAGATTTTTGTGAATATTTTGCAGCTTGGGAAACTTCATCAGTTATGTCTGCAATCTTAGGGCTTGGTGAAATATTTGAGTTGGAAACCTTTTGGGAAGAATCAGAGTTTTGCTTATTTTCCCTAGGGATAATTTGCAGAACTTTTGTTTTGGGAGCTTCTACTGTTTTCTTATTTGGTGTTTGAGAATTTTTCTTAGTAGAAGACTCATTTCTTTTCTTATTTCTTAGGTTATAATAGTTGTGTACTTTGTTAATGGCAAAGTCACAACCTTTTTTGTAATCAAAGGATTCCATTGAATCTAATTGGAGCTGTTGGAGTTCAAATAACTCTTGATATTCATGTGTAAGAAAGATAGTGTGATTATCATCTATTCCCATTAAATTAATGGTATCCTCATCATCATCATTTTTTTGAGAACTCTCAGCATAGTTCTCCTGAAAGGGAGGTCTTATTGTTTAGTCTGGGGCTGATCCTTTTGCTTTTCCTGAATTTTTTTTTTTTCTAAAATTGGGATTTCTGATTTGTTGTTGATTATCCCATTGAGTTATTCTTTCTATGTTATCTAACCTATCCATCATCCTTTCTAAGGTTTTAGCTAACATATCTATTTTTGTCTCTGAACTAGAGGCTTCTTCTTTCATGGTCACTCTCCTCTCGTTTCTTAATATTTATTTTCTAGCTAGAATGTTTACTTCTACACCTACTACATCTGTTTGCATTCTTTCTAATGTTTCTGAATTTCTTTCTCTTAATTGATATGCCATGTCAGTGTCAAATCCATCTGGGAATTTGAGTAAGACATAGTCAAGAGTGGGCTTTAGATTTGCAGGAATTGAATTGTAAACACTGTTATATCTAGTGTAGTAGTCTTGTACAGATTCATTTGGAGCTCTTTTCATTGCATCAAATTCAGACAAAATTTGTAGGGGGTTTTTCTTATTTTCCCATTAAAAATAATCTATGGAAAATAGATAAATCATCTATACTACCTGCAGTAAGACCTTTAAACCATTTCTTTACTTCTCTTTTTAAAGTTTGTGCAAACAACCTCATTTGTACATCTGATTCATCTATCTCATGAAGTTCAAAGAAATCTGTCATTTTTCTTATGTTCCGTTGTGTAGTATAATGTGAAGTAGCATCAAACTATGGCATTTTACTTTGGTAGTCTTGAGGCACGTCATGAAGTTGTCCTGGAAGAACAAGGGGATCATACCTAGCGACCATAGCTTGAATTCTAGCTTGGCTAGGAGGTAAAGTAGAGGAACTTGGAGCTGAACTAGAAGTAGTGGTTGTTGAAACTAGATTATAAGGTGTTGAACTACAAAAAGTAGTTGAAGAACTAAAGGCTGAAACTAAGGTACTGGGAAATGAAACTGGAATATATATGGAATTAGTAGGAAATGAAAATGATGTGATTGAGAAAGTAGTGGTGAAGGTAGTGGATGAAGTGGATGTAGTGGTTGTAGGGGATGAAGGAAATAAATTTATAGGTTGGAAGGGTAATCTAGGAATAAATTGATCTGTGGATTGAATGGTAGTAGAAACTATAGATGATGTAGTGGTTTCTAAATGTGGAATAGAAGGTGTAGATGTATAAGATAAAAATTGAGCTAATTCCATGGCTTCATCAATTTATTTAAGAATAGTGGCATTAATTTCTTCAAGTCTGGCATTAATTTCTTAATTTCTTCATGACCTATCAAAATTGGGTAAAAAGAATCTGCCCATAGAGTGATGTCGATCATGATTCTGAGTGAATCCACCATCTCTATGTTGATGCCTTGGTCTTATTTTGTCCTTGAGGTGAAAAAAATATTGAAAACTCAAGTGATCCTTGAATCTCTGATTTTGAGACTCATATTATCCAAAATAGTCTCAAGGGATGGTTGCTCTTGAGGCCTTTCATTTTCCATAGCCAAAAAAGTAGGCATGGTAGAGCGTTGTGGAACTTGTGGTTGGTTCATTGGTTGATCATTAAAGTGATGAGACATGCCAGAGCTTTCTCCAAGATGAAATCTCTTAGGATATTCCTTGATTCTATCCATTCTCATCTCTTTGATCTCTCTAGCAAGATCTTGCATGGCTTTCAAAAGGGTTTTTGAAAACTCCTTTCCATATTTATCACTTCCAGATTCAGGGGCTTTACCCTTGTCTTAATCATCGTTTGTGTAATCAAATTTATTTTTTCTTCTTCTTAGATACCTCTTCTCTTTGTCAGTAAGAAGCTCATCTTCTTCTGAATACATATTGGCTTCTTAAGAAAGCACAGGCTGTGCCAATATGATTGCTCCGATACCATTGTAATATCCCAAAATGGGAACAACAACAATATTAAACAATACTACTTCAGAAATAACATAGTTCAGCAAAGTAAGAGTAGGAGGCCAATATGGAGGCTCAAATTTTACATATACATCAGAAAATTAGATTTAAAATAAGGCCCATACAATGTAGAACAGGAAATAGAAGACTTAAACAGAAGGAAACACTCAAAAAAGGTGTTGCAATCACAAGTATTCACTGCAAAAGTCTTGACAACGTTATTTTATAGAGCATACAATAGCTGAAGTTTAAATTTTAGATCTAGAGCATATAAGTGCATGAAACATAAGATCTATGACAGATCCATATGCTATAGATGCTCCTCTTTCAATCCCCCTAGGGGTTTTGAGAAAAACACCATGTATATGAAGTAGATCTAAGATTTTAGGTTACAAATCTGCAAAAATATGCAGTGATTCAGAAATGTACAACAATATGTAGATCAGATCTGATATGAGAATCCATTAGATCTTCTCCAATAGATCTCAAAATGTGATGGGCATATCTCTAACACTTGAAGCCCAGCTCCCAAAATGGTGTGCTAAAACACCCTGCAACAGTGCCTACAAGAAAAATGCAGATCTGGAAGGGAAACTGCGTTGTAGGATTTGGTACATGTTTGGCCTGACGCCAAGATCTGAAAATGCATCTCCAAAGGTCCACTACACTCTTGCCAATGGGATAGAAGACTTTCCCACTAAAAAGATGCACTAGAATAGCCTAGATCTGAGTAGATCTAGCCTCCGCTTGCTGTAGCTTACAAGGACAACCAAACCCTCAACAGGATCTACGTTGTAGTTGGAAGATGAAGCTTGGCCAAATGCCTGATAGTAGACAAGACATGCAAGAGTCTTCCAAGAGGCCTCTCAAGGAAAGAGGTGGGATTCCCGATCAGGAACACCAAGTGCTAAACAAAACTATTCTCTGCTAAAAAGCCAAGAGAATGATATATGTCTAAATAGACAGTATATTCAGAAATATAACATATTCAACAACCTTCTCATTTCTTCCTCCTCTTCCTTTTATAAGATATACATCTTACAAAACCCTAACCCATCTCAATGATTTAGCTTCTTTCACATGTGCCACCTCCAACTAATACTGCGTTGTGCATCAATGAGGATCATCTCTTCTAGAAAAAGTTGTTGATCTGGTCATGATTGACCCAATCAAATGTCTCAATCCCTTTCACACATAAGGGTGTTTTATTAAGATATGCCAGATTTATCTTTCTTCACATGTGGCATTGATTTATTCACTGTCTTAGGAGTTTTTATTGTCCTCCTTTATACATTTATTCATGCAACAGGAAAATGAAACAAAATTGTATATTCCCATTAGCTTGCGCTAATTGGGAATATTATATCCTTTCATTATTTTCCAATGCCCCATCGAGGCCAGTTGAATGAAGTATAAAATCAACTTTTCTAGATTTCCATTGACATAGATAATATCCTTGTTCCTCAAAGGTGGAATCCTCAATAGAAATCAAATCATTGGCATAAAAAAACAACTCATGAAAATGATCACTCAATGTATGCAACCATGAATCCAAGGACTCAATCAATGGGAAAAAATTATGTATGAATTGGAGAAATGATGTGTGGCAAGGATCATCCTCCCCATCTTGAGCCAAACATAATTCATTCAGGTTTTAATAGATATAGTCAATACTGTGTGTAGCCAGTTATACAACCACTACTTTATAGTGAGGATATTATAATGTTTGCAAGATAAACATCTTTCCTCAGTCACATATGATTTCAACATATATCTATTTTTTTCAAAAAGAGATAATGACCTATCACTTTTATTCAAACATATATGTTCAAGGTCAGGCGCCTTTTCACCATTTGAGTCATCCTGATGCTATCTTGTATCTAGGGGTATTTTACTGTTAAGAAATTGAGGGAACAAGGGAACCCAAATTGTAGAGGAGACATATTTTTCATAATTTACAAGAGAACTATTCTCATATGCATCAAATCTCTCTGATATCTCAACATGATCCCTTGTACATCACACAAAAGATGCAAATATTTTCTATCAAAAACAATTTCACTCGCTATGGGTTGTATAAAAATTGGAAAACAGAAACTCTTTGATCATGAATTTTATCTCTACTTGTAAAGCTAGTTGAATTTCCATGCAAATATGATTCATTTGGTGAATCATTACCCTTTCCTCCTTTCCTTCCATTATTTTCCAATGCCCCATTAAGCCTAGTTGAATAAAACATAAAATCAACTTTTCTAGATTCCCATTGACGCAGAAAATAGCCATGTTCCCAAAAGGTTGAATCCTCAACAACAATAACACCATGGGCACAAAAAAAAAATCACCAAAAGGATAAATAAAAGTTCCTTCGTGCAGTCAAGAATCCAAGGACTCAATCAATGGGTGCAAAATACCTATGAATTGGACCAATGCTATGTAGTAAGTTTCATCCTCCCCATATTGAACCAAACATAATTCATTCATGTTTTCATAGAGATAGTCAAGAATGTGTCTAACAAGTTCTTCAACCACTAGTTTACAGTGACGATACTATGATGTTTGCAAGATAAAAGTATTTCCTCAGTCACATATGATTTCAACAAATATCTATTTTTTTTTTAAAGAGATAATGGCGTATCACTTTTATCCAAACATCCTTGTTGAAGGCCAGACACCTTTCCACCAACTCAAGCATGTTGATGGAGTCTTGTGTCTAGAGGTATTTTTATATTAAGAAATTGAAGGAACAAAGGCACCCAGATTGTAGAGGAGAGAGAGTTTTCATAATTTCCAAGAGAACTCTTCTGATATGCATCAAAACTCATTGATCATTAATTTTATCTCTACTTGTAAATTTAGTTGAATTTCCTTCCAAATATGATTCATTCAGTGAATCATTACCCTTTCCTCCTTACCTTTCATTATTTTCCAATGCACCATTGAGGCCAGTTGAATGAAACATAGAATTGACCTTTCTAGATTCCCATTGATGCAGAAAATAGCCTTGTTCCCAAAAGGTTGAATCCTAAAAAAAAATCACACCATTGGCACAAAAAAAGAACTCACCAAAAGGAACACTCAAAGTGCCTTCATGAAGCCACGAATCTAAGGACTCCATCAATGGGCGCAAAATACCTATGAATAGGAAAAATGATGTGTGCTAAGTTTCACCCTCCCCATATTGAACCAAATATAATTCATTCAAGTTTTCATATAGATATTCAAGAATGTGTATAGTCAGTTCTGCAACCACTACTTTATAATGAGGATATAATGATGTTTGCAAGATAACCATCTTTCCTCAATCAGGTATGATTTCAACATATATCACCAAGTAAATATTTTTGCAAAAGAGCAACCAAAGACCTCCTTTATGACCAAATGGGGATCATATTACTAATCTTTTATTTCATTTGGGCTAATCCAACACATATTATATTTTCAGTAGGATCATGTTGCTCATGAGAAATGTTATAATGTTGTTAAGTGCTTAAGAAATACATTGTCCAGCCTAGATTACCCATACATTGCATTCATGGAAAAATGCAACAAATATTTTTACTGTCCACACATGTAGACCATGAAACTTGGAATATGTTAATTTCCCTTGCTAAAATCTCTCTGAGAACTAGATAATGGTGTTTGATTTTTTTTTATTTCTTATTTATGGGTTTTATTGTAACACAAGTAACATGGGATGATCCCAATTTATTACAGAATGTGAAGCGAGTGAGTCCATGGCTGGTTGAAGTTGCTTCCAATGTTCCTCCAATCCAATTTTCACCTTTTACACTACCCAAGAAAAAGCACCGAGTGAGTCAGCATCCATGGTTTCAGTTTGAGGGGCATGGAATCATGGGAGGACTTCAAATGTATACACTTACTAATAATGTGCTACGAAAAATTAATCCTTGGCACATTATTTTAGAAAATGTTCCTGCAGGCATGCAGGGAGCCAGACATGGTCATATTTTTGTAGTTTCTTTGTCATATTTTCATCCAAAAAAACTACATCTGGGTTTTCATTATATATATTCCACTATCTAGAGCAAGGGCCGCTATCATTAAATCATATTTCCACAAACCCAAACATTGGTTGTTTCTTCCAGCTTAAGCGCTCTAGTGCATAGGACAACCTATATTGTGTTTTAACAATGGGAAACTCATCGCAAATTGAAAGTATTGCAACTAAGGGGAGGTACACTAGCTCAAAAAGAATGAGTGCACCATTTTTTTTGTTTCGGAAACCTATTCACATTGAACAGTCTCCAAAATATTAACATAAAAAACAATCGAGATTGAGCTCTTTACATTGTCTATTTTTTCATGTCGTGAATGACTTTGGTTCACTTGGGCTTAAAAACAACAACTTAACAGATGTAAATCCATAATTTGTAGACAGATTACAAAGGGAAATGATCGGTAGATTAGATAAATCAAAACTATCTAAAAATTATGGCTTAAGGATTTATTGTCAGGAGATTTTTGACTCTACAATTAACAATGGTATGTCGAATTTTATAAATTCTAATTTTTTTCAAGTTCGTAAAACTCAACCAATATGGAAAAAATCTAGCCAAATGCTCAAAAAAATTGACAACAACCAACTGGGCTAAATAGGAGTGTTAACCATCTTTATTTATGTCAAAATTCTAAAGTCTGATGTTTGTGAAGTTCATACAACTAAACCAATATTTAATATTCCCAAATGGGGAATGCAACAATACAATGCAAAAATATAGGAAAATAACGCAGATCATCTTTAATATAGCAAGAGGCCAATATGGAGACCTTTCATTTGTTAATACAACAACAAAACATGTCTAACAAATGGCCCATAAGATGCATAACCACTAAAGGAAACCTCCAATGAAAGAAATCCCTCTAAATGAGGTGCTACAACCATATATAAAGACTGGAAAATCGTTATAGCATTATTTTATTGGCTCTGCAATAGCTGTATATTACACATCAGATCTAGAGAAAATAAGTGCATAAAAATTTATATCTATATCAGATCCATGCACTATACAAGCTCCTCTAAAGAACCCCCTTGGGGTTTTTAGCAAAACACCAAGTACAAGTTGTAGATCTGAGATCTAGGACTGCAAATCTATTGAAAATTACAGATATGGGAAGTGTGGCTGAAATTATATATGAAATAGAATAGCCTCCTCCAATAGATCTCCAGATTAAAGGGTAGATCCCCAACACTTAGAAAATCAGCTCTCCAATGGTGTGTTGAACCACCCTGCAACTGCACCTATAGAAATAACACAGATCTAGAAGTATATTGTGTTGTAGGGATCAAAATATAGTTGGCCTAATGCCAAGATCTGAAAATGAGGCCCAATGCCTTCAACATTTTCCTCCCAATGAAGTAGAAACCTCCTCCACTGAAAAGGAGCACTGAAATGGCCTAGATCTGAAAGATATAGTCTCCACTTGTTGCAGCTTGCAAAAACAACCAAACTCAAAATAATTTGTGTTGTAGTTGAAAGAAGAAGCTTGGACCTAAGCTAGATAGTGGACAATGCAATACAAACTTGCCCAAGAACTACTCAATGGGAAGAGGTGGGATTCCTGATCAGGAACACCCAATGCTAAAAAGCATTTAATCTCAGCTAAACAATAAGAGAAAGATATATGTCGAAACAGAACATATATTTAGAAAATATGATAAACATCAACAACCTTCTAATGCTTCCATCCCCTTCCTTTTATAATGCAAGAGCTTGCAAACCCTAAACCACTTCCAATGAGATTACTTCTTTCACACAAGGCATCTCCATCTAAAACTGTGTTGTTCCTCATTTATGGCCACTCCTCCATGACAGTGCTATAGATTTGGTCAAGGTTGACCTAATAAAAATGTTCCAGCCCTTTTCACACCTAAGGGTGCTTGATTTGACAACCAAGATTTAGCCTTTTCATATTTGGCATTGATTTATTCATTATTAAGGGGTATTATGGACCTCCTTTGCTCTTTTATTCTTTAAAAAAAGTCATAAAACAAAATTGAATATTCCAATTAGCTCATGACTAATTGGGAATATTACAGTCCTCCCTTCCCAAATGTTTCTTTTCCTTAAGAAACTGACAAGGTGAGTGCTGCAACTACTCTCCTCCTCCATTGGTGACACCAACATGTGATAAGCTTCCTCCATAAGCTAAGTGTTCACCAAACCATCCCTGCATGAATTGCTCCTCCAAAGTTCTCATGAGATGTAAATAATCCATCCCATAAGGACACAATAGCTCAAATGAAACAAACATGTTTTTCCCAATGTTCTCCCTGAAACATGTAGCATAAGGTACATGGAGAATCTCCATCCTATAGGGCATATACATACCTCCTATCCTCCCTCCATACATTCCCATAAAAAGTACAAGCACATAATCAATGCATGGGATAAAAACTACATACATACAAATAGAAATTTGTGCATATGGAGGTGGGTCATAGTCCCACATGTGGAACTAGTGCAGTGCATCTCTCGACTGAATCGGATCATGATGTGGTAAGTGGTTTCACCACCACTTAATTTTTGTCCAAGTCATCTCACTATGGCTGAGAGAGAGATATATTTGGTGCCTTAGGAATAGACCCATCATGAAACAAAATCTCCCTTTGATCTCCAAGGGAGTGGCCATGTTCAGAAATTTTTGCGGCCCAAAGTTGGCCATGAAGTTTGTAAGGTACAATTATCCTCCTTAGAGTTATGGCCTGCATATACATGGTGAAAGAATGCAAACAATAATCAAATGAAACATTATTTACATGAGCATATTCTTCACCAAAATTCCTCCTTAAACAAATGGAGTGGTGCATAGATGTATCTCCTCTCTTAAAAGAATAAAGAGGTGACTGAATTAACTCCTTTATATAGTTATGTTATTGTCCCAACTCCACATGGTACATGCATATTTGAAAATGATGATATATTTCTCCTTCAAATCCCTTACAAGTGTAGCTTATCATGATGATGTTGTAGAATATCATGGAATATGTGTGGCTGAAGCAAAAATCTTCATAGGCTCTTTGTATCAACTTCTCCTTGAGCTTGGAGGCTCTAGATAAGAAGATCCTACCATGATAATAGATGACTCATTCTTGGACTAAATAGCCCTCTTCAAGTAGCTAGTCATCAAGTATCATGCATGTGTGAAGATCCTTGGAGTAATCCACCAATAGTTGGGATTTCCAATATGGATCAATTTCCCATATGAAAACACTAATGATCTATCAAAAGAAATGTCTGTCCTATGGCTACTCTCCTCATTGACATATCCCATGCCAAAGGTACATGTTGGAAGTTCATTCCTTCCATGAATCTCCTTCGACAGAGCAGAATATGAAATGAGAGTGGGTAATGATGATGTTGGGAGAAGATATCCCTCCTCATTGACCCTACCCAAGACTCCCAGTGCTATATCATTGTCTTCCAATGCTCCCATACCTCCTGGATCTATGCTTGGAACATCATATTGTGAGACATCTCACACAAAATATGAAGCAGGTGGCCTCCTAGGTGGTTTCCCACTAGATAATAGTGTCCCATGTAACAATCTCATGAGCATGATAGATGGGACTGTAAAGTTTTTGCTTTCACTATGCAAATCCATCTCTGTTTTCTGTGTGGAAGTTGTATGTGAGGGATATGTATGCATGCATTTAATAATTTTAGTCTTACCACTCTTATTATCCACCCATTCCATTTGCAAAGCCTCTCAATCAGTGGTGACTTTCCCCAATGTAATCAACCATTGAACACCCAATATCACATTGGTGTTAGGTATGTCAACCACAAAAATGTGATCAATCAATGTATATGTCCCCATGGTGACTAATAAGGATGGGACATAATGCATGCATTACATTTTTATATATCCTAGGACCAAAACAGAGAATCCCTCAAAAGCATCAGTGGGTATTTCCCTCCTTTGCACTAGTTGGGCATCAATACAATTGTGGGTAGCCCCACTGTCAATCAAAATAGAAACCCTATGATTCAAGATCGAACCTTGAACTATTAAGGTCAATACTTAGGTACTCCTCTCAAATATTCAAGAGCCCCTCCAATAGGAGAAAATGCTCCACTCCCATCTCTTGATGGTGTTGGCTCTCCTCCTGCAATGTCAGCACTATGACCTCTCCTTGGTTCATCTTCTTCTTCCTCCTCATCATCTGAGAAGACCTCTATGTAATGTGATTTTCTAGCTACACATTTATTTCCAGGTGCCCATGTTTCTTGGCAAGTGAAGCAAAGCTTCCTTCTTCTTAGATCTCTCCAGACATCATCATCAAGAAGTTTCTTGCATGAGCTCTCCTTTGAAGGAGCGACCTTTTCTTCCTTTCCTTTTGAAGGAAAAGAGGGCTTATGTCGAAAAGTTGACTTTGCTTTTGGCAAGGCATCTTGAAGGTATCTAACCCTTTCAATAGCATCATGTAGGGTAGTGGGCTTCTTAGACTTAAGAAACCCATGAAGAGGTTCATCGAACCCATCAATGAACATGTATGCCCTTCTTGCTATAGAAAAATCAGGAACCATAACAGAAAGTCTTAAAAATTCGGAGATGTAAGTTTATGAATTCCCTGATTGTTTCATCTTTGCAAGGCTCATGAATGGTGCTTTTGGATATCTTCTGTCAAATCTTCCCACCAACCTTCTAGTGAACTCTGAATAAGCAATCATATTGGCATGACCCAATGTAGACAAGACATCGAACCACCAGTCATGTGCTTCACCTTCAAGGTGCAGCACTACAATCTTAATGGCCTCCATCTCTGGAACCTTGTTCAACTGAAAGTAGATGTCAAGTTTTTCTACCCAAGATTTGTTAGAACACTTGGATGACCCATCAAAATTGGGTAAAAATAATCTGCCCATAGTGTGGTGTCGATCATGATACTAAATGAATCCACTACCTCTGTGCTGATGCCTTGGTCTTCTATTGTCCTTTATTTAACAAAACTCTTGAAAAATCAAGTGGTATTTGAATCTCTGATTTTTAGACTCATATTCTTCAAAGTAGTCTACAAGGGATTCATGTTCTTGAAACCCTTCATCCCACAGCCAAAAATGTAGGCACAATAGAGTGTTGGGAAACTTGTGGCTGATGCACTGGTTGATCATTCCAGTGATGAGACATGTGAGATCCTTCTCCTTGATGATATCCTTTAGGGGATTCCTTGATTATTTCCATTCTCATCTCTTTGATCTCTCTAGCAAGGTCTTCCATGACTCTAAGAAGGATCTTATGGAAATCCTTCTCTTCATCTTCACCTCTAGATAAAGGGGCTTTACCCTTGTTTTCAGTATCATTTTTGTAATAAAAATTTCCGTGTCTTCTCTTTTGATACCTCTTCTCTCTGTTAGTAAGAGGCTCTCTCTCTTCAGAAGACATATTGGCTTTTTAGAATGCACAGGATGTGCCAAGATGATGCTCTAATACCACTGTAATATTCCCAAATGGGGAATGCTGCAATACAATGTAGAAAGATAGGAAAATAACGCAGATCATCTTTAATATAGAAAGAGGCCAATATGGAGACCTTTACTTTTTTATTACAGAAAAAAAAACGTGTAAGAAATGGCACATAAGATGCACAACAAATAAAGGAAGCCTCCAATGAAAGAAATCTCTCTAAATGAGGTGTTGCAACCATATATAAAGACTGGAAAACCCTTACAACATTATTTTATTGGCTTTGCAATAGTTGTAGATTACACATCAGATCTAGAGAAAATAAGTGCATAAAAAGTTAGATCTATATCAGATCCATTCACTATACAAGCTCTTCTAAAGAACCCCCTTCGGGTTTTCAGCAAAACATCAAGCACAAGTTGTACATCTGAGATCGAGGACTGCAGATCTACTGAAAATTATAGATTTGGAAAGTGTGGCTGAACTTATATAGGCAATAGAATATCCTCCTCCAATAGATCTCCAGAGTGAAGGGCAGATCCCAAACACTTAGATCCAATGGTGTGCTAAATCACCCTGCAACTGCACCTATAGAAATAACACAGATCTAGAAGTATACTGCACTATAGGGATCAAAATATAGTTGGCCTGATGCCAATATCTGAAAATGAGGCCCAATGCCTTCAATAATATCCTCCCAATGAAGTAGAAACCTCCTCCACTGAAAAGGAGCACTGAAATGGCCTAGATCTGAAAGATATAGTCTCCACTTGCTACAGCTTGCAAAAATGTTATAGCATCATTTTTCACCCTCATGTGATTAATGATTGTCTCTTTGGCCTTGGGCACCCTTTTTCCCCCCAGACTTGAACAACTTCATAAAAAACAGTGTCTAAAATCCCATACGCGATTATGCCTAGAATTTTCTGCGTATATAAGCGAGTCCATTCATAATTTTCTGCATATGCCATTTAAATCATTAAAAAATATATAAAATTCCCTATTTTCAAGGTAGGGTGATGGTTATTCCTGTAATTTAACCACCCCAGCTCGTGGCTCAACTATTTCCAACTGCTGAAACTACTTTGAGGGAGTATAAAAGCCCTCATGTGTATGGCCTAAGGGAGGGAGAAAGTTATAGATATTATACTTCGTTGGAGCCCTATTTCAAGTCTGATATTCCTGTGCCTCCTGCACTTCCCCGCTATATTCAGGAAACCCTTGTTTCCTTGAGATGCTCATCATCCTATATGACATATTTTGTGCACACATCTTGGAAGAATCCTAGCTAGGTGAGGGCTAGACAAATCGAGAGGACGGTCTGCTCAAAGGCCATGGAAGGATTTAGGTGATCTCTCCACTTTTCTATTATTGTACATGCCATTTATAATGAGAAGAACCATCTTGTTCCCGAAATTCACATGTTTATATCTCTTTATATATGTGTAAAGATCATTAATTGAACATTTAGTATTGTTTATATGATATTATACATGAGTTACACTAACATCTAGGAATAATATATGTTGTACAACTAGTGTTTTGTGTTTGTTCTTTCTTGATTTCCAGGTTATGAAGCACGGGGAGTTGCTAGGGGTTTACACCCCCTGAGATCTACATCAAACGTATGACTGTTGGGTAAGTTTTGCAACTTTTTATATCTAGTTTTTAGTATAAAATATAGGTTAAGTGAGTCCTTCTTGAATGGTCTTCCTTTGATCTGTGAAGGTTGCAGACCCAAAAACCTTTAGGGAGTTATTTCCCGAAACAGAAATGGCGACTCCACTGGGGAACACATTCTTGTGATTTCTTTTTTGGGTTGTTTCATCTGTCTTGAAGGTTTCCAACAGTTTCAATCACTTTTTTCAGTTCAGTAAATCTTTTTCCAGTCAGACTAAAGACCTGGTCTCTTGATTAGGCTTAATACTTTTTGTTTTTCCTTATTTACTTTTCCATACACAGTTTTTCTTCTGTACAGTCGCATATACATGCTTCTTTTTGTAAAGGGACCTGCGTATACACGAGTTTCCTTTTCCATAGTCGCGTATGCACGTTGGTTGCAAAGCTGTTAAAGTGCGTATGCCTGAGTGAAATTTGAAATTTTTGGTTTTAAGCTTTTTTGGTCTTGTCTGCCTGTGGTGACTTGTTCCTGTAGCATCTTTGAAGTCTCTGGACTGTGTCTAAGGTGGTTTTATGCCTGTTTCTCTCTTAATTGTCTGAAGACCTGCTCATTTGGTGAAATATTTGTTTTTTGTGCTTGTAATTCTGGCTTGAGCACCAAGATATTTTTCTGAAGATTCTTAGTTGTTCCGAGTATTCAGGAAAGAGAGCTTTTGTTCATTTTATTTTTCCTAACTTTATGTGTTACTTTTCATTTTGATTTTTTCCTTTTTTTGCATTATGTTTTCTTGATTTCATTGACTAGGTCTTGTTTCAATTTTCGAAGAGTCTCTTTTTGATTCTTTGGAGTTTTTGTTTTCCGCAAGTTTATGCTATTGTGCTGAGTTGATTTGTTGGGTTTCTTGTCTTCCTCTTTCTCATACAAGTCCTGCTACAAGAGTAGCATGGTTGGATTAGGGAATTTTTTTGAAGTTTTTCTTGAAAGTAAAAGTTTTCTTGACTGAGTAACTGGATAGTTTCTTGGTCTCTTTGAAGTCTCTTTTCTTTATAAAACTCAAAAGCCCAAAAAAAATCATTTTTTTTTCCGGTTGCTTTTGTTTTTTTTTTTTAATGGTTTCTTTTCATCTTTTGAAGCTGTGTTGAAGTCTTTATTCTTCGGTTCTTGACTTGATTAAGAAGGGATTCTTATTTTGATTTCGTTCTTTTATTTCAAGTATGTTTTTGGCGTCTTTATACATTGAGTTTCTGATTTGGAACTAGCTTTGCTGATTGCCAAAAAGTGATTGAACCTTTTTATCGTTAGATATTTCTATTTGGTTTTGTAGATCTAGCATCTTGGGATTTACATGCCATTAGTAATTTTCATTTGGTACACATATGAATTTTTAGTCTTTTTTGCAACTTTTTGAGGCGTGTGAAGTCTGGTTATCTGAAAAGAAAAGTAAAAAAAAGTAGTCTCATAGAACCTGTGTAGAAATCACTCTTCATCGAAAGGAAATCAGTGCATTTGCATATATTTTGGTTTTCATTGGTTTATTTATGCGTCATAAAAACATCATCAGTTTCATTTCCATATTCCCTTGACATAAAATAACAACTAATTAAAATAAGCGACACAATTTAAAAACAACTAGCAATTTTTGTATTAAGTGTCATACATCAACTAGCTAGGTTGTAGGGCCTTGGATTAGGTGGGTGGAGAGTTAACTCTCCAAGGCCGCTCAAATTTTAAAACATAGAAGTTTATTAATGAGAGAAATCCAACACTGTTAGGTGCACCGGGAAAGCTCTCCTCCAGAGAGTCAAGCGCGAGGGAAAGTGCAGGTAGAGAAGAGAGATACCCCATCTCTAATTTGTTGAATCTTGACCTAAGACCGTTCCGCCCAGCTGTTGATACTGATTGGTGTCCTTAGTTTCCCATCCTAGGTATCACATAGGTGTCTGTGGGGGGAATACCCGTGGTACCTGAGGCAGATGTTGTATCACTTCCAGCAGTGCTTCTGGAGGGTGCCATTGCGAAGCTTGGGTACTTGCATTGGCAAAGACTATTGTTAGGAGGTCAGCGTAACTACTTCTGTTACCTTCGCTAGTAGGCCTGGGTCCTAATTACCCCAGAATACTTTCAGGAGGTCCTATTTTTCGCTTTCTTGTATTTTGGTGTCTGGTCCTAATCACTTGGAGCGGAAATACCTGAAAGCCGCTTGCTTGGTTGTATCTTAGGGATTTTGTAGTGAGTGCTCTTGGCTCCTAGATTGCTTAACTTTATACTTTTTTGAGTCTAATAAATCTTTTAAAGTGGTTGACCGATTGCCTCGTCGATCGAGAAGGCTTTGTGGGTTGTCTCCTGCAAGTGCCGAGCCTTCTTTAAGAAGGTGTAGGAGTAATTAAGAAGGTGATTATCACCCGGTGTTATCAGACGCAGTGGAGAGAGATCCTCCATTAGGGATTGAAGTTTATGTAGCTGGTTCTGGTGTCGGTGTCAGTATTGAGAGGAGTACTCCACTCACCTCAAGAGTTTTATTTCTAGAAGAAGAAGTAGAAGTAGAGGAATTACTTCAACCTCTTGAATTGCTTCCATCTCCTCTTTCTCCTAGATCTCCATTTATGATCGAGTACATCGGACCTGAGTCTGAGACACCAGAGAGTCCTTATCCATCATATTGTTACCTTTCAATGGCCACGACTAGGAACGCAGCTTCGGCTATGAGTGCTGCAAGTATTCAGACTCCTTCTAAAGTTGAAGGAGGATGCACTATTGCTATATCTTCGATTGATTCTAGTGCTGCTGTGTTTGGCTTTGGTCACACCCAAGCATAGGCTTCTCAATTTGATCCCTTTTTTTTTGGAATGCCCGTTAGTGGGATTCCTCCATTTTCCTTTTCTACTACTGTAGTTGCATCTGCACCCGTCTCCTCTATGACTAGTGGATCAACTTCTTTTCAAGGGTTCCCCTTTGGAAGCGGGCATATTCCTAATTCAAATCCTTCCTTAAGGTCTTTTACTTTTACTTCCCAGACTTAGAGTTTTAATCCATGGTCTGGAGGTCAAAGTTCTACTACCTTTACGGGTTGGAACCCTATATTTACAGTAGTAGGGGAAAGGAATCAGTTTCTCACTAGTCACCAAGGGAATGTTCCTTTCTCTTCTTCAAGTGCTTATCAGGATTTTTCTCCTTCTTCAAATGCTTGGAACCCCTATCAAGGGGTTTCTTCTTCATTCACTGCTTCAGTGGGGGGAATTGGTCCAGTTTATAGTAACTCCATGTTGGGAGGGGGTCCTTCTCCGAATGCTGGGTCACAAGGATTTTCCTATGGCCCAACCTTTTCTACGAAATTTTTTTGGCAGCCTGGTGCCTCATCAAATTTAGGGTATTCTTTTCAGAATGTGGGGAATCCATCCTGTCAGGGATGGAATTCCCAGGCTCCTCCTCGTTTACCATTTCTGGCAATGTTAAACTTGCCATATTTTTCAAAATTGACTAATGATCCATTCCAATATAGTCCGGGGTGGCATCTGGTCCCCACCAAACTACCTTCAAACATTCCAAAGTTTGAAGGAAAGAATGGAGAGGATTTGGCAGATCACATCACCACTTTCCATCTATGGTGTTCATCAAACTCCCTGATCGATGACTCGATTAGGTTGAGGTTATTTCAGTGCACCTTGACTAGAAATGCAGCTAAGTGGTATATTGAGTTAACTGGAGGCATTTTTTCCACTTTTCGAGATCTGGCTACTATGTTTTTAAATCATTTTCAGTTGCCTATTCGTTATGATGCCGGGACTAAACTCTTGGCTAATTTTAAGCAGGACAAGGCAACCCACATTTCTGATCATATTCAGGAATGGCGGAGAAATAAGAGGCTCATTAAATCCTATATTCCAAACAAATTCCTACAGGAATGGTTTTTGAAATCCTTGTAGCCAGATATTTCGAAGGACGTATCCCTGTCAGGGGTATTTTCCGAGGAACATGCTATTTTTAGGGCCCAGCAATTAGAACTAATTTATTCTCAGTTTGGAGTCCTTAATAAAAAATTTCCTGATGGTCCTCACTCCAAATTGGACTTTTCCAAAGGTAAACCTGGTCCTCATGGTGATGGACTTCTTGGCTCGATCGATAACCGTGCAAATAACCTGCTTAGCCAATTGTAGTAGTTTTCCATACAATCTGCTTCTTCAGGTCAGGCTGTACCTTCAGTGCCAACCTCTTCCCAAGCTTTGTTAATAAATATCGTCCAGACTTCCAACCCCAAAAGAAATCAATAATCTGAAGGGAAGAATAAAGGACGAAATAATAATAAGAATAAGGGCAAAGATGGGAAGGGAAATGAAAATAAATCCAACGAGCATGTTGGTGAGGGTCAAAAGGATAAAAAGAAAGTAAAGTTTCCATGCAAGTTATGTACTGGAGATCATATTACTCACCTTTGCCCTAAAATTCAGGATTCACAGCGCTTGTTAGCTCAACAGGGATCTTCAAGTTCCCAGGCTGTGTTAACAAACCCTTTTCCCTAAGGGCAACAATTAGTTGTTGGCGCGAATTGAAATATTGAGGCTCCCTCTAGAGGCACCCAGGAAGGGGAAACCCCATCAAACATATATATGATGAGTGCTCGCACAGATATCGCTACGAGATATGGCGCAGCTGAGTCTTAAAAAGCCAAGGGTGCTCCCGATAGTGCTGAGCCACTTCACATTATGAGGCCCACTGTTGAGCCCTTACCTCGGATGCAAAAAGAATTTACAAAGTGTACAACGATTAATTCAAATGCCAAGGCTACCCAGAACTACTCTGTTGTAGATGATCTGGCGCAGAGCCCTTGTGCTAAGTCTGCTCTCGAGGTGCTCCAGTATTGTCCAGCTCAACGAAGTTCTCTTCTTAGTGTTATTGGGGT
This sequence comes from Pinus albicaulis, assembly GCA_034641835.2. NCBI lineage: Eukaryota > Viridiplantae > Streptophyta > Pinopsida > Pinales > Pinaceae > Pinus > Pinus albicaulis. The sequence goes on from CM076572.1 coordinate 298,169,769, forward strand.
TGTTGATCCAAAGAACTCTCTTATGATTACATTTGATATGTCTAATTTTAAAAAGAGACTCCCACATGATATGGCTTTCCATATTATATCCTCATTTCAAAAATTCAATATATTTCGAATGGTCGTTGATGAGGGTGCTTCCATGTGTGTGATGTCTCTCGCATGTTGGAAGGGGATTGTATCTCCTGCAGTTGTTCCATCAGCCACTCTTATGACTGCGTTTGATGGTCATTCTCATAGGCCGCATGGTATTGTCCCAACTTTGCCCATCTGTGTTGGGGGAAAAAATGTAAATATAGAGGTTGAGATAGTTGATGCAAGCTTGGTCTACAACCTTCTATTGGGGAAAAACAGGATTTATGAGATGGATGCTATTGCATCCTCCTTATTTCATATTATTTGTTTCCCTCACGAAGGGAGGATTGTCACAATTGACCAACTGGATTGTTCTCTTGTAGACCCGAATGCACCTACTGAATCAACTATCCCTTTGGTGGATAATGCCAAACCACCTGTTGAGAATCTAGGGGTTGGAATGTATTCTTCTTTGATGGGTACTTTTGATATTCCACCACCTTCCATTCTTATAAATGCAATTTCATCCTCCAGGGCTCCTATTCGACGAAAGTTCTTCAAAACTCATTATTTTTTGGACCCCTGGACCTTACCTTCCCCTACCTCCACATTAGCGGAAGGTCAAGTGGGTGGAATGGATTTTCCGATTTCTGCAACTGATATTTCTTATAGATCTATTGTTGACTCTGTAGAATCCATTCCAGTTTCTCTTTCATCAGAGGAATTGGATGGCAATGTGGCCCCAGCTTGGACACTTAGTTCTTCTTCCGCCTATGATTTCCTTGATACCACTCTTCCATTTGAAGAGGCTATCTTGGAAGCTATGACTGGTATAGATAGACTGTGGAATGATTTGCATCATCGGTCTTACTTTCTACTATACTTGAGAAAAATTGAGTTAAGCTTTCCAAGTCCTCAGTCTTCTGGCCCTGTTCACCCAGTTCTTAACCCTTTAGTGCTAGCACAGGTATTTTCTGAAGGGAACATGGCTGTGATTTTTGTGACTATCCCAGTGAACATCTCCAGGAATCCCAATGTTATCGAGAATGTTTTCATCGGAGTTGAATGTTTCCCTGAAGAGATTCAAATTTACACCGATCTATTTAAATATTTTAGGGATGTGTTCTCTTGGTATTATGAGGAAATGCCTGGTATAGATCCATCTATTGTCCAACATGAGATCAAGATCTATGAAAATGCTAAGCCTATGAGGCAAAATCTTCTTTCGGTCAACCCTAGGAAGGCTGCTGCTATCAAAGCTGAGGTAGAGAAGTTGCTCAAGGCGGGATTCATTTTCCTTGTTTCTTTGACAAAGTGGGTTTCGAATCCAGTTCCGATGGATAAGAAACAAGGGAAAATTCACGTTTGCATTGATTTCAGAGACCTTAATAAAGCATGTCTGAAAGATAATTACCCCACACCATTCATAGATCAGATTATTGATGAGTGTGCCAGTAATGAGATTTTTTCCTTCATGGATGGTTTTTATAGATATAATCAAATTACTATCTGTCCTAAAGATCAACATAAGACTGCCTTTATTTGTCCCTGGGGTACCTTTTCTCACAAGAAAATGCCTTTCGGCCTTAAAAATTCTAGAGCCACTTTTCAGTGGGCCATGTCATATGCCTTCCACAACATCAAACATATTATCGAGGCGTACTTGGATGATTTAGCTGCTCTTTCTCGCAAGATAATTGATCATCCTTCTCACCTCCATCAAGTATTTGAAAGATGTCGATTTTACAAAATCGGGTTGAACCCGAACAAGTGTGTTTTCATGGTCACATCTGGTCAGTTGTTGGGATTTATTGTGTCTATGAAAGGGATTTGGGTAGATCCCTTCAAGGTTGAGGAAATACTTCTATTGCCTCCCCCGTCGTCTATTTGTCAACTTCAAAGTTTACAAGGAAAAGCTAATTTTCTGCAGAGATTTATCGTAAATTATGCCAAAATTACAAGAGGATTCATGAGATTATTAAAGAAGGGAGTCCCATTTTTGTGGGATGACTTTTCTCAACGCTCATTTGATGCTTTGAAAAAAGCATTTACCTCTACTCCTATACCGATTCCACCTAATTATAGCAGGGATTTCCTCCTGTATATTGCAGCAGCAGAATCTACTATCGGTATGGTTATGGTTCAGGAGGATGATGCTCTTGTACAACATGTTATATACTACCTTAGTCGAGGCTTGGTAGGACCTGAACTCTGGTATTCTTCGATAGACAAGCTTGCTTTAGCAGCTGTCCATGCTGTAAAATGGCTTAGACATTATATTCTCCTTCGAAAAACTTATGTTTTGGCAGCAGTCAATCCATTTCAGTTTGTTCTCAGCAAGCGAGTGATTGGGGGAAAATACAATAGACAGATTGTGATTTTGCAGGAATTTGATCTTTAGTTTATGTATTCCAAGTCCAAGAAATCATTAGTTTTCAGAGAATTAATTTCTGAGTTGCCCTGTGGAGAGGAGATAGTTTATGATGAATCCTTTTCAGATGAGCATCTTTTTCTCATCTCTTCACACAATCCTTGGTATGGGGATCTCATTGTATATCTTAAGACTGTGAAGTTTCCCTCAAATTTTTCGAAAGATGAGCGTCGTAAGTTGTGTCACTTGGCTAAAAATTACTTGATCATTGGTGATACTTTATACCGTCGACAGGTCGATTCGATCCTAAGACGATGCTTAACTCTTGAAGAAGCTGAGGTTGTGCTGAATGATTGCCACAGTGGAGCTTGTGGTGGTCATTTATCTGGGATTTCTACAGCCCAAAAAATCCTGCATGCTGGATACTTTTGGCCTTCAATTTTCAAAGATTGTATGGAGTCGGTAAAATGGTGTCATCCGTGTCAAGTGTATACTCGAAATATACGCGCTCATTAGCCTCCACTCTTGCCAGTTGTCAGTGTCAGTCCTTTTAAAAAGTGGGGTATTGATTATACTACTTGTAATGTAATGTTCCCAATTTTAACCTCATGTTAAAATGGAACATTATAGTTGCACATTTTATTTTTATTTAATAAAATGGTGAAGGAGACACCTTAGCCCCTTTTAGATGAAGAAATAACACTCCTCATGTGAAAAGGAGGAGCATAAAGTAGCTGAAATAAACACCAAGGGTGTGAATGGAACCCATCTCACTTGATTAGTCACCTTTGACTAAAGTCAACATCACTTCCCAAGGAGGAAGAGGCTTCCTAGAGAAGCTGCACAGTTTTGGAGGGAAGAGATTCACATGAGGGTGGAAACCCTAATTGGTGGGACCTTGGTGGAGAAGAGTTCCCTTTCTTTATAAGGAGGATATGGCAGCCCATTTTCATTCATGTTTTGGAGTTTTAGACTTGGGTCTGCAAAGGCTTGCATCCACAGGTTGTTTAGCAGGGTGATGGGGCCCTCGGGCACTAGGGTGTTCCCGATCGGGAATCCCTACCTCTTCCTCAAGGAAGGATGAGAATTGAGCTACATTTCCTCAATCCAACAGTGGCCACATCTACATTCATATTCTACAGTGTTAGCTCTGTAGCAGAGAGGACGTTGTGTTGCTCGGTGTAGAAAGAGAGGAACTCATGGAGTCTCTCTTGAGTTGTTTTCTTCAGTGGAGGAGTGATATATTTATTGGAGGAGCTGAAAGGAGGATTCTCGGGCTTCATTTCAGATATTTTGGACATGGCCAACATTCCATCATCTCCCACTACACAATCCATGGCGGAAACTGCATTATTTTATGGAGGCAGTGAAAGAGGGTTTCATTGGGCTCATCAGGAGTGTGTTTTTGAGACAAAGGGGATCAGCCCTTTGTATTGGAGACATGATAAGAGGAGGGAAATCGTATTTCAGATCAGCCATAGCCTCATTCTTGTTTTGGTTTAGTTGCAGTGACAACTCAGTTGTCACATTTTTGTATTCTCCGACATTTCTAGCAGTCTCTCCTAGATTGGCTAGAAATATTGTATTTCAGCCCATTTCTCTGTTATTGGGCTATCTCTTGTATTACTTCAGCCATATGTACATTTATTCATATTCAGAAGCTTCTTCTATCATAGATACTGCACTGGTATCGTCCTCTGGAATTTTGTGTAGTTGCAACAACATCTGTATTTCAGGGTGTAATCATGGGAGGCTGATTCCTATTGCACAATGGGTTCATTCCTCATGATATTTCTTGTGTTTTATTGCTGATATATCATAATACAATGATGGCTGTAGCATTTCCCTTTTATGATGTATTCAGAGTTGAAGAGTTCATGTTTATGTTCATATATTGTTGTAAGCTCTCTCATTGAGCATTGTTTTAGAGATCTAGTTTGGGGAGATCTGAATAACCCATCTAGATGTATTTATTTGAGCTCATATTCTGCATAGGAGTTTTATTAGAGGTTTTCTAGGGCATCCCAGCATTGGTTTGTCTTATTTTTGCAGCAACTTCTTTATACATCGTCTTCAAGGACCCTGTGGCAGAAATTCCCGAAGTGGAAATATTGCATATCCATAGACAGAGTCTATGAAGGGCCAGCTAGCTTCTGTATCTCACACTTCCTTGTGAAGGTGACATATCCAGTAAATTCCCCAGTAGTCAATCTCTGGAATGGACTTGTGGTCTTTCTATAGATGGAAAAATTGGAATATCTAAAGATATTCCCGATGGAGCAGCAAGTTTCAGATTTGGAACATTACAGTGGTATCAGAGCATGATCTTGGCTCAACCTGTGCCCAAGATCTATTTCCATCAGTAAGAGGAGCTTCTCTCCAAGGAGAGGAGATTGACAGAGGAAACAAGGAGAGAGGAATGATGGAAGAGGATTTTTCCCTTCTTCTTTTCTGGGGGATTATTGAAGATCTTGATGAAAGGGAAATTTGGAGAAATTTTCTGAGAAGGGTTTGTTGATGGGACAAATCCAAGCTACTTCATGAAGGGTGTGAGCATTCAACCACACATGCAGATCCACAGTGCAGTCCTTTGTTCACTTTCATTGCAAAGGAGTAGAGGAAGAAATGAGGCCATGGGAGGAGCAACACTGCAACTCAAGGTATGGCTCATGATTGTTGGTTTGAAGGTTCCATTTTTCATTGTCATGCAAATGAAAAAAAATGTGATGCATTCACTAGGGGCTTGATGGAAAAACTTGGTGAAACTCATTGTGTCATAAACACAAACACTTTACATACAGTGGAAAAAAAAACCAACAACGCTATCACATTAGGAGGAGATCCGTCACTACATGGAGGTGAAATAGGAGCCAATGCTTCCACTAGAGGATCCTTTGTGTATTTGCAAGGAGTTCCAAATATTTTTTCATATGGGTACCAAGACACAATTCCGGAGCCATATTTAGCATTTTTTTGGGATTGTGAGGTGGAGGAAGAAGAGCCGAAGGATAAACATGAAGGGATGATGAGCGTTCTCCCTTATCTATTTCAGAAATTTTCTGTACATGGGAAAGAGACTGCACTGCGTAGAGGAGAGAGGGACAAGTCAGTCCACTCATACATGCACTCTATTTCAAATCTTGATGTCTCACTTTTTGGAGGCTTTCAACCTAGGAGGCCATTTTATCTAGAGATGATGAGAGGCATCATGCTTTGAGGTTCACCACTCTTGGATTCTGGAGGGGTGGAGACATTAGAGGAGTCCATCACAATGCAGAAGAGTTTGGGGATAAGCACAAGGACGAGAGATACACTCTCTCATTTTCAGTACCACCCATTCTCACCAGTTTTACTGTGCAGATAGAGTTGCTGTATGGATGGAGGATAGCATCTTCATGATGTAGGATGGCTGCTCCATAGATTTTTGGGGAGATATGATACTTCCTTTGAGGAAGGACTCTTTCATGCATTGGAGTATATGGAGGCAACTCATGCTTACATTTCCCAGGATCGAGATATTCTTTGGAGGTGATAGTCTCTCATGGGAGGCTCATTTTTAGAGGGTATCATTTCTATTTGAGCATGAGTAGCTTCATGATGGCATGGCAACAACTTGGAGGATGAATTTGGCATGAGGGGATGTCAAGGTAGGAAGCAGCAACGTGATGGAGCACCATATTGTAGAATACCAACGCTGTCTATGTGGAGGATTGATCCAGGATGGAGGACTCATCTTTGGTTGAGTATTCCCCAGGATCTTGGTGCATGCATGATTCTTGGATGGCCTTGATGGAGATGGAAGATACTTAGTGGATGATATGATCATCTATCATCATCGCAGACTCTTCTTGACCAGGGCTTCTAGTCTCAAGGAGACACTATTGGATGCAGCATATGAGGACTTCCTAGCTATGCATTTGGATGCATACCTTGCCTTGCTAGAGGAGTTCACTTGGAACGACATTCAGCATGATCTACATCATCATATGGATAGATGCAGAGCTCGATTTTTTTGGAGAGGTTGGCACAACCATTCCCTTACTCATTTGAGGAGAGGGAGAGCATTTAGATGAGCCATTTCAGCTCAAGATCTCAAGTACATGGTAGAGAAGGTATAATTTCACCTCTTTACTTTATATGAGTAGCATATTGATCAAGGAGGATCATCCCTTCTTGCACATGGTGGAATGTACTTGCAGCTACTTGTAGCCTTGATTTTGGCTATTCTTATGATGGTTTGTGGGGGAAGCCACATGCTTCTTGGTGTGCACCATTGGCACCAATTTTTATTTTTGATGATTCCATCTTGTGAGGAGTTTGTGGCAGCAAACAAGTGGCTAGTTCAGCACTTGTTAATTTTTATTTTGAGGCAGGCCAAGGAGGCACTACACAGGTTCCATGAGTGGAACGTTGAACCACTCTCCGGTTTTCATTTGGCAACTTGCTGTTATTGTGTATTGCTCCTTGCATTTCTGATGTTGGTACACTCATGAGGAGCATTATTTGGAGAGTATTGTATGTACAACCCATTGGGAGCATGATTCTCCCCATTGTATATTTTTTATCTTGCAGGAGATACCATGGGAAAACCATGATTGCCACATTGCTACTTGTACATTGTTGTGGGAGGGACCACTTGGAGAATTTGCAGAGGCATTTCATGGCTGATTTTCTTGATGGGGTACCTTGGGCCATTCTTGGAGGCCATAATTTTCCAGCCCAAGGATAAAGGTAGCCCCATATGAGCAGCATATGGAGAGAGGGCCATCATGGGAACCAAAAAAACTCTCCATTCAGCCCCAACTCATTGCAAAAATTAGGGGTGAGGTTTTCATTTGGATGATTGCATGGACGAGAGGATCATCATTAGGAGCAGAATTTTCCCATGCAAATCATCACTCCTACCTTAAGGAGGCCTTAGAGTAGCAGGAAGGATTCCACTACACCTTCTATCTTGCCATGAGGAGCATTTTTGTCAGCTTGCATACTTGGGAGAGAGCATTGGAGGACAGATTCATTGCAGCATATTTGAGCAGTGGTGGGACCATGGATGAGGAGGCCACAAGAGAAGAAGGGGGGAGAAAATTTTGTTCTCTCTATGCAGTTGCTTGAGGGCAAGCAACATGTGGGAGGGGAGGACTATAATGTTCCCAATTTTAGCCTCAAGTTAAAATGGAACATTATAGTTGAACATTTTATTTTTATTTAATAAAATGGGGAAGGAGACACCTTAGTGCTTTTAGATGAAGAAATAACACTCCTCATCTGAAAAGCAGGAGAATAAAGCAGCTGAAATAAACAACAAGGGTGTGAATGGAACCTAGCTCACTTGATTAGTCACCTTTGACTAAAGTCAACACCGCTGTGCAAGGAGGAAGAGGCTTGCTAGAGAAGCTGCGTAGTTTTGGAGGGAAGAGATTCACAAGAGGGTGGAAACCTTAATTTGTGGGACCTTGGTGGAGAAGAGTTACCTTTCTTTATAAGGAGGATATGGCAGCCCATTTGCATTCATTTTTTGGAGTTTCAGACTTGGGTCTGCAAAGGCTTGCATCCCCGGGCTGTTTAGCAGGGTGATGGTGCCCTCGGGCACTAGGGTGTTCCCGATCGGGAATCCCTACTTGTTCCTCAAGGAAGGATGAGGATTGAGCTACATTTCCTTAATCTGGCAGTGGCCACAGCTACATTCATCTTCTAAAGCGTTAGCTCTGCAGCAGAGAGGATGTTGTGTTGCTGGGCGCAGTAAGAGAGGAACTCATGGAGTCTCTCTTGAGTTGTTTTCTTCAGTGGAGGAGTGATATATTCATTGGAGGAGCTGCAAGGAGGATTCCCGGGCTTCATTTTAGATCTTTGGCACATGGCCAACATTCCATCATCTCCCACTGCGCAGTCCATGGAGGAAAATGCGTTATTTTATGGAGGTAGTGAGAGAGGGTTTCATTGGGCTCATCAGGAGTGTGTTTTTGAGACAAAGGGGATCAGCCCTTTGTATTGGAGACATGATCAGAGGAGGGCAATCATATTTCAGATCAGCCACAGCCTCATTCTTGTTTTGGTTCAGTTGCAGTGACAACTCAGTTGTCACATTTTTGTATTCTCTGGCATTTCTAGCAATCTCTCCTAGATTGGCTAGAAATCTTATATTTTAGCCCATTTCTCTGTTATTGGGCTATCTCTTTTATTCCTTCAGCCATATGTACATTTATTCATATTCAGAAGCTACTTCTATCATAGAGAATGCGTAGGTATTGTCCTCCAGAATTTTTTGTAGTTGCAGCAACATCTGTATTTCAAGGTGTAATCATGGGAGGCTGATTCCTATTGAAACATGCGTTCATTCCTCATGATATTTCTTGTATTTTATTGCTGATATATCATAATATAATGATGGTTGTAGCATTTCCCTCTTATGATGTATTCAGAGTTGCAGAGTTCATGTTTATGTTCATATATTGCTGTAAGCTCTCTCATTGAGCATTGTTTTAGAGATCTAGCTTGGGGAGATCTGAATAACCCATCTAGATGCATTTCTTTGAGATCATATTATGCATAGGAGTTTTATTAGAGGTTTTCTAGGGCATCCTAGCATTTTTTTGTCTTATTTTTGCAGCAATTGTTTTATACAGCGTCCTCAAGGACCCTCTGGCAGAAATTCCCGAAGTGGAAATATTGCATATCCATAGACAGAGTCTGTGAAGGGCCAACTAGCTTCTGGATCTCACACTTCCCTGTGAAGGTGACATATTCGGTAAATTCCCCAGCATTCAATCTCTGGAATGGACTTGTGGTCTTTCTATAGATGGAAAAATTGGAATATTTGAAGATATTCCCGATGGAGCAGCAAGTTTCAGATTTGGAACATTACATGTAACCTGCCTTCGGCTAAGGGTCACAAGTACATTATTGTAGCAGTAGACTACTTCACGAAGTGGGTCGAGGCTATGCCTACTTTTGGGAATGATGGTGAGACAACAACACTTTTTCTCTTTAATCAAGTTATTGCTCATTTTGGTATTCCTAAGGAGATTGTCACTGATCATGGCAGTCATTTTCAGAACAACATGATGGCTGAGTTGGCTCTAAAATTAGGTTTCCGGCAAGAGCATTCATCTCCTTATTTTCCTTAGGACAATGGGAAAGTGGAAGCCATGAACAAATCCTTGAAGACCATTCTTCAACGGATAATTGATAAAGCTAGATCTAATTGGCATATCATGTTGTATCTTGTGCTTTGGGCATACCGGATGTTAGTAAAAACTGCAATTGGTTTTACTTCGTTTCAACTAGCTTACGGGTTGTAATCAATATTTCCCATCGAGTGTGATATTCCTTCTCTTAAGTTAGCTGTAGAGCTTCTCCCTGACACTTCTAGTCTCGAAGAACACCTCCTTCATCTGGAACATCTTGATGAGCGGCGTCAAGATGCTACCACGATGAACGAGGCACATAAGAAATGGGTACAATTTCAGTATGATAAAGTGTTCAAACCTAGGGTTTTCTTCGAAGGAAACCTTTTTTTGGTGTATGCCTAGGAAAAGGATGCCCTGGGGGTAGGTAAGTTCAAGTCTATGTGGTATGGCCCCTTCATCGTTAAAAAGGTCCTAAAAAAAGGAGCTTATACCTTGGTTGATTTTGAGGGAAATGAGTTGGCAGAGCCCATAAATGGGCTCTATCTGAAATGCTATTATGCCTAGGCCTTGGCCTGGCATCTTGATTTTTTTATATATTTTTGTTTTTGTTGTTATACATATCTGAGTTTTTGGTCTATGAGGTGATGGTGATGTTTTTGATCTGCTTTGGCAGGTTGTGTTGGATATCATGAGTCATTATGGTTTCACCGATGGTGCTAGTAGACACACTCGGAACTTAGCTTCTGCGGCTTGGGTATTTTATTATACATCTGGTCGGCTGTTAGTTTCAAGAGGGGTCTGCATTGGTCCTACTTCCAAAAACATAGCAGAATACACTGCAGTCATTTATCTACTCTCAGAAGCAATATCTTTAGGTGTTGATTTGTTGGTAGTATTCTTGGACTCCCAGCTGGTGGTGTCGCAGTTGAATAATACATATCGGGTCTGGAATCCCCTTTTTTTTTATTTTTTTTTGAGGGTACGTTTGTTACAAAGGTCATTTCCGTTTATAACATTTATTCATATTCCTCGAGCTGACAATAGAATGCCAGACTCATTAGCTAATCAAGCAATTTACTGGCATATTAATCATTCAATACATTAATTAAATAATTAAAATCATCATACAGTTTTACACATTTGTTTCATCGCCTCATAAACTATTGTATATATGTATATATCATCAGAATTTTCAAAAAAATATAAAAAAATTTGGACCCATATGTCCTACAAAATTAGGGTTTATGCCCGATCATGTTTAGTATCAAAAAGATAGTACAGTCATCCAATAAAATCTATGGTCCCTGCCCAACATTCGTGTTCCTATAAAACACGATCGTAGTAGCCACACGGCGGAATAACCGCCCCCAGTATCGCAATACCCTGACTACCCGTCTCTGGATAGCCTCTGGTAGGTCCTCTACTGCAGACATAGGCACTTGGCAAGTTAAACTCTCCAAGTTTCTTTGAACGACATGTAGGGTTCTACCAGGGTCTTTAGCATCCGCTTTCCCTCTGCGACGTTTGTGCCTTGGGTATCCTTCAGGATGGACTGGTCCTATATCTGTATCATGGTCATCACATAATTTGTAAGTCATTCGGAATCCAATCAAAAACATGTTTGTTTTTCATTTTCCACATATATTGAAAAAATAAAAAAAAATAAATAATAAAAAATATAAAAATTGCAGTCTCACCGATTGCACCCCATGCTGTGTCGGGTGGAAGGAATAGATATGGATCACCGCGAAAATCCATCCCAGCATAGGGGTAATCATCCATTGTGATAATATATTCCTCCCACCATTGTAAGAACTCATCGTCCCATGTAGTTCGGGGAACTTCGCTTCCCCCCATTCTCTTCATAAGATCAACCGGGCTATTCTTGGATCTCTAGGGCTATTGATGGATGAGATCACTTTGGGTCGAAGCCCTGGAATATTATCAAAGAATAATGTCATCAAAATGGTTCCATACCCGAAATTCTTTGTTTTAGCTTTTCGGATGGAGGAATTTTTTTTTTTCATGTTTGTCAGTAGAGTTGTACACCAATCAAAGAGGTGAATTGAGCATTCCACAACTATACTCATCTGTGTCCTCGACGCCTGGTGTAAGGAAGCATATCTTGCCACCCTACCGATGATGAAAAGGAGAATTTTCATATGCAACTCTAATAAATATTTGATTGCAATTTGAGTCCCTACTTTTTGAGATCCCTCTACATAATAGATGTGGACATAATAAACTACTGTAAGCCCTCCCAAAGGCTTGCCGTGTAAATCTACTGGGTCTCCTCTTTGAGAGAGTCCAATAATAAAGTAAATTTCTTCCACCTCTATGTGTATGGGCATTTGGTCAATCACGAAGCAATATTCCTCTGGTTCCCAATGATTCACCAGCATTTCAAGCAACCAGACGTTACTTTTCATATTTGGCATTTTGAAGAATTTGAGCAATCCACAGTTTTGGAGGATATTGAGTGAATTTTGATCCCCCATGACTTCTTGGTCAATGGCACTATGCTCACGTTCCCTCCAAGAAATTGTCATCCTGAAAAAGTCATTCAAATTCTCATTAGGTTCATTTTTTCAAATCACGATCTGTGCATATGCGACTTACATTGTGGACAGTCGCATATCATACACGGGTTCGTCCACACAAATCTGCATATGCGCAGAAAGGCCAATCAAAAAAAATATTTTCTACGATAAAAAATAATTTTTTTTAACCTATTTATGGATGAAATTGATAAAAATGATGAATTTAAAGCTTACTTTACTAATCCGACGAAGTTTGACGGCTGATTGCTCATGTTTTGAAGAAAGAGGTTTTTTCTCCAGAGCTCTTTTCTCCAATTCAGCAAAGTAACAATGAACCAAATATGAGGTAAAATGTGTATTTATGCCCATAAATTGAAAATATTTTGCAAAATTTCATTATTCTTGTTTTTCAAAACTGTATTGAGCTGCATAACCCTGTTGCTTGTAAGTGTTGGGATAGGTATATTTTCAGGTACATTTTGTTGACTTTGAGATTTTTTCCGGTTTTCGAATTCATGACCGCTGACTTGTCTTGATAGGTATATGATATTAACTAGCATATAGGTTATGGAATCCAATTTCCGTTGCATTCTGCATTCTAGCCTCCATTCTTATCACTTGCCATAGGGTCGATCCCATCATGTCATGAGTACTTAACCCATTTCAATCGCCGATTTTTAATCATGACTTGGTGGTAGAGCCTTCTTTTACATGGGCTTCCTAGTTAGTTCCTCGCTAGCACTTGTCGCCCATGCTACACTTTATGTAGGCTCAGGAGTCCTCTTTAGTCCCGCCATGACTTATATGTTGAAGCTTCATTCTTATTCTTCTTCATTATCATTTTTCTGGCTATTACCCTAGAGGCTCCCTGGTATGGTTGAGTTGCATCACTGCATTGCATATTGACTACTTGTTTATCTTGGCCTTCAGCCGAATTCATTTGGACTCGATGTTTAAGCCATATTTTGACCTTGACTCTCTGTACAAAGTTAAACATTGCAAATAACTTAGCTATCGTGACTTGACACCCTTTTTACCCATGGATGGAACACTCCTTTGAGTATCACTTACCAGTTTCCACCACTTTGCATTGAGCATAGGATTGTTCCTATCCCAGGAAATAGTGCACCTGTTTCCTGATACTCGTTCTATCCATTGTACCATAGCATTCTTTTATTCTTTTTTAGTCTTACTATATGAAAAAGAAAAAAAAAATCAAATATGTTAAAAAGAGAGGGAACGAGATGTTACTTCATATTTTGATGGCAGTTACAGTATCAGTTTGTCGCCCATGAACAAAGCACATACCACTATGTCTTTTCCTCATTTGGGATGGTTTTAGTTTTGGCCTAGGAGATTCCATAACCTTGTTTCACGAGTTAGTTCTCCCTTGGTTGGTTATCTCTTCCAATCATATGGAGAGTTTTTTTTTGCCTCCTGCATAATAGACTTATACAGTGTCATTATTTGCTGCCATGGTCATCATGAGTCATGCTTTTGTTCAAGGGACGTTAAACCTAAGTCGGCTATTTTACGGTGTCTCTTGAATTATTTTTTCAAGCCTTCCTGGTCTTGTCAGTATCTTGTACTATCACATCAAATGTTTGGTCCTATGCTTGTGCTGGTTTGAGAAGGTCTCCATTGACTTCTTGCAGGTGGGTTTGTCTCTTATCGACTACAACATATTTCTCTGAGAGTAAACCTAGAGCCACACCCTGGCCCTATTTACATCATTGATAGGTGACCTTGTGCTCAGTATTTGATAAACATTACGGGTCTTTGACTGAGTGGTTTTCCTTGTGTTCGACGTTAGCATACATTATCACACTTGGGATTTGTGGAGTACCTTGATTTCCATTTGACCCTATCGGTGGATATCTCACCTCTTTGTCATCTTTCATTATTGGTTGGTTCAGAGGGTTTCTTCCATGCGCTAGCTTCATCTTGTGCATGTCAGAAACGTACTTCGGGTTGGTTCCTTCACTCTACTTCATTTGATTCCTTCCAAATCTTAGCCTGCAGGTTACACTCGCGCTAGACTGATGTGGGATGCCCCAATTCCTTCCTTCCAGCAGATATTTTCCCATCGAATCTGACTCATTTCTCTAGGAATAAGGTCTAGAGTCTTTTTTTCAGTACCTTAGGGTTTGCAGTCATCACTGGCAGACTCTTCGCTGTCGAAAATGATGATTCATTATTGCCTCCTGATTGATAGATTCTTACAAGTGTTCAACTTCAACTCATTCATTCGCACTTGTTAGATTGTATTGGGGCACCTTGACACTCATTATCATTATCAGTGGGTTGTATCATGTTTTTTAATGGTATACATTATTGACTAGTAATCAAACGATTTCTCACATGGTCGACTTCAGCTCATTTATTCCCATTGTGTAGAATTGTGCCATGGTGATTGGTGAAGACCTTGGGTTTGCATCAGCATGCTTCGATTCACTTTTGATAGTTCATCCAGTTTCTACCAGTGACATCGTCCACCCTTATATGTTGTAGTTTCAGTACAACAACCTCTTATATGTTGGCTCCCGAGTTGCGTGATTGTACCATGTGTTCCACCTCTTATGATTTGGTACCTGGAGATTTAGTTACTTGTGAGATCGGATATCTATTACAACATCATTGATCATTCTTTTATATGTGATACTTGGACTTGATTTCGACTTGTACTTCCTAGCAGTGATCAGATGATTCACTATGTACTTTCCAGTTTAGCTATACTTTTATACATTTTGGATGTATAGACATGATTTTAATTCACTGAGCATGGGTGCCCGCCTCAGACATGAGCTGACTCCCTGACTTCTTTCATTGGGTTTTTGGCAGGCTGGAATCTGGTGAAGTCCTCTCTTGTCTTCACAAGGTTCTTTCTATGCACATAATATATTTTGGCCATCATGTACCCTTTATAACCTCATATATTAGGGGGCATCTGTTATAGCATCATTTTTCACCCTCATGTGATTAATGATTGTCTCTTTGGCCTTGGGCACCCTTTCCCCCCAGGCTTGAAAAAATTCATAAAAAACAGTGTCTAAAATCCCATATGCGATTATGCCTAGACTTTTCCGCATATATACGCGAGTCCATTGATACTTTTCCGCGTATGCCATTTAAATCATTAAAAATATATATAAAATTCCCTATTTTCGAGGCAGGGTGATGGTTATTCCTGTAATTCAACCACCCCAGCCCATGGCCCAACTATTTCCAACTGCTGAAACTACTTTGAGGGAGTATAAAAGCCCCTCATGTGTATGGCCTAAGGGAGGGAGAAAGTTATAGATATTATACTCTGTTGGAGCCCTATTTCAAGTCTGATATTCTCGTGCCTCCTGCACTTCCAAGGTATATTCAGGAAACCCTTGTTTCTTTGAGATGCTCATCATCCTATATGACATCTTGTGTGCACACATCTTGGAAGAATCCTAGCGAGGTGAGGGCTGGACGGATCCAGAGTATGGTCTGCTCGAAGGTCGTGGAAGGATTTAGGTGATCTCTCCACTTTCCTATTATTGTACACGCCATTTATAATGAGAAGAACCATCTTGTTCTCGAAATTCACGTGTTTATATCTCTTTATATATGTGTAAAGATCATTAATTGAACGTTTAGTATTTTTTATATGATATTAAACATGAGTTACACTAACATCCAGGAACAATATATGATGTACAACTAGTGTTTTGTGTTCGTTCTTTCTTGATTTCTAGGTTACGAAGAACGGGGAGTTGTTGGGGGTTTTCACCTCACGGGATCTACATCAAACGTAGGACTTTCGAGTAAGTTCTCCAACTTGTTATATCTAGTTTTCAGTATAAAAGATACGTTAAGTGAGTCCTTTTGAATGGCATGCATCCTATCTGTGAAGGTTGCCGACGTAAAAAACTTTAGGGAGTTATTTCCCAAAACAGAAAACAGCCAAACCCTCAACAGCATCTACGATGTAGTTGAAAGAAGAAGCATGGCCCTAAGACAGATAGTGAACAATGAAATACAAGCTCTCCCAAGAGCTACTCAATGGGAATAGGTGGGATTCCCGATTAGGAACACCCATTGCTAAACAACATTCAATCTTAGCTAAAAATAAAGAGAAAGATATATGTCTAAAAAAACCCTATATTCAGAAAATATGATAAACATCAACAACCTTCTAATGCTGGCATCCCCTTCCTTTTATAAGACGAGAGCTTGCAAACCCTAAACCACTTCCAATGAGATCACTTCTTTCACACAAGGCATCTCCATCTAAAACTGCGTTGTGCCTCATTGATGGCCACTCCTCCATGACAACACTGTAGATTTGGTCAAGGTTTAACCAGTCAAAATGTTCCAGCCCCTTTCACACCTAAGGGTGCTTGATTTGACAGCCAAGATTTAGCCTTTTCATATTTGGCATTGATTTATTCATTATTAAGGAGTATTATGGACCTTTTTTGCTCTTTTATTCTTTAAAAAAAGTAATAAAACAAAATTGAATATTCAAATTAGCTCATGAATAATTGGGAATATTACAAAATATTTTATGTGATTTAAAATTTTGAATCGGGCCAAATAGGGGTGACCTATGATGGAATGGAACCATAATATTTCTTTCTTTCCATCCATATGAAGCATGAAATATGATCCTTTATTAGGGGGTCAATATATTTAATTTTTTATAGAAATTAGGCTGAGGGGTGTGATCCACTAAAGATAACATGATGCTTTTAGGCCATTTCCTTGGGCAACAATTTTCTAAGATGATATTTTTCCAAAGTGATAATTTACTAGTTACCAACCTTTGAATCATCTTGGCCCCAAGAGTTTTGTTTAGCCAGTTATTTTTTGAACGTCAAATATCCCACACATTACAGGATTGTATATTTTCTCCTAAATGACAAGGGAGAATTTTGTAGTGTCTCTATTAGCACCATTCCAAAAGAAGCATCTGCTAATTTTCTCTAATTTTTCAAGAACCATAATAGGTGCAAGATTTGAAAAATAATAATAAATTGGGGAGGCAAGGAGGATATACTTTGAAAGAATCATATCATTTTTTATCAAGAAGAAATTATACAGTTAATTTAGGGTGCTGGAGAGCATAAAAATTGATCGTAGAAAGGGTGTTATGAGTACATAATGTTACCAATTTTTTCTGGAAAAAGGATGAAAACTTTAAAGGAGCAAGGGACATGATCCAAAACAATTATGGAAAAACTTGGATGAAAACATTCTACAACAAACTACCCAACTACTTGTGATAATTAAATTGGCATCCATATTTTATATCATTTCTTTGACATTATGTGTTTGTAACTTTGTTTTAGATGTTCAAGGAATTGGGCCCTAAATTAATTTGGTACTCCTTTTATATATTCCTTCTATTTTCCTTTCCTCATGTTTCTCTTCATTGATGGACATTTATTCTTGTGAAAGTAATTTAATGGTAAATTATTTTTCTTTCATTGTCATAAGATTACAACAATATTGTAATTTAGATTTGGGAAATTAGAAAAATAAGAGTATTGGAATGGGGTTCCCTAAGTTGCGAATTTTGTATATTTTGGAAAATTTTGTATATTTTTGTATTAATTAGTCTAGCGTGGGGGTTTTGGGGTGGGTCAAAGCCTCGAACATATTGTAATGGGTAAAAGGGTAGACCTAGAGTCCTTAAACCATAGTTTGCAGACCACAGGATAGCATAGGCTATATCGATATAAATAGATGAATAGCTTGAGTCTAGAGGTAGGCATGAATTGAGAGTGATGCTACGTGTGAATTCTTAGATATATTTTGGGCCGTTTTGGGTAAGTACTCCTGCTGGTTGTGTGCACTGAGATCCTCAGTCTTGCTATGTGAGGACCCCGCTAGGTTGTGTGCGCGGGATGGTTTTGGTTGTAAGTGGATTTGAATGTTAATGAATGCGAAGTATTGTTAAAATATCTGCGTGTTATCTAGATCAATGATGTTTAATCTTGAAGAGTATATGTGATGGTTATTTAGTTGTGAATATATCTATGTTCCACATAAGTATATATGTAAATGCTCTGTGATGGTATTTGTTTAAGCTACAAATACTTCTGTGCTATCTATTTATGTTGCAATTGAATCTGTAGCTATGTTTATGATATTATGCGATGATAATTGTCGATACGCATGTGTATGCGAAGGTATTGATTAGATTTGTGAATGGTAATAGCTCTGTTATGGTCAATAATAGATTATACTGATAAAATCCTGTGAATAGACTTACTCTATTCAAATATGATAAGCTAGGAACATAGATCTACCTCACTTACCTACTCTCTCTCAGGGTGCAGAAACCTGTTTCTAGAACCCTCCCATACTTCTTCAGGTAAGACTTTGTCCTGCGCAAGTAGGTCACTGCCGAAAGGGCCAGTAGTATAGGGGTTTGTTGGAAAACATTAACCTCCAAACCTGGGCCAGGACCCCTCAAGCCAACAAATGGTTTCGTTGCCGGGACTGGGAGAATTTTGAGAGAGAGATGAGATAATTCTAAGGGAACATTGGAGACCTGAGAAGCTAGAAATTGATGAGTGGTTCGAAAGATAGATTCTGGAATTTTCTGTAAAGGAGAATCGTAGCTCGAAATTGACGGCTGAGAAGTGGAAGAACAAATACATCTTCACTGAAGTCTATGAAATTTTCTTTGTAACCTTTTCGCACAAGATTCAGGAGTGGTTGGCAATGCTCGTAGATTTCCAGATGTGTTGGAAGGATGAGCGGGTCACACAGTGGACTCCAGAATTTATCCAGCAGTTGGAAAGGACTGACAATACTATCATCCGTACAATAGATCACTGGGTGGATAGCGTGCTGAGAGAATTTGTGACATAATTTTCAGTTGATCAGTTCATATTCTATTCAAAATTAGAGTGGAGGTTCTTCAAGGGTTTCTAGGGTAAGTTCTTGAAAACATTTCCTTTTTTAATCAAAGTATTACTGTGCGTAAAGGGAATTCTATGCAGAAACACCAAGTGAATGACCTCTGATCTAGGAGAGAGTACCACAGGAAGTGGTAACTACTACCGAACTAATCAAGAAGGAGATAGATCTGTTTACAGTCCAGTAAGAGAATCAGTTCCGCATAGCCCTCCAGCTACACCACCTTCAATTTAGCATAGGGGTAAGAACTCACCCATAACACCACCACCACTACCAGAAGACAATATGGTCACGCACATGAAGCTACCTACCTTCAAGGGTGTATTGGATGAGGATATGGATCGATTTTGGTTTTTCGCAGAATCAATATGGGCTGCGTAGAATGTGGCTTTCGACACTCTAAAGAGGGCGCAACTATCACTTTCCTTTGAAGGAAGGGCCTTGGATTCGTATATGGGGTGCATAGGGCAACACGCAGATCCATCTATTCAAGAGATTAGGACAATGTTAAAACAATAGTTTCAAAAGCCTAAGTCCTAATCTCAAATAGTGGTCAACTTAAAAGACTTTAGACAGGGACCCACTGAATCGGTATGGGAAGTTGACCAGGGGTTGAAAAAGGTTATCAAGATGGGGAATTTTAGTATGATGATAGGAAGCACAAGGAATGATTTATTTCTATGATGCTACCTCACATGTGTAGACCTATGGGTCAGCAGTCGATTGTAATGCAAGACAAGGCTTTGGAGATTGCTATGAAGCTGGAAGCTGCACCAAGAGACGATGCTCAGTTTGGGGTGCAGTAGATATAGGGACAGCTAGAAGAAATGCATATATAAATACATAATCTACGAAAGGAGTGAGGGAAAGAAGCTAGTCCAGACATATGGTGCATAAGATGCAAGGTATCCGGCCATACCAAGGATCAATGTCCTCTACTGACAAACTACATTTAGGATGGGGGACCCTTCCCACTACGCCCTAAGGAGGTTGTGGGGCCAAGTAGCCCGACGTTATGGTGTGTTGATTGTCGTGTCGTTGGAATACATGATACTAACCACTGCCCCCATCTAGGTGATTACGTTCCAGAATTGAAGTAGCAATGGTGTCAATTCTGCTCCTCTGTGGGGCATGACAAGCATGATTGCTGAACCTATGAATTGATGATATATCGAGGAAACATGTACAGGGTATAGGTTGACCCTTCTTCACCACTATCTCCCTCAAGTAGAGGAGGCTCCCCAGCTAGGGGCAGGGGAGGGGGAAGAAGTGGAGGCGCAGGTCGGGGAAGAGGGAAATTGATCTGTTACAACTATGGGGAGATAGGGAACTTTGCAAGGGACTGCCCGAACCCTGCACGAAAATATTGTCATTATTGTAGACAACTACACAATGATATTGAAGACTGTTTGATCCTGATAGTGAAAATGTAGGAAAAAAAACATACACCTACGCATAATGTGCAAAGGGTTAAAGCGGAACCGCATGATGAAGTACCAAGTATTAATGTCATAACACGCAGTGGGATGGCTATGGGAGGAGCTGAGGAGAAAGCCAAAGCTAAACCTCTTATCTGGAAAGGAAATGTCAAACAGGAAAGCCTGGAACTTCAGAAGGAAAAGGAAACCTTTGTCACAACTTGTAGAGAATTTACTAAGGATGAGGCCCCTGTTTCAAAAGCCTCAGCAAGCCTGAGAATAAACGATGAAGTTAAACCATTTCTACAAGCCTGTATGAAGCTTCTACACAACCAGAAGGTAATAAAGAATATGAAAGCACTAATAGACAGTTGCGCATAGAGGACTAACCCACCCCCTGAAGTTAAGGATGTGCAAAAACTATACAGGCATAAGAAACGCACTAGTAGGGAAATGTAGTTAACAATGCATATTGGTGACTATGAAATGGATCAGGTTATCTTGGACATGGGGTCAGATGCAAATGTACTACCCAAGCAAACTTGGTAGTGGATGGGAGAGCCTAAGTTGGAATGGTCCACTATCTAGCTGCGCATGGCTAACCAACAGAAGATCATACCATTAGGGAGCCTGTCAAAAATTATGGTACATATTGCAAGAGTTAAGGTCTGAGTCAACTTTGAGGTAATTCAGATTGTGGAAGATTCAGACCCCTATCCTGCATTCTTAGGACTATATTGGGCTATAAATATGGGATGCATCATCAACCTAAAGAAACAAAGCATGGTGTTTGAGAATGAGGCCATAAGGGTGATAGTCCGCCTAGACCCTAAGGAAGGAGAGCGGTATACAGAACTAATATGCAAAGAAGAGGATGTGGATCACATGTATAAGTTGACTTCTCGGGACGAATATTGGATCAATATTATGGCTAATGGTGTGCTTTTCTGGGAAAAGGACAACGAGTGCTTCTCTGACTCTGACGAGGAGATAGAAGACTGGTAGAATAGGTTACATGATGTATCTATGCTGCGATGTCTTAGAATCACGAAGAACTTCCGATGCATCTCCTCAAAGGTAAGAGAACAACCATACTTTGATGGTTTTGGTAGTATTAGGGAGTTTTTGTGAGAGTTTGAAGCTGAAGTCCCATGGGAGCGTAGTCTATGGGCCCTTAATCTAGCCATGCGTTCAACCCCGGCAAGGTGTTGGGAAATGCATAAGGGGGCATTCGAGGATTGGGAAGGATGTTGCGACATGATGGTCTTATGGTTTGAACCTCCATCTCACCTATCCATAAAGAATTTCTTAGGGCCAGGGGACCCGTGCAAGCACTTGTCAGCATGGATGAAAGAATGGGGAGAAAAAAATACAGAGGAATGGGTCCGTCTATTTATTCATGCCTTGGGACATATCCTGACTGCATGGTATTTACACACAGAATTACACTAGCGCACCCGCCATTGGGAAACCCTGAAGGACGAGTTTTTAGTGACATTCAGGCTTATATGAGGGAAAAAGGCATTCGACGAAGCTCTGCAGGATATTTACGCCTTAGTATTTGATGAATCATGCCTGTGCGTAGCACATGGGGCACCAACATGGGAATTGCAGATGCAAGATATTGTCAACTACCACAATCTATCAATATAGGAGTGCGATGAAGACCTGTGGAATGTCTTTATCTCAGATTCAGAGGGAGAGCATGTAGTTGTTGGACCTCCACTACAAACCGTCGATGTCACTAAGCCTCTGAAGCTGCGAGAAGTGAACATTGGAACAGAGGCGTAACCTAAGTTAGCAAAAATTGGGCACTACTAGGATGATGATATTGTGGGAAAAGTTGCAGAACCCCTCATGAAATATCAGGACTTATTCTTGACAAAATTTTCGAAACTCAAAGGGATTATAGGGGACCTAGGAGTCATGCACATCACTTTAAAACCAGATATGCATCATGTGAAGCAGCACCCTTATTGGTTGAACCCAAAATACAAACAAAAAGTAAAGGAATAAATCGACAAAATGCTCGCCGCAGGTATCATCGAACCGGTCGAACAGTCAGATTGGGTAAGCCTTATGGTGGTTCAGGAGAAAAAGACTAAGGGAGAGATACAGATCTATGTTTACCTACGCAAACTAAATGATGCCTACGTACATGATCCCTTTCCTACACCATTATTAGATGAAATACTTGATAGCATAAGGGGGCAGGAAGCATACTCATTCACGGACGAATTCTCAGGCTACCATCAGATCAGAATCGCACATAAGGATCGCAAAAAAACTAAATTCACCACCGAATGGGGATCTTTCCAGTAACATCCATGCCATTTTGGATCAAGAATTCCCCTGCCATGTTCTCTCAGGTGAGAGGTGAGTATCATAACCAACTAGACTACAATGGAGTCTATTTGGTTAGGATACTCGATTCTCACCCGAGAGAAGATGGAAAGTACATTCTTGAGCCCAAACGACATGACTGTATACTAGAAAGATCCCCATTTAGTGGTGAACGTAGTTTTCCTGTGATCCTCAGGTGCAATTATGATCTGATCATAGCTTGAGAACCCGTCCATGAATGAGTATGCTTCCTGCCCCCTACGATATCAAGTATTTCATATAAGAATAGCATAGGAAAGGGATCATGTACGTAGGCATCATTTAGTTTGTGCAGGTCAACAAAGATCCGTATTTCTCCCTTAGTCTTTTTCTCTTGAACCACCATAGGGCTTACCCAATCTGACTGTTCGATCGGTTCAATGATACCTGCGGAAAGAATTTTGTGCGTCGGTTGCTTGCCCTGGTCCATGATGGCAGCTTGTGGATCCAGGATCAAATCCCCATTAATGCCTCACTTATTCACTGAATTACTGGTCTATCCATGGAAGGGCCAGACCCTATGCTACGCATCGGGAAAAAAGTATGAGAAAAATATTGCGAACAAGGTGCGTGAGGATTACCATGTGGAGCGGAACACTTAGGGATTGATCATCAGCACCATCAGCGACCTCGGTACATAGATGGGTGCCTTGTTTTTGGCATGCAAGATGATGCACAAATGCCAGGCTGCCACTATCCTTGCATATGTGATTTAGCTGACAGGACACTGCAAAAGGGGGTCTACTTCAATTCGTCCCACTACCTGTGCAATGAATTTCTAGAAAATGTTCGTGAATCCCAGGATCAGGCACGAGAATTTTGCTACTCCTGGCTATTTCTTCTCGTCGCGTTGTTTGCATGGTAAGCCCCTGATGACTCGGTTCTCCCCGAGCTCACCCCATATATGTGTGAGGGGGCACAGTACATGAATTTTTGGGACTAAAAGGACATGGAGTGTATTGAGGACAATCAAGTCTTCTTGGTCCTATTTCAGAGCGGCCTTGCAACATCTATCAATTCCCGGCCACGCTTGTCACCAGTTGTGTACGATAAATACAAAAGCATTGCAACATTTCAAGTTACCATGCATAACGTGCAGATCAGAGGCCGCAAGGACCCAGCATGGGTTTCACTCCCATATATGGTTGTTGATGAAGACATTGACCGATTAATTGTGACTTGGCCTCCACACTAGAAGCTTGACTTCAAATTCGGTGCAAAGGACACTGCAAGGACAAGCCCTGCAAAGGTCACCTGCCCAACACCACCAAAGCTACTGGAGGATAGGGTAAAGGTACGGGGAAGGAAGTGGACCCAGGATCGCAGTAGAGCAAGAGTACTAGAAAGGGCACAGAAAGGGCCTCATAGAAGGATTCACAGTAGGATCTAAGTGCATAAGGTCTGGAGGTTGGAGGTGCTAACTCCCCTTGAGGAACAAAGTGAACTGGTGACCCTATTAAAGGGCCATGAAAGAAGAAATGCACTGAACGGCCTGAACATGACACCATAGTTACACTAACGGAGGAGGACCTAGAGCAGATCACAGATGCACAACCCTAGCCACATAAGACAAATGGCTGGCTCTGGAAGAACAACATAAATCCATAGTTGAGACACTCTAGGCTGAGTTCCGAGCCCAGCTCAAGGCTGATACAATGCAAACCAGTATGATCTAGGCCAGGTCGACCCTGGCAATGAGCAACCCAATAATTAGTATGCTAGAAAGTCGCCTATACCCTCTTCTGGGCACAACCCTCATACTGAGTCCACCTAACTTAGGAGTGCAAGTCCATGCCTGCGTAGAGGTGTAGTTAGATCTCGCCCGCTTGCGCATGAACCATTGCATATCATTCATCCATCCATGTTTGAAGAGATCCAGCATAGAGATCGTCAAGTGCACCAGCATCTCAGTACAGCTAAATAGACAATTGAAGAAAAAAATGTTGAAGTATCTCAGTCACAGGCTGCATGTACCCTCGCCGCCGTGCAGCAGACAGAGTTGGAGCACCTCATTAGTAGGTTCTGCGTGGATGTCACCGAAGGTATTACGGCCTCTACCACCCCCAGGATAATATTGAAGGGTTGGTAACAAAGCAAAAGGCCTGAAGAACCAAGATATGAGTGGTCAAGACAGAGATGGAACAACAGATTGCGGCCTTGCAGACCAAGTTATATCCAGAAATTCCACCAGAGGTACAGGCCCAGCAAGATGCACTGGTTACAAAGGCCACAAATTTCATTACAGGTTAGATTGCTCAGGGTGAAAAAATGTTTGAAACTGCTATGCAGCTATGGAAAAAGGTGTAGCGTGACCCTCTCCTACGTGAAATCAACCAAGTAATGCGTTAGAAAAAAGAATATTTTGAACAGATGGAGGCTACCCTCACCAATCTGGTCCCCACTCAGTGATTGGCATGACTACACAGTAGCCATGCAATCAGGGATGACATGGAAGCCCTTCGGCAATGAAAGAATACTTTGAGTGATCACCTCAAGTTGTGGGCTGATGAGGCCCTTAAGCTGTCTCATGATGTCGACATCGTAGTCAAGCAACTAAACCAGACGTTTGAAAGCATCATTGCTGCTACCGAAGGCCCAAATTCGCAGAAGTTGGTGGAGATAGCCTAGAATTTTGTTGCGCAAAGTGAAGGTGTGTTGCCCCCACTGTTTGAGGTGATTAAATAGCTACAAGAAAATATGGAGAACCCATACCACAATGACTTGAGACGAGTCACAATATTGAATTGGGGCCTGTTGGAACTGGGCTCCCTAAGCTGCGAATTTTGTATATTTTTGTATTAATTGGTCTATCGCAGGGGTTTAGGGTGGGTCAAAGACCCGAACGCATTGTAATGGGTCCAAGGGTAGACCTAGAGTCCAAAAACCATGGTTTGTGGATCACAGACTAGCGTAGGCTATATCAATATAAATAGATGAATAGTTTGAGTATAGAGGTAGGCATGAATTAACACTGATGCTACGTGTGAATTGTTAGATCTATTTTGGGGCATTTTGGGTAAGGACTCCTGCTGGTTGTGTGTGCGGAGATCCTCAGTACTGCTATGTGCAGACCCCGCTAGGTTGTGTGCGCGGGCTGGTTTTGGTTGTAAGTGGATCTGAATTTTAATGATTGCAAAGTATTGTTAAAATACCTATGTGTTATCTGGATCAGTGATGTTTACTGCTGAAGTGTATCTGTGATGGTTATTTAGCTACGAATATATTTTTTTTTTTCATAAGTATATCTGTAAATGCTTTGTGATGGTATCTATTTAAGCTACGAACACTTATGTGCTATCCGTTTCTTCTGCAATTGAATCTATAGTTGTGTTTATGATATTATGTGTTGATAATTGCTGATACACACATGTATGCGAAGGTATTGATTAGATATGTGAATGGTAATAGCTCTATTATGGTCAATAACTGATTATACTAATAAAATCTTACAAATATAATTACTCTGTGCAAATCCGATAAGCTGCGAACGTAGATCTGCCTCACTTACCTACTCTCTCTCAGGGTGCATAAACCTGTTTCCAACACACTCCCATACCACTTCAAGTGAGACTTTGAGCTGCGGAAGTAGGTCATTGTCGAAAGGGCCAGTAGTATAGGGGTTTGTTGGCAAACCTTAACCTCCGAACCTGGGTCAGGACCCCTCAAGCCAACAAAGAGCCTTAGAGTTACTCTTTCTGGGTAGGAGAATATAATTGGTTTATAATATAAACATTTTTTCCACATTTATATGCTTCAATATTTGCAGAGTACTAAGATTGGTTGCAAAAATTCTTGCACTCTGCAGGTATGTTGCAGTTGGAAAAGAGCCTTTCTTAGAGAAATATAATGACACATCTAAATTTTACCCTTCCTATTCTTTGACATATTTAGAAATCTCTGAAAAATGAAGGTTTAAGAGACCAGATCAAAGTGATTGTGCCCCTCAATGCATATGTGTACAAATCCCCAGAAATAAACACAGTTCCATCAACTTGGGATTTCAGGCTAGAAGTTCGTGATATCATGATACATATTATTCTATTTCCAAAAGTAAAGGAAGAAAATTATCGTCAATATCTACCCATTTCTGAGTTTATATGATAACCAGTATTTCCCTTTGGAATTTCCCTTCTTTGATGGTACCAACCAACCAGTAATTGATGGGAAAATGCAATATTTCAATGTGTTTGATGCAAATATTGATACTTTGATTTAGTACCTCAAGAAGGAAGGCTTCTCTAATATGCCCATTATTGTGGGAGAAGTGGTCTGGTCCATTAATGGTGATAAGCATGTGAATCTCATGTATGCATAGAGTTTCATTCAGAACCTTCTAAAACAAATTATGAGGAATGTAGGGTGGAGCTATCGAAGTATTTTTCTTAGCCTTCTTGATGAAGGTGCTAAGAGCATAACACTCAGCAAGTTGAAAGACATTGGGGAATTTTCCAGCATGATGGAAAACCCAAATATCCACTCGATATTTCAATTATAGGTCAGTATAATATGGAATTTATTGGTGAAATTAGTGTGAAATACCTACCTGAAAGGTGGTGTGTCCTCAATCTAGAAGCTCCATACTTGACTCTGCCTAAAAGGTGCATGGAGGAAAAGGTTTCACATGTTCAGAATACAAACAAGTGTATAATATAGCAAAATAAATAAGACACATAAGAAAATTCAAGTGCCATGTCAAGAAAAAGGACTAGGAAACCACATTTTCACTGCTCTAATGGCATTATTATGGATTTCAAACGTCAACACCATAGCCAATGTACATAGAAAAAAATGGGATATAAATGCAAAGGATTAAATGTCTCATATAGAACATTTTTCCATAATAAAGGCCATGGACCTGGGAGTTTATGGTGCCAAAATACCCTCCTTTTTAATATTAATAAAAAGAAATGTGAAACACTCAAAGCATATCACTTTACCTTTGATTAATTTCGCAACTTCAATAACAAGCCAATTCAGTATCCTATTTGGTATGTTGTCACCATTTTTTCCTAGGATTACGACTTTCTACAACATGTTTCCCAGGGGAAACTCTAGTACAACTAGAAGAGTAGGGGGGCATTTGAAAGAAAGGATACGAGAGATTTTGGGCATTGATGTTCTTTTTTATGTTGTTCTGAATTGTTTTGCTATTCTAAAAGTGATTATGGATATCTTCCCTTGATAAAAACCTTTGAGAAAATCCATTTAATTTGTCTTAGATCGTTGCATGCCTCATTTTATATGTTTTCTTGTCAATTTTGTAATGCTTTAGAGCTTGTTTGTTTCTACTCTTGGAAATTTCACCCAAACCTTATCACTTTATATGTTTTTTCATTATTATTAAATTATTTTTTGTTGTATATTACTTCAACTCATTGTAATTTTACAAAACTAAGCTATTTATCTCAGTGGCCTAGTGTTTAGGAGTGACTTTTGTCTACATGGTGAGATCCTTCAAGGAAAAAATTATTCATAGAATTCTCATTAATATGAAATAAAATGTAGGAAGATTTTTTACATATTATATGTTTATTTAATATCATTTTATTCTACATTACATGTTTCTGAACTAATGTTTGAATTTTTCTTGGATACCATGATGGAGGTTTTTAATGGGTAAGCCGAGATGATCAAGCATATAAAAATATTTCAATTTATAAAATCCCTACCAATGTTTGTGTTCAGGAGGCTCTGGAGGATTGAGGCTCAAATTTTGTTCTCAAATCATCCATAAGAACTAAAATGGTTGAGAGTGTGCAATTATTACTTAAATGCATTAAGATGATGGAAAAGAATTAGTTAAAACTTTGACGATGAGTGTGGTGTAATGATATTTTCTTGTTAAAATGGAGTCAATGTCTTTCATTGAAGTTAATAGCTTAAGTAAATATTCAAGAACTAGTAGATTCAAGCCAATTTAATTATTCTATATGATAGTTTCTATTCTTTCTTATTAACATAAACACTTATTGTAGATTAGTTTAAAGTTAAAATGTGAAGGACTATAACTCTCCTCTATTTCCCTTGTGATTAATTTTATCAAGACTCTCGACTCTCTCTATTAAGTGGGGATTTTCTCTGCATTGCTTTTGTGAATAGTGTCAATAAAATGTCCTGAAAAATTCTTCTATATGAGCAGTTTTTTTTTTTTTTTTTAAGACTTGAACCTTGTATTGAAATAGTTTCTTCTTTTCAAATTTTTGTTATGAAATATTTTTAATAA
This sequence comes from Pinus albicaulis, assembly GCA_034641835.2. Taxonomy (NCBI): domain Eukaryota; kingdom Viridiplantae; phylum Streptophyta; class Pinopsida; order Pinales; family Pinaceae; genus Pinus; species Pinus albicaulis. The sequence goes on from CM076572.1 coordinate 298,198,808, forward strand.
CTTGAGAGTGATTGATTTTGTCAGGAATGATTTTGAGGCACTTCTGAAATGGTTCAGATTATAGGAGACATGAAAAGGTTGCATGAATTTGGAGCCCTTGATGAAAATCTACAACCTATTACTAAATAATTGTCAGAAGAGGAAGAAATAATAAATTTAGAATGGAAACAAAGTACCAATACAAGTCTAGTTTTACTCAAGCATCACATTAAGTAGTTTTCCAGTTTACTTGCAATGCATCAGACACGTGAAAACTACATTACCATATCATTGTAGATTAAAAATAGTTTGAAATAATATTATTCTTTGCAAATAGTATGGTAAGGTGATTCCATTTCAATAAAATTTTGATGCCTCCTGCAAAGCTTCACAAGAATTGAATGTAGCTATATATATTCACCCAAAGTATCCAAACTAGAAAAATCCAAAACAAGAGTAACCAATTTTTTTATCATCCTCATTTTCTTCCTCTAAGTCACTTAGAAATATTAGTTTAGAACCCTTTTGAAGTTCAAAACAAACATGCTTGAAAGTATTTGTTGAAAGGGAGAGTCAAAACCTCACATTTGTTTGTTGAAAATTTGAGGTTGATACTTGGATCTTCCACATCTCTATTTTTATCAATTACACTATGGTTTTGAGATGGCACACATTTTAATAAGCTCGTGTGAATGTTATACTATGCAATGATTCCTCCCTATGGTATCTACTTTCTAATTAGATGCCCCAATATATCCATAGTGTATATACTCTCCATGGACCTTATCATCAGCATGTCTAGAATTTTTTTTCATCTTTGTATGGGCACTGACTTCCTATTGGCTTTCCTATCCAACTAGAACTCGATCTTCCAGAAGTGTAATCTTTTGTGTGTAAAAACCAACAAAGTTTATTTTCATTGTTTAATTTAAACTACCAGCAACTGAGGAACTATAAGAATCAACACCATATTTGATTTGAACCTAAATAGTCTTATTATCTCTGAGTATTTACCTAATCACAATGACCAATAGATGCTACTCATGGATTATTTCTCTCATTATATCTATTAGTAAAATCTTCAAAATATATCCCTACATTTGAACCTTGGGAAACAAACATATGATTGTTATCATTTAAATTATCCATATCTTTTGGAGCCTAAAAATCCATTTTCTTTGGACAATATTTATATAAAAAAATCAAAAGAAACCATATTATAAGATGAAATACCATTATGTCCTCTTGAGTCTTGACAAATTATGATGAAATAAAGCTAGGTGACGACCAGTTCCAAGTTTACCATGTCAGAACCTAGGTTCATGAATATGATGACCTTAGTTTGAAGATATCCACCATAAAAACTAGGACCACCCATACTTATCCTTGCAATATCTCTTTCTTCATCAAGACTAATATATTGAGATCATGTAATCCATGGAGGCCCCTAGTAGTCATTGTAATGAAATTTATTAGAATACATGCCATGTCCACAAGTTTTTATGTTTAATCTCTACATCCAATATGGCCATTTCTTATTATGAGATTTACCACATCTGAAAATGGCATCAGTCACATAATTTTGAAGAAGTATACAAGGGGCAACATAATTTTTTTCACATTTACAACTTCCCTCAAATTTTTGGTTCCTGAACCTTGAGAACTATTATAACAAAATCGGGCAAATTCAAGCAACATAAAAAATGGTCCACTAGTCCCTTTTCATCTGTTGATATTAGAATGAAGTTTTATTAGAGGAACTATTTGTTTGTTTATTTTGGTTATAAAATGGTTTTCTCTTGCTTTTATGTGACTTTCAGTTTATCATATTTAGCATGTTGAGAAATTGGAAATAATAATCTGTCACATTTATCTTGCAGAAATTGATGTTGAATGAAAGGATATAGAGTTTAACCAAGATACAATTCTCTTTGGTAAAGGTGGAGGAACCTATTAAAAATTTGCCTCCGAATACACCATATACAGAGTTTGAACATAAGTAATGGATTTTTATTTTGCAGGTATGTTTTTTTTTCTACCCAAGATACCACAGAAATAAAAATATTGATATTGTCGAAATTGTTTGAGGACCTCATTGGGATCGATTTTTCTGATGTCATAATTGATTGACACCTTCTCATATGTTAAGAATAATTTAAATATGAATTAATATGTATATGAAACAAATAAGATTCAAATTTTAAGGTAAACACAAATCTCAATGCCTTCATTTGATTATTTATTTGAATCTGGTGTGTACAAGTTACATGAAATGTGATTGAAAAAAGGACGGGGAGACAATGAAAAGCATGTCTTGGATATGATTAATTTTTTGTTAGAGATCCTTCAGGAACCCGAGGCATCAACTTTGGAAATGTTTTTAGTAGGGATTCCTATGGTTTTTAATGTTTTGATTATTTCACCTCATGGCTATTTTAGGCAAGCAAATGTTTTAGGAATGTTAGGAAAGACATTGGTTGATGTGTTAAGAGATTTTTTATAATTGCAATGTCCATTCCATGATATCCTCTCTTTATTGTTTGATTGTGTTTTAAACATTTCTTTTGATTTTGTTTTGTATTTTAACTATGAAATTGAAAATAATTGGTATCAATTATATTTAAACAACAACCAAAGCTTGAATATGAAATTAGTATTACACGATATTGATTGGAATCCTTATAACTATTTTGTGCTAAAATATTTTCATAACTATAAGAAAAGTTTACTTTCACATTGTTATTTGAGTACATGTTTTTTATGTACTTTACCAAGCTCACGCATTATAAAATGAAATGTTTTTGTCGAATAAGACGTCGAGGATTAAAAATCACAACTCAGATTATTTGTTTTCACAAGCTATCTACAACTTCAGCTTTTTAGCATGTAACTTATAAGTTAACATGATTGTGCCTAATATTTCCATAAAGGTTGAATACTAAATTACTAGGGTGTTATTTTCTAAGGTGAAATTTTATTTAATTTGTTTATACAACTCATTTTTCCACATAGTGGCCAGTATCTCTCAACTGAAGAAAACGTGTTCGAGTTTCTTTCTTGTATGGGGAAAATATATTTGACATTGTTCATGTTGAGGTATACGTTGTATAATTTCTTTATAGTATACTTTAGTTTATATTATAGTATTCATTGTATTTCATGTCTTACACTCTACATTGTATTTTATTTTGTTTTCAGAAAAGGAACTCAGTATTGATGGTAAGAAGCAGGAATTGAAGAAAGAGGAGAGCAATAACACTGGAGTGACAAATGAAAAAAAGAGAGAGAATATAACAGGTCTAGTGATACCCCTAGAGCCAATATCCCGCATAATACACACACAGATACTGATGGTAAAGTATTCAGAGTTGGAAAATTCACTTGCAATTCCTTGGCAATACAATGATAATGTTTTGAAGTGATGAAACATCATTTCATGCGTAAATTGTAGCCCAACCAATATTAAGTTGGAAACTCATATTTTAATACTTTAACATTTCATATAATATAATTTATATGGTTATAATTATTTATAGTTGCACTTGATATTGTTTATTATTTTTATTAACATATGCAACTTTTCATCTTCATATTAGATGAACATACACATTGTCTGCCATTTTTTAAGTTTAGTTGCAAAAGCATACTAATTAACTTATGTGGATTAATAATGAAAAGTGCATGAAATCAATCTAAAACTACTAAATTAGTAGTTTATATTGATTAATGATGAACATAAATAAAATGAGTATATGAATAAATTAGTCATTTATAATGCTTACTAATGAAAGTAAATGAAATGAATATAAACTACTAAATTAGTCGTTTATATAATGAATATGAAACTACGAAAATTGATATATGACTATTGCTATTGTTAAATTTGTGATTACAATTGACGAGTAAATTTTTCATATATACAATTATTAGTAGCTAATTTACATTATCTTATAACACGACCAAAATTTAGTCATATTATCTTCGTCATTAATTTTTTTCAAGAAATGACTAAAATTTGCATATGTGTGACTATTAGTAGCTACTTTATAATATCTTATAATGAGACCAACATTTTGGTAATATTTCTTTGGTCATTAATTGGTTTTTTTGGGTGATCATATAGTAATATATATTTTTTTATATTCCGTCATTAATTGTGACAATTAATGACTAAATATACTACTAGATGATAAAATTGAGACAACCAATTAATGACTAAGTTAAAAACGACTAAAATTTGGCCATGTTATAAGATAATGTAAATTAGCTACTATTGGTCACCGACTCAAAAATGGTTGTTTATATGCAAATTTTAGTCATTCTTTTAGTAACCAATTAGCCATTTCGTACTAGTGTAATAATGGGTATCAATAATCCTTGAATATGAGTCCATTTGAGACTCTCTATGGATGGGGTTGTAATAATCCTATTAGTTGGAGTGCTCTAGTGAAAATGTCTTGATTGGAATGGACATGTTGGCTAATATGGAGTAGGATATGCAAGTTATTAGAAGGAATTTGAAGGCAACATAGACAAGCATAAGAGTTATGAAAATCAACATAGAGCATTCAAGTATTTTCAGGTTGGGGGGAATGTGTACTTGTGAATAAACCCTAATAAGATCTGCTCAAGGATAGGGTCATGTGCCAAGTAGGCACCTCAGTATTGTGGGCCTTTTGAAATCCTTGAGAGGATTAGACCAGTGGGCTATAGACTTGAACTACTATCGAGAGTGAAATTCCATGATGTTCTCCATGTTCAATTACTTAAGAGATATGTGTAGGATTTTGATCATGTGATTTATTGGTTTGTATTGCGGGTAGAATCAAAGGGATAGTTCTATCCAAAGCCACAATTCATTTTGCAACAGAAAAAACTCATTCTCTAGAACCGAGCAATAGATCGGGTTAAATTGTTGTGGAAACACTTTTGGCCCAATGAAGCTACATGGGAGATGGTTGATCAGATGTAGAAATTATATTGTTGTTATCTGTTGGTTGAAGAATTATTTTTTTAGTGTGTGTATGTGTATATATGGTTGTTATTATAAATACTACAATGAGCTATGTTATAAAGCTCCAAGAAGTGGTATGTTTGTTTTTTTTCAACGATTTGTTGGTCATATGTGTCATAGAACAATGAGGACAATGTTCCCCTAAGGGGGAGGGGTTTGTAACAACCCCGGGTTGATTTCCCATGTAAAATAAGACCAATTTTATAGGACACATATTCCAAGTCGAATGGTTGGTAAACATCACTTTGGGGGTCACTTTTGGCTTAATAATGACTATGGAATGTTGAAACAACATTGTAAAAGTCAAAGAGGAAATACATGACATTTAATTATAAGAAATAAAGGAAAATAGGAGAAAAGGAAGGTGAAGAGACACAAATATGCATGAAAGATCAATTAGAGATAAAATGGGGGAAAATGAAAGAAAATTGAGACATCAATGATAAAAAGGTATTCGAGAGAAAATTCAAAGTTTTTTGTCAATTTTGGCTTGGGATCAATTTCAGAGAGAGAGAGAGAGAGAGAAAGAGAGAGAGAGAGAGAGAGAGAGAGAGAGAGTTCCAATAGGAGAGACAAAGTAAGAAAATGAAAGCAAAGTATAAGCAAAGGAAAGAAAAGGAAAATCAAAGGAAAAGAAAAGGAAAAGTAAAGGACAAGAAAAGGAAAGCAAGGGAGTGCAAGGAGAAGGTTGGATCAATAGTTACAATAGGAAGATATTGCAGGTAGCATGTTTCATGTGTAATTTCCTTGCTGGGATTTGAATGCATGGTACATGCATTTGATTATTTGGTTCATTTATTTTCATTGGAATATGTTTTTCCTATATTGATAGTGGTTTCAGTCTTTCCTTACCATTTTCGGACACCCGTTGTGTGATGGGATTAATTCATGGTTGAGCTTTGGGTTGCCGAAATCTTTTGGATCTAGTTGAGGTTGTCTCAATAAAATCCCAATGGTTTGGAGTGGAGATAGTTTTCTCCATGAAGCCCTCAACAGGTGGGTGGAGATAAGAAAATTTCTTTTAGTATGGTGAAGGAAATATGAGGAATCCAATATTGTTTTGGTTTTGTGATCTCAATACCGATTTAGGTGAGATCACGATAACTTGACGGTGGATGTATTTTAACCTTTAGATTCCTTTTTTGGCTATGCATTGGTTTATCAAATGAGATCCCACATTCATGCTTCTAATATGGCATGGGGGTGATTGGCAGAAAGATATATTTGGTTCAACCTAGTCTAGGATCGAGTGGTATGTGGAAGTACCTAACTTGGTTGTATTTTTCATATGCTAATATGAACTATTTTCTATTGTGATCAATGATAATATTTACTAGTTATTATGTTGATATTATGGTTTATTTTTCATGGCTTTTATCCTATTTATATGTTGGTTATATGCATGGTTATATGATGTTCTCTTACTATGGATCTTGTTCATGATTCGACAAGTTATTGAATGGTTGATGGATGCATGGGCTAAAAAGTGTTGGTGTAGCTACTTGAGATGGAAATGGACCTTACTGATGATTCTCTAATGAAGTACAAAATTTTATGATTAGATATGCATTCATGACCTGTTATTTTTATGTTTATCATATTCTTGACAAAATGCCTATAATGTATTAAGCATGTTTTGGGCAATGTCTAGCCCTAGTATTAAATGTTTAGATTTTCGATCATCTTAAACCTGGTTCTATAAATTTTTGACAAGTTCTAGGAAGTGGTATGGAGGCTATCCTGAAAAAGTGACATAGAACTCACCACTTCATGCACAAAACTGGGAAATCTTGGTCATAACTGCATGCACAGAACTAGAAAAGTTTGGTCATAACCACATGTGGGCAGGCCTATGGGTGTGTTTGGAGCCTTATAACCACATGCATAGTGTGTCAATGGTGTGGTTGGGGTGTCAATATTGTAAAAATGAGTTCCAACTCAGGGATTGGTCTCCAAGGATGGTTGTCACACTCCTGATTGATCTGGTGTCCTTGAGGAATGACAGTTCCTTTTCTGGTCAGTTGGCCCCACTTCCATAACTAGAATATGGAAGTTAGGTAATGTCATAATAACACTTATCTCATGTTTACTGTAGATATCTTGTAAAAGGGGGTAAACATGGGAGGAGGTTGTTATAAATTGTAATTCTTCATCCTTACTTTCCAAAACACATGGTTTGTTCCATTGAACATAGGTTTCCTATTGATAAATCCTCCCTCTAGGTTTACCACGGTTCTTGATCTCTCTTCTATTTGTTAAAATCATCTGAAGTAACCTCGTTTTGATATCAAGTATTAGAAACCAGTACAATACTAAGAGGGGGATGAATCCATATTGTAGGATTTTTCATAATTTAAAATCTTTCATTCACTTGTGCAATTGTTTTAGGACACCATAAAAAATTCATTTATATGAGCATGGCATTAAATAATTTTAGTAACACAAAGAACACACAAATTCTTCAAATTTTTCTCAAATTTATTCACAATTCAAGCTACAAATTGTTGTTACAATTTTTTTGGCTATAACCATTGGGAAGCTACAAATCCCTAGTTTATCAGCTACAACTAAATGGAGCTATAACCTAAAATATTTACCAACACCTATTGGAAGGATCCCTTATTTTCAAGCTACAATTTGCTTGACATCGATGATTCATATTTCGTCGATTTTCACACTAGAACCATGAATGCCACCCCTTTTAAAAATAAAGAAATTTCCTCCTTCCATAATCACCAATACTTTCAACACTTTTTCATTTCCAATCACACTAGAAACATCACCAACTCGACTTCCACTAGACTCTATTGCACAATTGCGAAATTCCTTAATTGATTTTGCTTATAAATAATTTGGTTTGATAATTTTGGATTTTGTGCCTTTTAGTTCTTACTTGAACCCTCGCATGAGCCTATTTTTTTTTTTCCTTTTTACTATCAATTTCAATAATATAGATGTGCTCTCCGGGTGTTAGACTCTAATTATATTGTTATAAACTCAAAGTTAGTTTTTTCTGTTGATTTGAATATTTTGGATCTTAAGAGTCTTTAGTTGTGGTTTTAACCACAATTCTAACTTTAGTTTTGTTTTTAGTTCTTACCAAACTACCAAACACTCACCTGAGGTTCATCCATGCTCGTAATGACTTCATTTATCCCCCTTTCTGCTTGCTTTTATCAATTTAGCTCTTGATGTTATGCTTGGCATAGCTGCCAAACTCAAAGTTTCCGACTCATTTGTCCAAGGCCTTTTACCATGGCCTAAAAAAATTATTCCAAAGCACTACAATATATAGCTGCGAACATGTTTCATGCCAAAGACTGAAGGCTTTATATTAAAAATGTTTCCAAAATTAATCTGCGGGCTTATTTCTCCTTTAAGTTCCGAGGGCTTAATTTCTTTCATGACTACCTTTGCACCCTCAGTCTCTATGATGCACATGATCAAGTGTTGGTGATTGATTCCTGATATCTTTATCCAAGTATTTTATGTTTTCTGCCCTTAAAATTGTCATGGATAGGCCTTGCAGGATTGTGCATCCCATGGGACCTCCTACCCACTTCTCATTAGCCATATGTTTCCTAGTTGTACTATATATGTGTCCCGTCTTTTTCATCCCGACCCTTTCCTTTGTGCATATTATTGTTACCGTCGGGGTTATACCACAAGGATGAGTTTTCTTGATGGGGTCTACCTGTTACAACTATGGGCCAATCATATTTTTTTCAGGTATGTTGGCTCTGACAACAATCACATCAACTTGATTCATAGTCATCCTATAAGTCCTCCATTCCACCTCGCTTAATTCTTCCAAGGTCGAGAGAATATGATGACATCATACTCACATCACTCGTGTCGCAAGCCAGTGTATGAGTGGTCCATGTGTCACCTAGACATGACCTTCTTGGTCACCTAAAAAGAAAAAAAAACACCTAACACATGTCACTCTCAGGTTGGGACACTTCACCATTGAGGTCATCATCCTCTTGTACTGCCATATGTGTACATGGGCCAATCATATTATGCCACCTATCCTTCTGTTAGAGAGGAGAGAGAAGGTGTCTCAGGCCTTGGTTTTATGTCATTTTTTTAATAAAAATCTAAGGGTCGCAACCACACTACACTCCTCTTCTCCATTCACCACATTTCCCGACTCTTATCCTTTGTGCACTATAGCCTCTGCTGGCTAAGTTGTTAGGTGGGTCCCTCTAGCTTAAAAGTTTGTTAATGCACCTGCACTTTCTATTGTGTGGATTGTCATGTCTGCCCAACCTGACACCTTCTTGCATAATTCTTATTACCTTTTATTTGCAATAGTCAAGGTTCTTCGAGGAAAACCTTACACCAGGCCGATGTTCCTCTTATGTGTGCCTTTAATCCTTCTAAGATACAATTGTTGGGATACCACCGTCAGGTTGAGTTATCAAGTGGGCTTCATCATGAGCCAATAGAAAGCCTTTCCACTGATACACTGTGTGTTCCATGTTTTCCCAGAGCTTCTTTTGTTCACTCTACTGAAAAGACTCTACTAGTTTGTGCACACCTCCAAACTAAATGTTGCTAAGTCCTTTTCACCATTTTAGCTCTGCATAACTTTGACTTTGGGGTCCCATTTCTGGATTTCCACATACCATTAGAAATATATTTCAGAGCTCTATCCATCCAAGTGAGTTTCATTTGCATTTGATGTGATTTATTATACAATAAATGGCACCAATGTATATACACCTTTACTAATTGCCTCACCAACATTATTGGAAATATATGAGCACTTTAGCATCTTTTCCCTCATCTTCTTTGCCTAGCCATCAATGATTTTAAATTTCCATCAATAACAACACATTTACAATACACACTTCATCTAAAATATATCCTTATCATAGGTGAGAATATTTAATATAATTTTCACTAATATGTATAATCCTGCATGCCATTATAGGATGAATGACATCCCCACCTACCTCTCTCTAAAAATAATAAGAGAATAAACTAAATGTTAAGTATAGACAAAGACATTTCAAATCATGTGGGACATGCAGGTACCCCCACTAAGGCTATCCGTGCTTGTTGGAAACATAGAAAAAGTTGTGATATTAGGTGAATCCATTAGGGATGTGGACACTCACTCATATTAGAGAAACACTACATATTGTTAAAAAGGTAACTTGAATTTTTAACACTCCTCATATGTAATTGCATTGCAATACTACACTATCTTTTGAGGAGGGATTATGTCAAGGAATAAACTTCATACTCTTACCTCAATGTCATAATTAGTGATCTACCCAACTATAGATCAACACTCATCCAACTGATCTAAGGGACAAGGTGTAGTGGGACTCATTGTGTTGAGGTTGAAGCACTTGACTAAGGTAAAATATGTTTCTAAAGACTGAGTAATTTTCTTAATATTAGTTTTCAAAGACTCATCATTTCATTGAATATGTCACCAATTATTGAGTTAGAAACAACCACCCTATGCAATTTTAGACTCGTCATATTATGAGGGAAAATAACATGAGACTTCTACTTAATTTGTGTTTTCTATAATTAAAGGCCTTGATTATAAATGGTTTCCATTACTTTTGACATTTCTTATTAATTAATATTATCTTGGTCATTTTCCTTTGAAATCACTAAAATCCCTTAAACAAATTCTTTAATTTATTATCTATTCCTTGTACAAGTTGTTTTCCCCTTATAAATTATTTAAAACTTCTTAAACTCTCTTTTAATATTCTATGTGACATATTGCAAATGATTTTATTTAATTGTGGCATAGTGTGTATTGCTCTTTATTTAAATTTTCATTTTACACACGATGTATCACATCCTATCTACTTCATCACATCCTTGTGATGTATAACACTAAACTTATGTTCTTATGTTTTGATGTGAAGCATCACATTTCCAAAACGTTTCTATCATTATGATATTTTGAATTTCATAGATGATCATATATGTGCAAGATATCACATCATCCCAAAGGTTATTTTAATGCAACATATCACATATGCCTAAATTTCCCTCATTAAATATTCTTCCATTCTAAACTAAAGAAAAGTTTCTTCCCTCATCCCATCCTTAAACTGTTTCTTTCCTTATTCCTTTTTCCACATAACGTTATTTCACTTATGAAATGGCCGGTCACAAAAATGTTTAAACATTTTGGATAACACATCAAAATAAGGTATACTATGTCATATAAAGACACATGTCACAAAAATGTACCTCATGGCGTATCTTAGTGATACATCATAACTAAGATAAATTATTTACCTCATGGCATATCACACCAAAATATTCTCAATGTGATACACATGTGATATATCACATCTCTCCAAAGTAACTTCAAAGGCCATGCCATAGGAAATATCACAGGGAAAATACAAATAGTATGCAACAAAGTGATTATCAAAAAGCAAGTAAAAAACTTTTCTTCCCTCATCCCATCCCTAAACGGTTTCTTTCCTTATTCCTTTTTCTACATAACGTTATTTCAATTATGAAATGGCCTGTCACAAAAATGTTTAAACATTTTGGATAACACATCAAAATAAGGTATATAATGTCATATAAAGACACATGTCACAAAAATGTACTTTCGTGTGATACATCATAACTAATATAAAATATTTCCCTCACGGCATATCACTGAAAAGATTCTCAATGTGATACACACGATATATCACATCTCTCCAAAGTAACTTCAAAGGCCATGGCATAGGAAATATCATAAGTAAAATAAAATAGTATGCAACAAAGTTATTATCACAAAGCAAGTAAAAAAAAACTATGACATAGGGTGTATCATGATTAATTTGAAAAGGGTGTGAGACAAGGTATTTTGTATGAAAAGTGAAATGAAGTGCAACATGGAGCATATCACACCAAAACTTAAAAAGATCTCAAAATTTCCCACAAACATTTTTTTCTCATGTGTGAAAGGGGTAAAGTAGTTATATAAACATTTTTTTTTAATGCCTACTCAATATTGATACAATATTATTGATAAATTTTTCAACTTTGATGTGTAAACTAATATGGATTTTTCACTCGATAATTTGTTACAAAAGATGTGATAAAAATAAATTGAAATCTATATTATAAAGGTTTAAATTCCTTTAGATTCCATATTTGTTATTTATTTATTTATTTCTTATTCATATAATAGATAAAACGATGAAAATGTAGAACAATAAAGTACAATGACACAAGAACCATAATGAACACAATATATATTTTAGGAAACCCTTATTTGAGAAAGTCCAACTAGAAGATGAGACTCCTTTTCTCTCTTTTGTCTAAAATGGAAATAATTAAAATATAAAGGAGAAGGAACTTTTTTTGGAACTACCCAAAACTTGTGGCTTGATAGACTAAGGATTCTAATTACCTAAAAGAAACGAAAGGAGGTTTTGTTGAAATGGGAAACTGAATCCGTCCAAATTCCTCATAGTGAGTACATATCCAACTAATTGTTGTATGCATGTTACAACCAAGAATCAATCATTCTAAAGACAAATGCTTATGTGAGAAAAATGAATAAATATTAAAACTAGCACAACCAAATTTACTAATGTGGTTGATATATGTCAATAGGTGTATATGAAACACATATAGAACCACATTTACCAATGTGGTTGATATACATCAATAGGCATATATCCATGACCTCCACATTAATAATTGTGAGGTGTATTTTGTTAAAGACTAACTATTTCTTATTATTAATAACTATATAAATAATAATAGCCATGTTATTTTTTATTTATATAATTATACATACTATAGTAAAATTATGTTGGATATTAATATAATATTAGTCACTACATAAAATTTCGCTAACACATTAATAGTTATATTTAAACCTATAATATAATTCACATATAACATAATCATAACATTTAGGGTTTATTAATTCTTGGAGTTTATTAATTTTTGGGGTTTATTATATACTAATGCCAAGATATTAATAACCTCTAAGAATGGATATACAACAAATTAATAAACCAAAGGGATTAAATTACAATCCCAAGGAATTATTAATATTATAAAATAAAGGAATTATTAATATTATAAACCAATGTGATTAAACCAAGGATTTTACATTATAAACCGAATGAATTAGTAAACAGAAGGGTTAAATATTATAAACCTAAGGAATAAACAAATCTAATGAATCAATATTGAAAACACATGAGATTAATGAACACTATTAATTAACATTTTAAAGAAAAAGGACTAATAAACCCAAAATTTTAATATTTTAAACCCAAAAAATTATTAAACACAACGGATAAATATTATAAACCTGAGCGATCAAGAAACCCAAAAAACCAATATTAAAAACACAAAATATATATAAACTGAAAATTCAATATTTTAAATAAAAATAATGTCATATAAAAACACATGTCACAAAAATGTACTTTCGTGTGATACATCATAACTAATATAAAATATTTCCCTCATGGCATATCACACCGAAAAGATTCTCAATGTGATACACGTGATATATCACATCTCTCCAAAGTAACTTCAAAGGCCATGCCATAGGAAATATCATAAGGAAAATAAAATAGTATGCAACAAAGTTATTATCACAAAGCAAGTAAAAAAAACTATGACATAGGGTGTTTCATGATTAATTTGAAAAGGGTGTGAGACAAAGTATATTGTATGAAAAGTGAAATGAAGTGCAACATGAATCATATCACACCAAAACTTAAAAAGTTCTCAAAAGTTACAACAAACATTTTTTTCTCACGTCTCAAAGGGGTAAAGTAGTTATATAAACATATTTTTTTAATGCCTACTCAATATTGATACAATATTATTAATAAATTGTTTAACTTTGATGTGTAAACTAATATGGATTTTTCACTCGATAATTTGTTACAAAATATGTGATAAAAATAAACTGAAATCTATATTATAAAGGTTTAAATTCCTTTAGATTCTATATTTGTTATTTATTTATTTATTGCTTATTTATATAATAGATAAAACGATAAAAATATAGAACAATAAAGTACAATGACACAAGAACCATAATGAACACAATATATATGTTAGGAAACCCTTACTTGAGAAAGTCCAACTAGAAGATGAGACTCCTCTTCTCTCTTTTGTCTAAAATGGAAATAATTAAAATATAAAGGAGAAGGAACTTTTTTTGGAACTACCCAAAACTTGTGGCTTGATAGACTAAGGATTCTAATTACCTAAAAGAAACGAAAAGAGGTTTTGTTGAAATGGGAAACTCAATCCGTCCAAATTCCTCATAGTGAGTACATACCCAACTAATTGTTGTATGCATGTTACAACCAAGAATCAATCATTATAAAGAAAAATGCTTATGTGAGAAAAATGAATAAATATTAAAACTAGCACAACCAAATTTACTAATGTGGTTGATATATGTCGATAGGTGTATATGAAACACATATAGAACCACATTTACCAATGTGGTTGATATACATCAATAGGCATATATCCATGACCCTCCACATTAATAATTGTGAGGTGTATTTTGTTAAAGACTAACTATTTCTTATTATTAATAACTATATAAATAATAATAATAGCCATGTTATTTTTTATTTATATAATTATACATACTATAGTAAAATTATGTTGGATATTAATATAATATTAATCGCTACATAAAATTTTGCTAACACATTAATAGTTATATTTAAACCTATAATATATTCAGATATAACATAATCATAACATTTAGGGTTTATTAATTCTTGGAGTTTATTAATTTTTGGGGTTTATTATATACTGATGCCAAGATATTAATAACCTCTAAGAATGGATATACAACAAATTAATAAACCAAATGGATTAAATTATAATCCCAAGGAATTATTAATATTATAAACAAAAGGAATTGTTAATATTATAAACCAATGTGATTAATAAAACCAAGGGTTTTACATTATAAACCGAATAAATTAGTAAACCCAAGGGATAAATATTATAAACCTAAGGGATAAACAAACCTAATGAATCAATATTGAAAACACACGAGATTAATGAACACTATTAATTAACATTTTAAAGCAAAGGGACTAATAAACCAAAAATTTTAATATTTTAAACCCAAAAAATTATTAAACACAATGGATAAATATTATAAACCTGAGCGATCGACAAACCCAAGGAACCAATATTAAAAGAAAATATATATTTATAAACTTAAAAATCAATATTTTAAATAAAAATTTTATTTTAAAATCTGTAGGAGATGCCTCAATTTGTAAACAAATGATGTCCATGCCTATAATAAGATGTCATGGTGAAATATAATTAATAAGGTAAATTGTTATTTAAATTTTCATATTTATAATTAATAAATGTCTCATGAGCTTATCCAGGGTTGCCAAAGGGCAGTATATGCCTTCCACAATTGATAACCACATGGAAGGATGAAATATCCTTGAAAGAAATATGGTTCGAAGAAGAGAAACATGACATGAAGCGAGACGAGATGAGAATATTGATGGATCACTTTCTGAAGACCTGACTCATGGATGAAAGTGATGGATGATTTGTGCCCTATGAAGATCCCAAAGTTGAAGGCTCCTCAATTCATGACATCAACGAAAGGATTTCTTCATGAGAAGATGGATGTTTTCATAATTGTTGTTATAGGTCCCTCATTAAGAGGGAGCCTAGTAATAAGTTTCTTACCTAGAAAAAAAATCCTAAGCCAAAAATAAATCTTAGGTACATTCTTATTCCTCTGTGGAATATCTCCTCCCTAGTTGATAGGGAGAAATAGACACATCAATCTGGAAGAATAAATGTGGGGTTAGATAATTATCTAGCATATGATACTCTGTTGAGATGTATTAAGACATTCAATGAAAAGGGTAGTCATGAAAGGATGGATATTGTTTGAGAATTAAGAATAGTCCTATGAGGTCATACTCGGTGAACACCAAGGTGGAGTATGTACCTTGGATACAATGATGATGGTGTCTATATTCATTAGTCTCACCAGCATTGTAGCTCAAGATATCATAGAGAGATGGAGCAGTTATTCAAGGCCTTGCTATGTGAAAATGTTAGATAATATGATGCTATAACAGATGAATTTCCAATAAAAAAATTTTTATGATATTCTTCAGATTAAGAGTTACCATGTACCATTATGAATACCTCCCTAGTTAAGAGGGAGGGTTAGAAAGTGTAACTAGGTTTTATCTTCATAATGACTAGTAATTGTGAATTTATGTAATGAAAAAGTCAAAAATAATAAAATGTATTTTTTAATTCTTGCCTCATGGGTTTCATGAGTAAGGAAGATTTTATTATAGTTCAAAGGCTTATTCTGGATGTATATAGGGGTTTTTCATATTGTCATAAATATATATAATTAAATAGTAATCTTTATGAAGAAGTGTTACACTTGTGAAAGACAATTATTGATGTAAATAATATGCTCCAATACCTTATCTAAATTCTCCTTGTAAGTCGACTCAAATATGGAAGATACGCCTCCTTGACAAGTTGGTCTTCCATTATATATCATGTTGGCCTAGGATAGGAGATACTGTCCCTATATAAGAGTGGATTGTGACCTCATTACACCAACAAGTTTTCGGATAAGGTCTACAAAAAGAAGTGTGATATAGGCTCTAAGTTTGATATGAAGAAATGTGTCAGTAAAATGAAGGAAGAAAGGATCTCTTGTATATATGTTTTGGGTCCAAGTTTGATATAGAAGCCTGAATTTCAGTGTGAATAAAAGAAGGAAGATACAACAGAAGAAAAGGCTACCAGAACATGCGAAGAAGAGGTCGATATCTCGATCATATTAGTCTGCAATTTAGCATGTGAAGGAGATCATAATCAGTACAAAGATAAAGTTGTACAAGCCTCGATCTTGTGCTTATATCAGAATTGTATACAATGTGAAGAAGGGTTGCTACAAAAAAGAAGTGATCATTTTCTTCAGGCATTAAGGGTGGAAGAAGAGTACCACGAAGGATTCTCTTAAAGGTCGAGGTCAAATCAAAGGAAGAAGCAAAGGAAGCACATCGTTGAAGGCTTCCTAACCAAGGAGCGAGTCTCCCTAGTGTTGGTGCAATACAGTGTAGACAAGGACAATCATATTAAGAAGCCTAGAAACAGAAGTGACAAGGTCCTAGAGGAATATTGATGTCAAGGGTTTGTGTCAAGGTCATGATACTTATCAAATGAAGAACTAGAAGAAGAATTATTTTCGAGTTTTCCTCTCCAAGAGGGAGAGGTTTTAGCCCTATCTTAAAGATCCAAAATTATGTATCTCTTATGTTTTGATAATTAACTTTATGAAATACATAATAAGCTAATGAAGATAGGATACAATTAATAGAAGCATAAAAATTATAACACAAGTAGTTATTAAGTAAGAGAATTTAATTAAACTCTACCCTACGAAATTTTCAATACCAAATCCTAGTCCTTAACTGAGCCTGGTCCATATCACTCAGATTTCTCCTATGTGATTTGTGGAAGGAAAGAAACAAGAGGATATGCAAGGATCAACTACAATTTGTGACAGATATTTGGAAAAAAAAATTCAAAACATTCATAAAACCATCTTGGAATACAGATGACAACAGGAAGATTGGAAAGCCTCACCATAAGAGGCGAGAATATTGGCAACGTTGACTATGTCTCCACATATGTTGGCACCTCATTCATGGAAACTAAAACCTCCCATATACTAGTACATCACCAGCGAGATTCATCTGTCCCCCAAACGATTTATTGAAATTGAATTATGAGGAGCCTCCAAAGGGAATTTGGGCATGACTGGTTTAGGTGGTTTATTTCGAGACCCTCAGGGCCGGGTAGTGAGGCTATATGTAATGGATTTGGGCATAGAAATTAACAATGAAGCATAACTCAATGCAGTGAAAAGGGGACTACTAATTTCAAGAAGGGAACAACTCAACAAATTAGTGATGGAAGGATATTTTTCCCTGGTAACTAAGATCATCGAAAAACTCCAACATGGATCCAACTTGGAAAATGTTATTAGAAGCTGGAGAATTGCGAGGCTAATTTAGGAAATTTAGGATCTTATTTTCGAGATATAATACATAATCCCCTCTCATGTTCGCTAAGCAGGAAACACTGCGCCATATTTTCTGGAGAACTGGGGATGCATTCACCCTAGTAAGAAGATAGAAGGGTATTGGGATAGGATAGCCCAGGAAGAAGGATTGGAACCGTTGCAGGGGATCTTGGATAGAGACATGAATCTAAATCAGGGCCCTTGATTTGGGTTTGACGCAAGGGTGGATCCACATGTGGATCATGGAAATGATTGAGTGGACATGAGGTAAGGTTGGTGGGCAGCCCACCACACACCATCGCATGCTGAGAGTAAATAAAAATAGGATGTTCAGTGAGATAATGTCAGTGGAGGATGGGAGTGTGCGTAATTTCAAGATATAAGTGGAAACGGTGATATACTACATGCAAATTTTTGTTAAGGGTTATTCTTGGTTGCAATGGATTGTAGAGAACGTTGTTTTGGTAACTGGAACACTCGTGTGAGGGCACAGAAGAGTAGAACACCATCGAGAAACTGAGATGCACCAATTTGGGTATGTATCTCAGGCTCCCTTGATAGCTATACTGTAGGTTCTGTCTCAGGGTAGGGTGAATGAATTGGACGGTTCATCGAAACATAGCCACGAAATTTTTGAATCAACAATTAGTTTGTCTGTGTTGGCTTATGTCAATTCAATTTCACCATTGTATGGATAATTGTTGGCCCAAATGGGCATGTATTGGTTTTCCAATTCTGTTATTGTCCTTCAATTTATTAGTATTGCCTGCAAAATTTTCAAACTGCGGTTTCTTATGGCATGACGAGTGGAGGGTGGTAAGAACAAGAAGGTGTTGTAATGGTCTTGCATATGGGTTTTGAGATATGAAAGGGTCATTGCAACCCCAAATGAAATGACCAAACAACATGAAACTATTTGTAACCTGATAAAATTTTGAATCGAGGTGGTGGTCGAATGCAAGACAAACTAAGTGAAAGTCTCGAGGAAAAAATAGATATGGCCGGGAGGGATTAACAACCATGTTTTATTTTCTATCATAGGTATGCCTAGACTATATACCTCTCTATATTTTGCACGGATGGTGATAAATCTGGTGCAGGTTTGAGTGGACTCACAGTCACTGGGTGGCCCAGGAAAGAGGAAATTTTTTAAGGAAAATCCTGGTAAAGGCAATGGTGGATGAGGTGGCAAGCCTGCGAGAGAGAAAGGAAAGGCATAGGGAGCTTCAACAAGCAACCCTTAGCACCGAAGGTGAAGAAAAACATACCAAGAAAAGATGCAAAATTTACTACATGCATATGGGGTGAATACTCTAGCTGAAGTAAAATCTATGATTTTTGTATGGGAGAAAGATATGAAAACAAAGGTGGAGGCAGACCTTTCGAACGATGAAATGGAACCTATGGCTATAGAACTAGGGAATACTAGAGGTCGACTGACTCTATTCAAACATTCATTTCACCTATACTCGTCCATGAAATGCGTTATGGCGAAGGTCATTATGTCAGTACAGGAAGTAGGAAGAAACCCAAAAGTAGAACTGAGTATTATAGAGATTCACAGATACATTTAAGCCATCCAGCTACTGATTCACCACCAAAATGTGTGTCCAAGTCGAATTGAAAAATAGCTTTAGAATTTTCATCATGTTGAAATGGTCTGGTCGAGTGCAAAAGACCCAACACTCATTGAATCATCTAATGAATAGCTACATGGTGCAATGCTCAATTTCGTTTCTCGTTATCTGATGTGGTCAACTAGCATTTATTTTTATAGCAGTTAGTTTTATGGGTTAGTAGACATTATAATATTTAAGGCTTCAAAGGCTAGAATCAAACAATTTAAGTTTTGATTGGCTTATAAGTCACTGAGGTGGCCAACAAACCTAGTTTCCTTCAAGAATGTCTAGACCACAAGAATACTATATGATGTAACCAATTTTTTTTTTCCAAAATGAATGAATAGAGAGGCACTACCAAACTTACAAAAAAGAATAATTAATTTATAATAATACTTAATTATAATATTAATAAATTATTATTATAATTATTTTAAAATAGTTATTGTTATTACTAAGTATTTATTATTATTATTAACTAATAATAGTAATATTATTATGTCTATTGTTAATTAAAATTAATATCATTATTAATTAATAAATATTAATAATAAATAAATAATTTATTAATTTATTAAAAAATTATATATATATATATATATATTATTGTTAATTTATTAAACTCAATGGATTTATATATATATATATATATATATATATATATATATATATATATATATATTTCCAAATAAGAATATTCTATTGTATTGCACATAAAATACATTGCGAAGCTTTCCTCCGGAGTTGCTATGCTAGCCAATTCTAGAAGGAGAAGAGTTCAAAAAAAAAAAAAAAAGACTGCCCCATTTGGGGAAACCGGTCGAAAATTTGTTGCTAACTGTAGGGAAAGCAACATTTACAAAAAATATCCAGGATATTATCAAATTGTTCAGGAAAAACATGAAAATAGAAAGGTAAATCTTCATAAATAGAGGTAACCTTTCCATTCTGAGACTGCATGGCATGCTACTTGTCATGAGGCAGAGGCTCTTCAATGATGAGGCACATGTAATGGTTCGATGTTTCCTCATCTTTATTCGATGACTGCACCATGGGCTAGGCGTAGTGGTGGAACACACAAGGCTATCCCTACCTTCTCCATTGTCATCTACTGAATTCTCTGGATTTTCGCTGCCTTCACTGCTGGAAGAATGTGTGTCTTTTTTGACGAGTAATGCCTCAGATTTCCAAGAATGCTGAGGGGGAGAAGGGAAAATAATGGACTTCCTAAGACGGTTTCTCGCACCAGAGCTAGCAGAGCTGGATGGAGCTTCTTGAAAGCGCACAGTGAGGGTGGCAGTGACCAAAGGGCAGTCCAAGGAGCGAGAGGAATCATAATGAAATTGGTAGGAGGCCGAATTATCCTCAGGAGGAGGAGGGAAACTATCCTCATGAATAGAGATGGGAGGGCAAGAGGTCTGACCTCTGCCTCGGCCCCTACGACACCTCATCATGTGCCTTTGCATCATGTCTATGCAGGAGGGAGATGGTGCAAGGGGAGAGGTAGAAGGGTGGCAGGAGGCCAGAGGCAGTGATGCAAGTGAAGAAAGGTCACAGAAGAGCTTGATGTTTCAATTGGAATAAAGAACCGAAAGGCTGAGGCTACAGGAGGAGAATGTCAGCGAAATGGTGAGGGGCATCATGAAGTAGTGTGAGGTCCTATAAATCGGGCTATCAAAAATGCTGGAGGTAGAGGCATTAATGCTAGTGTGAGGCAGACAACTGGAGAATATAAGGGCAGATGGATGAGAGCAATACGTGGCCATGTGGCCAAGCCAAATGTCATGCAGAGGAGCTGCCCCGTCCCTAATAAAATCAAACACCCACATCCGGGGGATATTAAACCTAAATATTAATATTATAAACATTATGAATAATATTACACCCTAGGATATGAACCCTTAGATTAATAAATTCAAGGAATTGTTATTATAAACCCATGAGAATAATAATCCCAAGATATTAATACTGAAAACTCAAGGGAATAATACTACACCCAAGGGATTAATATTATAAAAGTAAGGTATATAAACCCTATAATTATCATGGTTGACCATGGTTGATTTTCATATTCAAATAATATTTGTCACAATGTGGTGTCGAACCATGGTTGACCATCATTATAAGCCCAAGGGATTTATATTAAATCTTTGTCATATTGAGACAATAATTGTCACGGAGTGACACTACACCATAGTTGATAATGAATGATTTTCATATGGAGACAATATTTTTCACGAAGTGACATTGGAACATGGTTGATTTTCATATTGAGAAAATATTTGTCACAATATGACATTGGACCATGGATGACCACATTTACTACTCGCATAATATTTCATACTTAGAAAATCTTTGTTAGAATGTGACATTGGACCATGGTTGATTTTCATATTGAGACAATATTTGTCACAATGTGATGCTGCACCATTGTTGACCATAGTTTTTCATGATTGATTTTCATATGCATACAATACTTGTCACAATGTGATGTTGGACCATGGTTCATTTTCATAATCAGAAAATCTTTTTCACAATGTCACGTTGGACGAAGGATAAGCATGATTATAAACCAAGGGGATTTATATTAGACCCAAGGATTAATATTAGAAACCCTATGAATAATATTATACCCTAAGAATAATAAACCCAAGGGATTGATGTTATAAACCCAAGGGGATAATAAACCAAAATTATTAATACTAAAAATCCAAAGGATTATAAACCCAAGGAAATGATATTAAGCCCAAGGGATAAATATTATAAACACAAGGTACATAAACCCCAAGGGATTAATAAACCCTAGGGATTATCAATATTATAAACCCAACCACATTAGTAATTGTGGTTGAACAACACCGATAAATGTTTATAAAATTTATGAATAATATTACACCCTATGAATATGAACCCTTAGATTATTAAACCCAAGAGATTGATATTATAAACCCATGAGAATAATAAACCTAAGGGATTAACATAAAAAACCCAAGGGATTATAAACCCAAGGGAATAATATTACACCAAAGGGATTAATATTATAAACCCAAGACATATAAACTCTAAGTGATTGATAAACCCTAGGGATTGTTAATATTATAAACCCAACCACATTAGTAAATGGGAGAAAATAGTTGTATAAACACTTTTTACGCCTACTCAATATTTTTCAATATGGAGTGCCACCTATCAAAAACATTATAGATAAATTTCTCAAATTTGATGTGTAAACTACAATGGATTTTTCACTTGATATTTTGTCAAAAAAGATGTGATAAAGATAAATTAAATCTATAATATAGAGGTTTAAATTCCTTTAGATTCCATATTTGTTAATTATTTATTTATTTCTTATTCATATAATAGATAAAATGTTGAAAATATAGAACAATATATTACAACGACACAACAACCATAATGAACACAATATATGTTCTAGGAAACGCTTACTTGAGAAAGGCCAACTAGAAGATGAGACCCAACTTTTGTCTTTTGTTTGAAATGGAAATAATGAAAACATAAAGAAGGAAATTTTTTTGGAGCTACCGAAAACTTGTGGCTTGATAGACTAAGGATGCTCATTACCTAAAAGAAACAAAAGGAGGTTGTGTTGAAATGGGAAATTAAATCAGTCCAAATACCTCATAGTGAGTACATATCCAACTAATTGTTGTATGCATGTTAAATCCAAGAACCAATCATTCTAAAGTCAAGTGTTTCTGTGAGACAAATGAACCAATATTAAAATGAGTTTCCACATATTATCCATCTCGATGAAGCCAATGACCTACAACTCCCTTCTTTATAGATCAATAAATTTTTTTAACAACTATTAATTACAATGATATAACTCCAAGGCGGGGCATAAATAGAGTTAAATATATATGTAATATATATATATATATATATATATATATATATATATATATATAGGGGTAGACCTAATAAATGTCACACATTGGGAGTAAATGAGGATAAGTGTATGTAGATATAAATACAATGATTATGCCATGAACATGGGATTTAGATGCATGAATGTATTCGGATATTGAGAAGAGGTATTATTATTATAAAGAGAATTATTATGTAACTGATAACTCTTATCTATTTTAGGGATGTACTCAATCTTCACATTAAAAAAAAAAACCCCACATTTGCAATGAGTTACTATATAACAAGTAAATAAAATCATTATGAGAAATTGTATGATTTAAATGCATGAATGTATTAGAGTATTTGAAAGAAGTTCTTCTATTCTACAAGGAATTTAGAGTAATGCATCACTATTTTCTACTTTAAATTTGTGCTCCATGTTCACATCTTTATACATTGTATGTATTTGATTTACTATACTGTCCAAAGTATGTGATAGAAAACTTAGAAAGTTCAACTCCATAAAGTTGAAAAAGAATAAAACTGAAATTTCATAAACCTTATCAATCATAGTTCTATAATGGCTACTTCATTGGTCTCACTTCCATGAGTGTTTTTTTTAATCTTTGTTTGGAATTAGTTTAAGTGCTTAGCTCCCAGTTTTCATTAATAATAAAGTATCCCAATAATCATTTCCCAAAAATAATATTATTTTCTTATAAATCCAACAACTTTTTTATTTATATACAAATTTTCCACAAATCATGATCACTTTTAATTTAATATATAAAACTTTACTCAGATAATAAACATAAAAAATAATTAAACCTCAACTGATTTTGAAATCTTATAAGCTATCCCTATGCAATTGCAGTCTCTCCTTCCCTTAATAATATCAATACTATGAAATAATTAATATTGAGTATTTACAGGAAAAACCAATTACATATATGATGTCTCAATAATTATAGGTTATCTTTTATGTGAATTTATATATGGAATAAATTATTATAAACCTTTATAAACAACCATCCAAGCTATGGTTTTTGAAATGAACTTCTAAAACAATGTGAATCAAACTTGTAATAATATATATATATATATTTTTAATAGACCATGTAGCAGTTCCGGCACTGAGCACGAGAGCAACATAGAGTAAGGGTCTTCTTGTACGTAGGGTGGCATGCAATAAACATGAAACTGAAGAGCAATTTCGCAATACTGATTCATTATTTCCTAAATGTATGATTCTATTTAAATTATACTGTAAGTATTAAATACAGAAGATCCATGCTTAAATCATGGACAAGTGAGTCATAACAATTTTTTGGGCCCTATATATTTATGCTTTTGATATTTTATTTATATAGGTTAATTAACATTACCGATTGTATTTTAATATTCTTTCTCCAATACTGCAAGTGGCTCGTTTGTGCACATCTGTGATAGTAAAATTAAAATAATATGTTTCACTTCCGGAAGATAAGATGGCCATGTTTGTCTTATATGTTGGTGGTTTGATGGTGGTGTTTGTCTTATATGTTGTTTAATATTTTAATTTTGTATTGGCAATCTCTTTTAGGTTTGTAGGCATGGTATTTTGTTTGTTTATGATTTGTGTAATTATTTTGTGGTTAAAGAAACTGGGATACAGTGATATTTATATTTAAATTGTAAAAATTAGTTGGAGACCATAGTAGTATCACATTAATTTTCAATATCTTTTCTCAATTATTATTAATTAAGAAAAAAGAAAAAACTCTCAAAATCCAATCACAACATTTAACTCTGATTTCAAATACATAATGTATAGGTTTTCTTAAACCACAAGATTTCAGATACATAATGTATAAGTTTTCTTAAAGATTTAAAAAAAACTACTTCACCCATTATTTATTATTTACAAGGGGTATGACGATGATCCAAACCCCGAACATAGACCTACTCCTGCTTGAGGTCAAAAATTGTGTGCTTTCCATCAATTTCACACAAATGAGGGTCCATTGCAATGTGTGTGCTTCTTTCCATCTATTTCGCACTCTCACAAACGAGGATCTACAATAAACTGGACAACTGATTGGAGTAGTGAAAGATATCTCACCACATTCTCAGCCTCTTTTCCCAAAATATTTTGTCAAACCCTTGGATTCATCCACCAAATGAAGTAACTAGGTGAGCTCGCCATGCAAAACTCGTGCAGCCCTATCAATTGCCCGAGACACTCTCCAAATTTCATGTTGCAGAGCTAACCATTGCTTACTGGCATTCGTTTGGGCTGCCTTTCGAAGAGATTCAAAGATCGCAGCGAAAGAAGAGGAGCCATACTCATTTTCGTTGGTTTCCCCATAAATCTGGGATAAGATAAACAAATATTTTTAACTTCAATAAAGTTTGATAACCAGAGATAACATCATGTTTCATCACTAGATGTAGGACAGAAAGAAACACTAAAAACAATAAAGTTTTTTGCTTGGTAAAATATTAGTGTTGTAGTTTTCCAATGAGCTAAGTGTTGAGTTGCAAGATAATTTAAAATTTTCAACTAGGAGTTTTTAGAAGAAAACAAATTAATATTGTAGTTTTCCAATGAGCTAAGACTTGCAAGATAATTTAAAATTAGAAGCAAACTCATAATATGGCATCTGCACTAAGTTACTTCTCTATGTATTTTTCAAAACAATATAGAATACATTTTACATGGTATCAAAACCAGCTTTTACTAGCTACTTACCAAATGCTTATTCCAAGATTTTCCTGGAAGTCCCTCTGAGTCTGTAAATGCACGTTCTGCCATCAGTAATCGGTCATTGAATGCTCTCCTCTGAGGTATCCAATACTGGAAATCACCGAACTGCGATTCGATCTCTTGCAATCCCTGAAATAGTGTAAGCAAGATATAATTGAGTATCAGCCATTAGCACTAGCAATCGGAATTGTGAATTGGGAAAAATAAATTAAACAAACCTTCTTTTCGATTTTATTCTCTGAAATAGCCATCCTGAGATCTGAGATTGAATCATGTAAAGGAGATGTTGACACATGGGTAGGGGTCCCCAAGGCCTTGAGTTGTGCTTCCAGAGTTACTGTGTATGACTGTTCACACACAAGAAAGTAAAGAAGATTTGGTATAAACTGTGTTTCCAAAATAAATTATTTTTTAACATTGTGTTTTCATAGTAATCAAGCTTTAATCACTGTGAAATTTGGTGTTTTCTAAATAATGATCAAGAAAGTAGAGAAGATTTTGTATACTGTGTTTCCAAAATAAAATATTTTTTAACATTGTGTTTTCATAGTAATCAAACTTTAATCACTGTCAACTAAATAATGATGAAAAAGTTGTCTTTATTTATGGTAAATTCACTGTTAAGGAAGATGCAGTGCTTTAATTACTTAAAATTCTGTTAGATAATTGTTACTGATTCTCTTTTTCTTTTAAGCATTATTATAAAAATCACTAATGCTAAATGACATACATGAATTCTCAAACACATCAGAAATATTTTACAGGGCTCACACACGTCAGAAATATTTTGCATATTTTCCAGTAACCACTGTGCAAATATTTAATAGACATGATTGCATTACCTGGATCTCATCAGCATAATTCTCGTAGTTGAAAGGCAGAATGTCCTCGTCACCAAGCTTGAGTGCAATTATTCCCCAAATTCCCGCAACTGTTGAGAAAACGCACCATAGCTTTTTTTAGAAAATTTATTTAGAATTTACTCCTCTGGTATCATCCCATACCATAGGGAGCTGCATATGTGATTTGGTCTTTGTACATGGGTATGTGGGGCAGATTCGATGGTATTATTATCTTTAACATGTCTGCGAAAGTGTGGGTCTTCGAATTTTTCCATCCACATGTAGTTGTCATACAGAGAGTGGTATACTGGATAATCTGTGAACAGATTTTCTGAAATTAATACCTTGCTATGATGCCATATTATGAGTTTGTTTCTAAAAGGCTTTGAACTTTTTTTCTCTTAACCTAAAATGGTTATAAAGATTAGAAAATTAAGCTGAAGAAATTGTGCCCAACCATTCCCATAGTAAATGTCAATTGCAGGAACTCCAAAGTGGTGCAAGAAAGAAGTAAAGTCTGAGCCTCCTCTGCCTAGTCTACCAATCTGATATTCCCTAATAGCAAAGATTAGATTTTCTGAACAATTCCGAACACACACAGGAAAAAAAATTCTTCTCCCACAAGAGATTTAGAAAAAAAAAATTGCGGACAGAGAGATGAACACAACACATAGATTTAAAAAAAATATTACAAAATAGGATTTTTCAAAACTATGATGTGCTTCACACTCAGTGCTTCTCTCTGTCTCCTCTTTTTTTCCTTCACTTCTATGCACACCGTTTTGCAGTTTTACTACTTTCGGCAAAACTTACACATAGTCGAAATGTGCTCCTCGCTCTTTTTTCTTCTCTCTTCCCGGCGTATATATTATACAATGCACACGGCATATTATTTATTTTACATTTCATTACAATAATTATATATATTGTAAGTATGACATATTTACAATATATGTATATATATTATAAAATTTATAACCAAGGTTTAAAACAAAACAAATAAAACATATATGTGGCAAACAAAAAACTAAATCAAAACATTAAACAAAATTTCTGTGGGGTTCAACCATTATGGAAGAGTTAATTTCTATGCCCCCCAAAAACAATTTGATTGGTCAGGAAGGAGGTGACGTCACCTCCTTCGGTGGGTTGCCTTCACCCTTCCTAGCTCATGCTTGCTGCCCCCCAAAATGGTGTTGTTGTGCGATCAATTCCAAATCAAATGGTTGGTCAGTGTTCAATGCGGTAGGTGAAAGTTTAAATGGCGGTAAGGGAGGTTCTTGAATGCGGGGTTGTGTGAGTTCAAAAATTGGAGATTACTATTGCAGTTGTCCTTCATATTTCCATCAAATTAAACTTGTCATCCTTCTGCTCTGCGTGGCAGTTGGAATTAAATTCCAACACTCCCCCTTAATGACAACTGTTGTTCTCTTGCATACCGAGGCATTTTGTGAGATAGTTAAAACTCTTCTGCGTTAATGGCTTTGTGAGTATATCGTCAAAATGCTCATCTGTCGTGGAGAAAAACAATCTCACCATTATTAACCAGTTCTCTTATAAAATGAAATTTTGCATCAATATGCTTTGTTCTTTTACAGAAGTTAGAATTCTTTGATAAAGCTGTCTTTGAGCTATTATCACCATAAATTGTTGTTCCTTTGTCCTGTGCATGACATAAATATCTGAGCATTCTTTCCATCCATAGTGCTTGCCATGCAGCTGCTATTGTTGCCACATATTCCGCCTCTGTTGTTAATAAAGCAACTATAGGTTGCTTCTTGGAAGCCCATCATATGGCTCCCGATCCCAAATGAAACACATATCCAGATGTGATCTTCTTGTCATCTACACTTTTAGTCCAATCACTGTCAGTGTAACCAATGAATTTAAAATTTTTAGATGAGGAGTATAAAATACCATACCCTTTCGTTTCATTCACATACCTTAGAATCCTCTTGACTGCCTGCCAATGAGTCTCTTTTGGTGTTTCCATGAATCTGGAAATTAAACTTACAGCATGCGTAATATCCAGCCTAGCTGCAGTCAAATACATAAGGCTGTCAACTATGCTCTTATACAATGTCGGATCGACATTCTTGTTGTGATATTCTTTGTTCAATTTTAACTCCATGACAGCTGGAATTACAACTGCCCTGTTGTTCTGCATGTTGAATATTTTTAACACTACTTCAACATATTTTTCTTGGGAAATAAAAATCCCATTTTTATTTTTCTCTACTATTCCAAGAAAATGTCTCGAAAAACCAAAATCAGTCATTTCAAGTTCACTCTTCAGGACTGCTTTAAAATCCGCAATGAGAGAAACTTCATTACTAGTAAAGATTAAATCATCTACATATAAAACAACAATAATAATATTATCATGATTTTCTTTTATGTAGAGTGTGGGTTATCCATCACATTTGTCAAATCCATTTTCAGTGAGGTAAGAATCTATCATGTTGTACCATGCTTTTGGTGCTTGTTTCAACCCATAAAGAGATTTATTCAATTTTCATAATTTGTGCTCTTGGCCTTCATTCTCATAGCCTCGAGGTTGTTTAACATATACCTCTTCTTTCAACACTACATTCAGGAATGCAGATTTCACATCCATTTGATAAACTTTCCACTTGTGTTCTGCTGCTATGGACAACACTATTCTTGTAATACCCCAAGTTTTTATGCTTTTAAATTGACAATTGAACAAGTCCAAAGGAGAAGTGGACTCCAATGGAGAACTAGTTTGTGGATTTATTTTATTTTTAATTAATAAAAATAAAATGAAAAATTATGTGTGTATTGACTAGATTGAGAATAGAGATCTGAAACTTAAATCTATGAGGATGTGGATAAGGTGATGAGACTTTCCCACACCTTCTAGAAATCCTTGGAAGGAATAAAAAAAGTTACTAAAAAAAAAATTAGATTTGGAGATAAACATCTAATTTCCCCAATAAAAAGGAAAGTGTTGGGAAGAGGTGGAAAAAGCTGGAAAAACGGAAAGGACAGCTTTAAAGCACCTCCGTGTAAGAAATAAAGGGAAAGCCTAGGCAAAACAGGAAGAAAGCATCATGAAATTAATAGACGCAGTAATTGGAAATATGTTTGGGAAAGAAAAACTTAAATAAATTTTTCTAGGATAGACAAAGGGTTGTCTATCACTAGGAGCTAAGATCTCAGCACGGGGGTGAGTTACGTAGAGATAACTCTATGGTTGGGTGGAAACTAGTTAGAGCAATTGGTATGCACACCTAACTAGAATTTGACTATTTGATATTAATATGGACGGTATGTTAACTGGTACCTGATTAGGAAATTATTAAGATACATGTGAAATTTTTGAAGTTAACTTGTAGATTTTACATATTTTCATTAACAGTGAGTGCAATGATCTAGAATAGGCACATACATTTAACATATTTTATTTTAGCAGTAATACTGAAATTTGTATAGTTGTATGGACAAAGTCTAGTTAGCTCCAACTCTGAGAATGTCCAAATCTGGTGACAGATTTAAATCCGGGGGTTAGGAATCTAACCAAAAATCTTTCCATTTTATTTAAGTAATTAAAATGTTATTATTATTGGACTATAATATTAGAAAGAAAACATTAGTAGATATATTTTAAATTCAAGTTTAAAGTATAATATTCTAAAAAGTGGGAAATAACGACATAGATGCATGTACAAGCGTTATTATACTTGCAGAAAACTTTATGTTCTGGCTTGAAATAAATAAATTATATATAGTAGAGTTATAGCTGCTGTACGGATATATAAATATATAGATCCATTTCTGTCCTAATCATTTACCAATTATTCAGAATTGAATATAACAGAAATGACCTAATTATTAAAAGAGATTTCAAGTAAGACTTCAGAATTTATACTCTTCATAGGAATATCTAGTATGTTTATGGACATAGTATATTAAATTAACTATGAGAAAATTTAAAACATAAAATATGTGTCTAATATGAGACAGGAAAACATTACACATTTCTATACTAGAGTATGGTAATATTAACAAAGGAAATTACTATCATCCTAGAGATGCATGCAGGGTTATATTATAACCAGGTAACTATTAAATGGAAGTAAATGATACTAAACTATCATGATTATCTACAATAAAAATGAAACAATTCTGTTGAAAGAAGATATCCATATATTCATATTGAAATTAACCATATATATACGGTATATTATTGCATCAAAAGATTAACTTCTGAAACTGTAGTGATAGAGTAGACTCATAAGAACAAAGGATAGTTACAATAATTCTAAGTAGTAGGAAATTATAGAAAAAAAATAATATAGTCCAGGTTGTGGGTAATAAACCCAACATGTTTAATTATATTACAAGAAGAATAACTGTAAGCACATTGCCTAGAAAAATCTAGAGTCACTGCAAAACAAGATGATATATCTCTGGAAAGACGACAAGATAGCCAACGTAGCAGAGTAACTCGAATATATCAATACTGACCTGTGTAAAAACTGAAACTCAGGGTCAAGAAAGGAGGTCGTATGAGTTACAATACTTCTCTCCAAAATGTAAGAAATCCACAGTGGAAACGCACCTACAAAATCCCCAATAATTTTAATTAGAAACAGTGGAATAAAATAAACTTATAACAAGTAACAATCAGAAGAAATCGAGTTACAAGGGTTAAAAGATATACCTGTAATAGGTTCGGTCTTCATGACAAACCTCACCTGCAACCAAAAAAATTGAATTTAAATGTGAAATGTAGTATTATGGTGCAAACGAAAGTACCAGTGAAGGGATGAATCATATAAATAACCCTCGCTATGTAAAATTGGAAACAATTCAGGGGTGAAATGAAATCCTTGAGACCGTAGCAAGAAATTTGAAACTTCCTTCTGGAAACCTCGAATGGAAGCCAAAAATGTCTGAGGAAAGTTCGAATGGAACTGATCCATACGTGTTGGGTTATCCCTCACCCCAGGCGTAACAGAACGGAATGAAAACGCTGAGGAAAGCATTGAAATAAGAAAGATATGTATACAAATTTCAATAGTGAAAATCATGAATAAACTAAACTAACTATAATCTCGATACTCACAACTGTGATTCGAGAAATCGAAATAATAGAGACAAAGTATACTAGAAAAAGGGGAAAAATCCAAAAGTCCCGCAAGTATAAAAACGATGTATAGAGATTGCACCCTTTGTACAAGGGAAGAAGCTAAAGGAATAGAGTAAATGAAAAATTTCAGTACGATTTCATAGAAAATTATTAAAATAGTAGTCTACGAAAAGTATCTATCTCTTTCCAAAATTACCACTAAAACCACAGAAACATAACGACTTTAATCTGTTGTCATTCACGGTGGGTTAGGAAAGTATGGGGTGACAATAAGCATTAATCGACCAAAATCCATCACATGAGTGAAAAGAATTAAATTACCTGAGTATTGTGAGTGAATTTGTGTAGAGAGGGTGCGATGTTCTTCTTGTTTTCCCTCCAGATGAGTGAGAGAGAATACACAGGGAATCGCTCTCATGATAAGCAAAAAAGAGAAGTCCAAATGAAGTTGAATGGCTAGAAACATAATTGATATACAACACAAATAAACCCTAATTGACATAGGATTCGC
This sequence comes from Pinus albicaulis, assembly GCA_034641835.2. Classification (NCBI taxonomy): domain Eukaryota; kingdom Viridiplantae; phylum Streptophyta; class Pinopsida; order Pinales; family Pinaceae; genus Pinus; species Pinus albicaulis. The sequence continues at coordinate 298,231,589 of CM076572.1, forward strand.
ACCGTCCATGCGTAAAGCGATGGAATGAGGTATGCTGGTCAATAAGAGGGGTCTCATGAAATCAAATTTAGATCACATCAACAACTGTATAAAATCCCGAGGGGAGAATTCCAAATCCATGTATTAAAGGACAGGTACAATTGTCACATGGGTTACGACGAAAAAATTTAAAGAATTGTATGATATCCGGTTCATAATATTCACATATAAAGTGCCACAAATTCCATTGAGTACGACATAGTATAGAAAAGTGTATGTCAACTTTAAAACTACCATTAACGTCCTCGAACTCAATGAAAACATAAAGGATGTCAGTCTGTTGATAAGGTGATTCCCAACGTTTTACGTAAGGTAAGTTATCATGGAGTATAGTGATAAACTAAGTAATACATGTTAAAAGACTATAGTTATGATAATTTTGATTAGAGTCACCATTGATTAGATTCGAAAGATGAAATCAACTTCTTGTGACATACAAAGAGGTAGGTAGATAGGAAAGTAGAGCATAAATGATATAATATAATTATATAGTAATAGGTGTAGGGGTTAACCTATTTAAGACTATATAGTTTCCTTGATTTCATGAATTCAAGGTAATTGCTAAATAAATGAATAAGAGAGTTAGCCATCAAGTAAGTATATGTAGTGAAGGTGTATAGATATAATAAATGAAGAGGATTTATATATATCTATAGAGACACTCTAATACTAAAATTATGCTTGTAAATAATAATAAGAAGTTACATCTGCATAATCATACTAATTGCACCACAAGCCTTGGCAAGGTGGAACCATTCAATTTCCTCAGTCCTAAGTGAACACAGGATTAAAGTTAAATTAGATAGGTTCACAAGTTGTGTATATGAAGGAACAGTGCAAATAGGAAATTATGATGAAAATCAATTATACAAATATCCTCATCGTTAGATGAATTATAAAACATATACATGACAAAGTAAAAATGTAACCCTTAGTTCATCAACATGTGACGACATAAATAATAATAATAACAATAAATGAATAAATAAATTGTGAAGTGAGAGTCATTGAAAACGGTATCAGATTCACTAGCTAAAACACTGGGCAAATTATGTGCTCACGCATAAAGTTTATGCTGCTGTAAAATGTTTATAGATGTTAAATTTTTTTAATGTTAATTTTATGTACAGTGAACAGTACTGAAGTATATAGCTGCGAACTATGACTGAAGAGGACGAGTTGTATGTAGATCTGGGTGGTGGAAAAAACACGCCAGATCCAAATGCTGCGTTGATGGCTATGTTGCACAGAATGCAACGAGAAATGGCACAGCTTAAAAGCCACAATGAAAGGCTATCTTTACCCAGTGAGGAGAAAGACATACTAATAAGATAATTGACTTCTCAAAATAGTCAAGAAGGTGAATATTTAGGAAGGAAGAGAAAATGAAGAGTCAATTTCTCAGAAGATTATGAGGAATATGAAACCTCTAGACAATAGTCTAGACAGAAGAAGGAATTATGGGGTGAATTCTTGAAAATTAAACCTCCCTTCTATGATAGAGAGAGAAAGGAAGACGTTGAAGCATGGCTTCTAAATATGATAAAGTACTTTCAGGTTTACGAATATGAAAGTAACTTAAGAGCCAGGTTGGCTATTTATCAGCTGCAAGGTAAGACTACCTTGTGGTGGGAAGAAACAAAAATGGTCCATGCCATTTATGAGAAAATGGTGACTTGGTAATATTTTCTAGTTAAGTTTAAAAATAGATACTTGAATGAACGCTACTATGACGACAAGGCAAAAGAGTTTCATGAAATCATATTGGGACAACTCACGATTGATGAGTTTATAACCAAATTGACAAATCTGTTACGATATGTACCTTATATCAGAGAGGGGAAGGCAAATGTACAAAGCTTCTTGAACTGTCTACCCACTATTTATAAAGAAAAGATAGAGTTTGATAACCCTAAGACTATGGATGAGGTAGTACGCAAAGCAAGATTATGCTACCAGTAGTTCAAGGGTAAGAGTGAGAAAGGAAAGAATTGGTCAAACAAAGGTGACTTCAACAGAAAGAAAAAAAAACCAGCATATATGAAGAACTTTGGGAGAAATCACTAAAGAAAGAAGTTTGGAAAAATGGGGGAAAATCAAACTACTCAATCAGAATCTGGGTCCAAACAAATGAATGGAAATAATAAAAGATAAGGGACTGTTAAAATGAAATAACCTTTGAAGTGTTGGGGTTGTGGAGAACCTCATTTGTTGAGAGACTGTCCACACCAGAATATCCAGACAGTACAAGTACTGAAAGAGGAAACTACAGCTAGTGATGTAGCAAGGAACATCCCCAAAATCAGTGCTTCCTTAGAAGATCCTCAAGAAAAACACCAGTCCACTATGGTCAAAATGGAAGGTATGATTGTTGACCAATCTGTTACAGTTTTAATAAATCCAGGTGCATATTTAAGTTAAATCAGTCCTCAAATGGTAGAAAAATGTAAATTAGATTCATAGAAGTTTCAACAGTCTTGGTTAGTTCAGTTAGCCACTGGTACTAAATGCAAATTAACTCATAAGTTACCCCAAAAAACCATAAATCTGAATGGATACCAAACAAAATTAAAACTAAATATCCTGCCATTAGGCTCTTATGATTACTGGTAGAGATGGATTGGTTAGAAAAATAGAAGGCTATGATAAATTGTTTAGACAAAACCTTACACTGCATTGACAAAGAGAGAAAACTTGTTATAATAAAAGGAAAGCTTAAACCCATATCTATGAGAAAAATTTCAGCCCTTCAGTTAAAGAGAATTGCTAGGAAAGGGTATCATGTGTATTCTGATCATGTAGAGGAGTTGGGACAACAAGCAGAGGAAAATCTGTTGGAAACATTACCAGTAATTAGATAATTTAAAGATGTCTTTCCAAATGAAATTTCTCATCTCCCCCCTAGGAGATAAATTGATTTTTCAATTGATTTAGTGCTGGGAGCAACTCCAGTTTCTAGAGCCCCATATAGAATGAGTACTCCCGAATTAATGGAGTTAAAAATGCAACTACAAGAGTTGCTAGACACAGTTTACATTAGACCGAGTGTATCCCCATGGGCAGGACCGGTGTTGTTTGTGAAAAATAAAGGCAGAACCTTTAGAATATGTATCGATTACCGTCAACTAAATAAGCTAACAATAAAAAATAGATATCCATTTACTAAGATAGATGATCATTTTGACCAAGTTAGAGGGGAAAAAATGTTTTCAAAATTTGATTTAAGGACTGGTTACCTTCAGTTGAGGATTAAAGATGAAGATATCAGTAAAACAACATTTAGAATCAGGTATGGACACTATGAGTTTGTGGTCCTACCATTCGGGTTGACCAATGCACTCGCCACTTTTATGTGTTTAATGAATAGTGTCTTAAATAAATACTTGGACAAGTTTGTACTAGTATTTATTGACGACATTTTAATTTATTCAAAAAGTGAAGTGGAGCATATAGAACATCTTAGAACTGTTTTGCAAACTCTCAGGGAAAACAAATTGTATGCTAAGTTTAGCAAATGTGTTTTTTTCAAAGATAAAATTCAATACTTAGGGCATATAATTTCAGAACAAGGGTTGGTTGCAAACCTAGAAAAGATAAAAGCAATTAGATAATGGCCTGTACCTACTGATGTATCTGTTTTAAGATCCTTTATGGGAATTGCAAGATACTATCGAAGATTTGTAGAGACATTTTCAGCCTTAGTCTACTCCGTTACTTCCTTGCAAAGGAAGGGAATAAAATTTGAATGAACGGAAAAATTCCATAATAGCTTTGAGTAACTAAAACTGAAGCTTACTACAACACATATTTTAAAGATTTCTGACCCAGATCAGGAATTTGTAGTATGCACAGATGCTTGTGGAGAAGGATTAGGGAGAATACTACTACAAGAAAATTATTTTATAGCCTATGAATCCAGAAAACTTAAGGAACATGAACATAATTATAGTGCTTATGATCTTGAGTTAGATGTTGTAATAGATGCCCTCAAGATGTGGAGGCATTACCTTCTCGAAAAAAATTGTGTGTTGATGATAGATCACGTTAGCCTAAAGTATTTCTTCACTCAAACATATCTGAATGCTAGAAAAGCTAGGTGGTTGTTTTTCCTGAGTGAATTTGACATGGAGATAAAACATATCAAAGGTAAGGAAAACAAGATTGCAGATGCATTAATCATAAATGTTTGGAAAAGTGTAAATAATATTAGAAGTAGTGTCAACTTTGGCTTAGAGGGACTGATACAAGGGGTATTGAACCAAGACCAAAACTATGAAAATCTTCAAACACAAATGCTGAAAAAAGAAATAAAAGGGTATACACAAAATCAAAAAGAGCTAATTTGCTACAGAGATAGATTGTACATTTTTGCTGTAGACTCTTTAAGGAAAGAAATTTTGGATGAATATCATAAAAGGCTTTATTGTGTACATCCTGGATACCAGAAATTACTCACAGCCTTAAGAAAGAACCTATTTTGGCCTGGAATGATAAAATATATGGCAAGTTACTTGGCTAGATGCATTGAATGTCAACAAGTAAAGGTTGAACATTAGCATCCAGCTGGGTTGCTGAATCCTTTACCCATTTCAGAATGGAAATAGGAAATTGTTTCCATGGATTTTATTACTGGTTTACCAAGAACCAAATATGAGCATGAATCTATCATGGTTGTGGTGGATATTTTGACAAACGATGCTCATTTTATACATGTACAATCTATCTTTGGAACAGATCAAGTGGTAAATCTGTTTATGAATAATATTATGAGGTTACATGGTATTCCTAAAATGATCATTTCAGATAGAGATGCAAAATTTACTGCAGCTTTTTGGAGGAGTTTGTTTGGAGGCATGGGTACTAAATTAAATTTTAGTACTTCCTACCATCCCCAAACTGATGGTCAAATCGAAGGAAAAAACCAGATTCTAGAAGATATGTTAAGGATGTATGTTATGGATAGGCCAACCAAGTGGGAAGATTATTTACACATAACAAAATTTTCCTATAACAATAGTTACCAAGCTTCCATCAAGATGAGCCTATTTAAAGAACTTTATGGAAGGAAGTGCCATACCCCCATAAGATGGAGTCAACCTGAAGATAAACTGATACTTGGACCACAAGCTTTACAAGAAATGGAAAAAGTTGTGAAACAGATTCAGAAAGATATCAAAATAGCTCAGGACAGACAAAAAATTCATGCAGACAAAAAGAGAATTCACAGGGAATTCAATGTGGGTCATCATGTCTACCTGAGGATTAAGCCTAAGAATAGTACTTTTCACACCAGATGCTTTGAAAAATTAGCTCCACGATATTGTGGACCTTCTGAAGTGCTGGAAAGAGTGGGACAATTTCCTTATAGATTTCCATTACCCATTCATATTAAGGTTCATGATGTGTTCCATGTTTCTTTATTAAAAAAATATGTACATGATTCTGCTCATGTTATTGATTGGAATGTGATTTAGGTGGAACCAGAAGGGGAATTCATTCCAAAGCCACTTCAAATCTTGGAGCAAGAAAAAATTAAACTTCAAAATCAGACCATAGCCAAGGTAAAAGTGCAGTGAAGGCACTTTACACCCGAAGAGGCTACTTGGGAGCGAGAGGCTGATATGATGGATAAATATCCATCACTTTTTACACAGTGAATTAGTTAATTTTTTTTTCAACACTAAGGACGGTGTCTTTTTTTAGAGGGGGAATATATAATTCCCCAAGTTTCTATGCTTTTAAATTGACAATTGAATAAATCCAAAGGGGAAGTGGACCCCAATGGAGAACTAGTTTGTGGATTTATTTTATTTTTAATTAATAAAAATAAAATTGAAATTATATGTGCATTGACTAGTTTGAGAATTGAGATTTGAAACCTAAATCCATGAGGATGTGGATAAAGTGATGAGGCTTTCCCACACCTTCCAAAAATCCTTCGAAGGAATAACACAATTTACTAAAAAAATATAGATTTGGAGATAAACATCTAATTTCCCCAATAAAGAAGAAAGTGTTGGGAAGAGGTGGAAAAAGCTAGAAAAGTGGAAAAGACAGCTTTAAAGTACTTCTGTGGAAGAAAAAGAGGGAAAGCCTAGGAAAAACAGGAAGAAAGCATCTTGAAATTATTGGATGCATAATTGGAAACAGGCTTGGGAAAACAAAGCTTAAACAAGCTGCTCCAGGACAAACAAAGGGTTTTCTATCACTGGGAGCTGTGGTCTCAGCTCGCGGGTGAGTTATGGAGAGAGAACTCTACGGTTGGGTGGAAACTAGTCAAAGAAATTGGTATGCACACCTAACTAGAATTTCATTGTTTGATATTAATCTAGCCTGTATGCTAACTGGTACCTGATTAGGAAATTATTAAGATACATGTGAAATTTTTGAAGTTAACTTGTAGATTTTACATATTTTCATTAACAATGAGTGCAATTATCTGGAATAGGCCCAGACATTTTAAAGATTTTATTTCAACAGTAATACTGAAATCCGTATAGTTATATGGAAAAAGTCTAGTTAGCTCCAACTCCCAGAATGTCTAAATCTGGTGACAGATTTAAATCTAGGGTTATGACTCTATGTAATGTTCCTTTTTCAGAAACATTGTCAATTGACAAGAAAATCTATTCCAGAGATAGACTGAAGGGGAATTTACTAGATTTGTCACCTTCATAAAGAAGGATGAGCTCTAGAGGCTTCCTGGCCCACTATCAGACTCTGTCTATAGAGAGTTGTCAAGGGACAATATTCCCAAGAGGGAATACACCAAGATTGGGAATCTTTTAAGATAACCTAAAAATACAGCTACAGCAATATAAAAACATAAACTGGAAATAGCAGTGAATAAACATTGTGCCAAAATGTATGAAAACCCTTGATCCATTTTATTATGAACTTCAGAAACAAATTATACAATGTTCATCAAAAGAACAAGGCAAGAATCCTTTCATGAAAACATATGCCAAAATACAAAGTGCTGCTCCATAGAAGAATGCCCATGAATAGGGACTGCGCAGTCACATGAAGGATAATGCTACACTAAGTGTAAAAAATCATAGGATCTTCATATATATGGCTCATACATCATTGGGAGAGCTTATCTCTCCTCCCAATCATTACCTCAAGTCAATCCTAGAAGGATTGGCTGAAATATGAAAAACTGCTAAAATGTCGGAGTTGCTGGGTAGCAGCAACGACTCAATACATGGAATGGAATGGAGAATGTTGAATGGATGAAGATGATAAAGAGCCCTTCTCCTTTGGAAGTCTGAAGTGCAAGGCTGATCCCTACACCAAATATCTCACCCTCTGAAATTTCTGCAACACCCTCACTGCAAATATGCTCCAACTAGAACACAGTCTATGAGAGGGCCTGCACTGTAACTGATGGAAATGGTTGGCCTCCTACCAATGATGGTGGAATACGCTATGGAACAATTCTCACTAACCTCCCGGAAGTAGAGAACCTCCCTCCTCTGAAAGATCAGCTCAAAATGGTGTTGTAGGAAACCTCCCCAGCATCATCCCACAACACTGCACAATAATCTGCTATAGACACTACGTTGATGAAGTAGTTTGATGCTATGGCCTGAATGCCATAATATGGAGGATGAGTGCAATCCTTCATGAGCTATTCAAGAAGGAGAGGGAATCCTAAACAGGACTCCCTCATGCCCTGAGGCACTGCAGCTCTGCTGAACAACAAGAGGCAGCAATTTGTCTGAATAGACAAATAATAAAGTGATCCAAGATAATCTCAATGGGCTGCCTTGCTCCTCTTTTAAACACAACGAAGTCTCCATCTTCCTTCCTCTAGAAGTTTCCTCCCCCATGGAATATTCCTCCACTAAAACTGCGATGTCCCACCTAGTACTTTCCAACTCATGCCAACGCAGTTTGACTTGGTCAACTAGGCCTTGTCCATTTGCATTTTAACCTCTTTCACACATGAGGGTGTGAAATCCCGCTCCATGATGATCCATTTTCACATTTTAAGAGATTTTATTCTTGTTTATTACATGAATGGGTCACTTTACCCACTTTTATTCAACAAAATGAAAGTATGCAACTATAATGTTCCATTTTAGCTTGAGGCTAAAATTGGGAACATTACAGTTCTCCCCTCCCACATGTTGCTTTCCCTCAAGAAATTTCATAGAGAGAACAAAATGTCTCCCCCTTCTTCTCCTTGGCCTCCTCATCAACAATCCCCACCACTGCTCAAGATATGATGCAATAAATCTACCCTCCAATGCTCCTTCCCAAGTATGCAAATCGGAATGGTGTACACCCTAAAAAGATAGGAGGTGTAGGTGGAAATCTCCTTGCTGAACCATGGCCTCCTCAAGGTAGGAGTGATGACATGCATGGGAAAATATAGTCCCACTGGTGATCCACTCACCCATGATATCATCCAAATGAAAATCTTGCCCCCAGTTTTGTGCAATGTAGCGGGGTTGAATGGAGAGTTTTGCTGCTTCATCCAAATAAGATCTCCTCTCCCTCTGTAGCACATATGGGGTTGTCTCTGTCCTTGGGATGAAATGGTGTGGCCTCCAAGAGTGGCACAAGCTACCCCATCAAAATATTCAGCCATGAAATGCCTCTTAAAATTCTCCAAGTGGTTTTCCCCACAAGAAGAGAAATGTAGCAATATGGAAATCATGGTTTGCCCATGGTATCTCATGCAACATAAAACATGCATAGTAGGGAGAATCATGCTCCCAATGGGCTGTCCCAACATATAAAACACTCTCCAAATAATGCTCCATGTGAATGTACAACATCAACAATACAAGGAAACATAACACAATGTAAACAAGCTGTCATAAGACAACTAGAGAGTGGTTCACTGCTCCTCTCAAGGGACCAACGTAGTGAGCCTCTTGCCTGCATCAAAAATATACATAAAAAGTGCTTTCCCAGCCACTTGTTTGCTGCCACAAACATCTCATGAGATGGAATCATGAAAGTACAAATAGGTGCCAATGGTGCACACCAAGAGTATGTGGCCTCCTCCACAACCCACCATAAGATTGGCCAATTTTTTTGCTACAAATTTCTGCAAGTACATCCTCATATAAGATGCAAGAAGGTACAGGCCCTCCTGATACATCATGCTGCTCAAACAAGGAAAAAGAAATATAATACAAAATATGAATTTATACCTTCTCCCTCATGCACTTGGGCTCTCGAGCTGAAATGGCTCAACTGAAAATTCTCCCTCACCTCCAATGAGTGGGGAAGTGGTTGTGATGTCCTCTCCATCATCAATTGGACCACGCATCTCTCCATATGCTAATATATATCATGATGAATGCCCTCCCAAGTGAACTCCTCTAGCAAGGAAAAATATGCATCCAAGTGCATAGCTAGGAAGTCCTCATGTGTTGCATGCAAAAATTTCTCCTTGACACTAGAAACTCTAGCCAAGAAGATCCTGCCATAATAATAGATGACCATATCATCAACCATGTATCTGTCATCATCCTCCTGTTCATCAAGAATCATGCATGCACCAAGATCCTGGGAACACTCAACCAAAGCTGAGTCCTCCATCCTGGATCAATCCTCCACATAGACAGCACTGGTGTTCTGCAATAAGGTGCTCCCCTTATGTTGTTGCCTGCTACTTTGACATCCCCCATGCCAAATTCATCCTCCAAGTTGCTGCCATGCCCATCATGTAGCTACTCATGCTCAAATAGAAATAATGCTCTCTGAAAATGAGCCTCCCATGAGAGACTATCACCTCCAAATAATCTCCCGATCCTGGGCAATGTAAGCATGAGTGGCCTCTCCCTCTGCTCCAATGCATGAAAGAGTCCTTCCTCAAAGGAAGTATGATCTCTCTCACCAAATCTATGGAGCAGCCATCCTGCATCATGAAGATGTTATCCTCCATCTCTACAACAACTATATCAGCGTAGTATAACTGATGAGAGTGGGTGATGCTGAAAATGAGAGAGTGTCTCCCTCCTCCTCGAGTCTATCCCTAACTCTCTACATTGTGCTGAACTTTCCCAAGGTTTCCGCCCTCCTGAAATCAAGGTGTGAGACCCCAAAATGTGGAGCATCTAACCTCCTTTGCTGATCTAGTGGTTTCCTTGGTGCAATGTCTCCATGCAGTGAGACACCTTCATCAAGAGATGACTGAATGTATGAATGGAGAAAACCCTCCATGCTTCCACTGCGCAATCCAATCATCATCTTAGGTGAATTAACCTCATGAAATAGATAGGGTGTGTGCTCCTCATCACATGATGTTGATCATCCTCCCTATCTCTTATTCTATCTCCATAGCTCTGCACGCTACTACCAATGGCACAGATGTATCATGAGTTGTGCCTTGATCTCTACATGGGAGATCCTAGGGAATTTCTTGAAAAAACACAAGAATCCCTCTATGTGGAGCAAGAGCTCCTCTTTCCTCTGCATGAGGCACTGGATCAACTCTAGCTATACCAGCGCAGTTTCCCTCCTCCTCATCAACATGTAGAGGCAACTTCCCCAAAATTTGATCTCCTTTTGAAAAAGAGACCTCCCTACTCTCTTGTGCAAGAATATGAGATGGATACCTTGCCTCCAACAAGGTATGATGCAAGATGTTAGCCTTCTCACAATGTTCTGAAGTGGATCTGAGTTTATGTTTCCTCCCTTTACATGAAAAGTCTTGGTTTGTTTTTCTGCATGTGTTTCATATTTTCTCCCACCAAATCCTCCCATCATTGCTTCAATGGATCTAAAATAGGAAGAAGTATTGCATCCTTTAAAGAACATGACTCAAATATCCACCATGCATAGGTCTTACCTCTAAAGTGCAGCGCTACAAATCTGATAGCACCTTCTTGGGAAACTTTGTGCTGCTGCAACATGGTCTTCAGCTCTTCTACCCATGCTTTCGCTGACCATGTAGGTGAATCTTCGAAAGTAGATAGAACAAATGTATCTTTCTTCTGGCTCCCCTTCACCTTAGAATTGAAAAAATCCATGAAGTGAGATGATCTCTGAATGCCTGAGTTTGAGACTCATGCTCTTTTAGACAATCTCCAAGAGTTTTCTTCTTGGTCACCTTTCCTTCTTTTCCCATCTCTTTCAAGACAAAACTGCACCTGTGACTGCACTGTGCATCAAAGGATGTGACTGCATGTTCACATTCCTCATAAAAAACCCTAGAGTTTGTTTCTGCTTCAAACCCTTGCGAAGATTCTTCAAATCTCTCCCTTCTCTTTTGCTTGGGGCTCCCATGAAAGCCTTATATGGATGTAGGGAGAAGATTGTCCAGCTCATATCCTTTTTATTCTCCACAAAGTGGAGTCTTCCTCTTCTTCTTAGATGTCATCTTGGCAAAGATCCACAGGTTGAGCCAAGATTATGCTTTGATACCACTAAAATTTTCCTTTTTCAGAAACATTGTCAATTGACAAGAAAATCTATTCCAGAGATAGACTGAAGGGGCATTTACTGGATTTGTCACCTTCATAAATAAGGATGAGCTCTAGAGGCTTCCTGGCCCACTATCAGAATCTATCTATAGAGTGTTGTCAAGGGACAATATTCCCAAGAGGGAATACAACAAGGTTGGGAATCTTTCAAGATAACGCAAAAATGTAGCTACAACAATATAAAGACATAAATTGGAAATAGTAGTGAATAAACATGATTCCAAAATGTATGAAGAACCTTGAGCCATTTTATTATGAATATCAGCAGAAAATGATACAATGGTCATCAAAAGAACAAGGCAAGAAGCCTTTCATGAAAACATATGCCAAAATACAAAGTGCTGCTCCATAGCAGAATGCCCATGAATAGGGACTACGCAGTCACATGAAGGAGACTGCTACATTGAGTGCAAAAAATCATATGATCTGCATATAGATGGCTCATACATCATTGGGAGAGATGATCTCTCCTCCGAATGATCCAGGTGGATATTGGTGGCCACCCGCCTATTTCACTTGGGCCCCCACCATTGTCTCTTTCAGTTTTTCCGTTTTGGCATAACTTACTATTTTTAGCAGTTTTTCGGGTCCTGAACTTCCGCAGCCGTTTTGAGGCCCTAAACGACGTCTTTTGGGTATTAAATTTGTTGTGATTTTGATCATCAAAATCGTCACAAAAGTTGTAGTCCTCGGATAGAGCTTTCTAATGATGTATCATGTGCGTCAAACGGAGATAGTATGCCAAAGTTACGTCCCTGGGAAGTTGAAACACCAATTTACCCAAACTGGGCCCATAGTTTTGGCGCTTCATCTCCTAGGGTTAGGTTTTTGGGATGTTTAGGGTTCTCCATTGTTTCTCAATAATAAATAGGCCCTCGCGCCTCATTGTAAAGCAGTTCATAGGTCTGTAGCCACCACATCTCTTCTCAGAGATAGCTACCAGTACCCTAGCTAGTTTTATTTCCATTGTCTGTAAGCAAATTTCAGTTCTTTGATATTAAGGAAATGAAGTGTTATTTCCGCTGCATCTCTGTATTTATGGTTATGTGTTTATTCTGTTGCGTTCCTGCATAAATCCGGATCAGTGGTATCAGAGCGGTCTGCTTTTTCTCGATCCTTCTTTGCATGTCCCTAACGAGGTCGGGGTATAAGGAGCTAGGGCTCGATCTGGTGGAACCTTTGCAAGATCAGCCTCGCAAACCTCGACGGACGCCCATGGGGGACGAAAAGAAAGATGAGGGAGCAGGAGATCCTATCAAAATATTGCTCGAGGAGGCCTTCGAAAAACAAAGGAACGCGATGATGGATAGCTTTGCTCAGATCCTTCAACGGCTGCCCACCGGCGGCGCATCTGCATCCAGTAGCCACTCTGGAGTTGCGACTCCCTTTAAGGTACAAGTAAATTTTGACATTCCCATATTTGAGGGTCAAATAGACGCAGATGCCGTAGATAGATGGTTGAATCTATTAGAAGGATATTTCTCTTTTCATGACTTTTCAGACCGGGAGAAGATTATTTTTGCACTCCTCAAAGCTACCCCCCATGTTAAGGACTGGTGGGAAACCTACTGTGAGAACAAGGACCAGACAGAACCCTCTCTGTTCTCGGCCGTACTAACTTGGAATTCTTTCCGAGACGCCGTCAAGGAACAGTACTATCCCGTGGGGAGCTATGAGGACAAGTACATACAATGGACCACGCTGCGACAACAAAGGGATCAAGATGTGCACGAGCTGACGAATCTGTTCCATACCCCGCGCACAAAGTTGGGTATCAAAGATTCAGAGAAACATTTGGTGCTAAAGTATCGCAGTTGTCTGCACAGATACATTCAGGAGGAAATGGAGTTCCTCGACATCTCCTCGCTTGGTACGGCATACCGGTATGATGCCAAGATTGAGCAGAAATTCAAACAGAAGAAGCGAGACTTTGGATCTGCGAATCAAAAGCAAGGAAAAGGTGCTTCCAAACCGCAAAACAAAGGACAGAGCATGGCGGCTAAAGACAACCCATCAAAGCCACAAGACAAGAACAACACCGTAAAGCCAAAGAAGGACACGGAAAAGTGGTGTGAGTTCCATAAGAGCTCCACTCACAACACAAGTGAGTGTCGGGCCAAGCAGTCGCTAGTGGCCGAGATGAGGGCTTCTGAGTCAGATGCATGCTCCGACTCCGAATCAGAACCCGAAAAGGGGAATGAAAAAGGGAAACAGATTATTGATGCGGAGCCCAACACCACTGTTGCCACTACAAAGGTCCAGAAGGAGGAACCGGAAGATCCAGAGGAGGAGGAACGTCTCTTCCACTCCCAGATGTGGGTGTGGGTAAAGGGCTCCCCTGTACAGCTCATTGTCGACAATGGGAGCCAAAAGAACCTCATTTCAGCAGACGCCGTGAAGCGGTTGGGCTTGCCGACCACAGCTCACCCACATCCATACACCATCGGGTGGCTTCACCAAGGACGAGATCTCCGCGTCAGCCAGCAGTGCCGCCTTCCCTATAGCATCAAGCCCTTCACGGATGAGGTATTATGTGACGTTGCTCCTATTGATGTTTCGGATGTATTATTAGGACAACCATACTTGTGGAAGCGTCATGCTGTGTATGAGTCTCGACCTCGTGCTGTTATTATTACTTTGGGAAATAAGTTGTACAGGATACCAGAGGTACCACCTCCTACGACTATCTCTTTGGTTACCGCAAAACAATGTAGTAAGCTCATTTCCCAAACCAGGAAATTCGTTTTTCTGATGATCCGCCCCCAGGGCAAGAAGAAGACTGTGGCCACGACCTCCAGACAGGGCCCCTCTGCACGACAACAACAAATGGATAAGGTCGTGTAGGAGTACGGGGACATCTTCACCTCACCCACAGGGGTTCCTCTGCACTGCCAGGTCAAGCACCCGATTGATCTGACCCCAGGTGCGCCACTACCCAATGGACCGATCTATCGACGCTCTGTTCTGGAAAATAATGAAATCAAGAGGCAGATTCAGGAGCTGTTGCAGAAAGGTCACATCAGACCAAGTTCATCGCCCTGTGGGAGCCCGATCGTGTTGGTACAGAAGAAGGATGGGACGTGGAGACTCTGTATTGACTATCGGGCGCTGAACAAGATCACTGTCCGGAATAGGTACCCAATCCCACGGATTGATGACCTTCTCGACCAACTCCAAGGTGAAAAATATTTCAGTAAGATCGACCTGAAGTCTGGGTATCACCAGGTACCAATTGAACCCTCTGATGTGTGGAAGACTGCCTTCAAAGCTAAGGAAGGCTTTTTTGAATGGCTGGTCATGCCTTTCGGGTTGACGAATGCTCCCGCAACCTTCATGAGGATGATGGACGACATCTTGCGGCCATTCACCAACTCATTCGTAGTGGTGTACTTGGATGACATTCCGATCTTCAGCAAGACTTGGGAAGAGCACCTTCATCACATCCGACAAGTCCTCCAAACACTGCGGCAACACAAGTTGTGTGCCAATTTGGAGAAGTGCACGTTTGGCATGACCCAGGTTCAATATCTGGGATACATTATTGATGAAAGGGGGTGCATGTGGATCCAGCCAAGATCCAAGTCATTCGGGATTGGCCAGCCCCGACTACTATAACAGAGCTTCGCAGCTTTCTGGGTCTTGCTAATTTCTACCGTAGATTCGTGCTGGGATTCTCTCATATCACTTGGCCCTTGAGTCAAGTCACTAAAGGAGGAGCGAGAGCAAAATTCTTTTGGTCGGAACCTCAACAGAAGGCGTTCAAAGAATTGAAAAATCGCCTCTGTTCTGCCCCAGTGCTCACCTTACCAGACTTGCAGCAGCCATTTGAGATCGAGACAGATGCCTCTGACTATGCTATTGGGGCAGTTCTTACTCAACAAGGACATCCAGTGGCATATCACAGTGAGACATTGTCTGAGACAGTTCGCAAGTATCCCACCTATGACAAAGAAATGTATTCCATTGTGCAAGCCTGTCGACAATGGAAGCATTACATTTGGGGGAAGGAAACAATCATCCACACAGACCACCGGCCCCTGCAGTTCATACAGACACAAGGGAAGTTGCAGAATGATCGCCATCAGAAGTGGTCCACATATCTGCAACAGTTTCATTTAAACATCAAGTACAAGAAGGGTAGCACCAATAATGTTGCAGACTGCCTCAGCCGACCACCGATCGTGGCGCTCACCACCGTGCTCAACTCTTGTGGGCACGAGACTTCTGATTGGCCGCTTCTCTATGAGATTGACCCAGAATTCGGCCACACTTACAAGGCACTCTTGGGGGGTACGCAAGTTCCAAATTTTCACCTCCAAGATGCACTTTATGTCACCTGGGACACCTTTGTGTTCCTTCAAGCGAGCGTGCCAAGATGATATGGGAAGCACACTACAGTCGAGTCGCTGGGCATTTCGGGGTCGAGAAAACAGTAGCAATACTACAGAAGTATTTCTATTGGCCGAACCTTCGAAAGGGTGTCGAGAAGCACATCAGATCCTGCACTGCTTGTGCCATTGCCAAACCGACCATCAAGAAGCAAGGCCTATATACTCCACTACCTACCCCTAGTCGACCGTGGGAATCCATCTCCATGGATTACATGTCGGGCCTGCCCTCTACTAAGAATGGAAATGACTGTGTTTTCGTGGTTGTTGACAGATTCTCAAAGATGTCCATTATGGCGGCCTGTAAGAAGAATATCACAGCAGAAGCTACCGCTAAACTCTTCTTTGAATGAGTATGGGTGCACTTTGGGATCCCACAGTCTATCATATCAGATCGAGATAGCAGGTTCCTCAGCACATTTTGGTCCAGCCTCTGGTCAATGTTGGACACAAAGTTCACCAAGTCCACAGCTTTCCATCCCCAAACAGATGGCCAGACAGAGGTCGTCAACAGAATGATTGTACACATTCTGCGCATGTACAATTCAAAGCATCCACGCACATGGGACGAGAGTCTCCCCTATGTACAACATAGTTATAATCGGGCTCTCCACAGTTCAATCGGCCATAGCCCCTTTCAGGTGGGCTTGGGATTCCAGCCACTATGTCCCATTGACGTAGCCATGCCATTTGCAGCTGCTCAGGCCAATTCAGCTCATGTCCAGTCTGAAGTTGACAAAGCAAGTAGCTTCATCGAGCGCATTCAACACATCCGCCAACAAGTTCATGATATATTGGACAGAGCCAATGCGAAGTACAAGCAGCGCCATGATCAACACCGGGTGCCACACCACTTCCAGGTGGGCGACAAAGTATGGCTACATTTGCAGAAGGAGCGCCTCACTGGACCTCACCGCAAGCTTCACCCGCTCCGACACGGGCCGTACACCATCACCAAGGCTATAGGTAACAATGCCTTCGAGCTTAGTATTCCACCATTCCTTGGTCTACACCTAATCTTCAATGTGGATCACCTTCGTCCTTACTTTCCACCTCTACTGGACACCTCGGACATTGCAGAACAACTCACACCAACAGAGTTAAACCCAGACTGCATGGAACAGGCCACCACAGATTGTATCATGGACATGCAAATCAAGAACACTCGTCAACAGCAGATCCAACTGTATCGGGTTGTCAAAGCCGGCCAACTCCTGCACCAAGGAAAGTGGTTCACCAGGGACCAAGTTCAGCAGAAATTTCCTCATCTCATGGAGGAACTTAACGCAATGGGGACCATTGCTTCCTAAGGGGGGAGGAATGATCCAGGTGGATATTGGTGGCCACCCGCCTATTCCACTTGGGCCCCCACCATTTTCTCTTTCAGTTTTTCCGTTTTGGCATAACTTACTATTTTTAGCAGTTTTTCGGGTCCTGAACTTCCGGAGCCGTTTTGAGGCCCTAAACGACGTTTTTTGGGTACGGAAGCGCCAGCGAATTTTCTGATAAAATTTGTCCCGACAGCTGTAGTCCTCGGATAGAGCTTTCTAATGATGTATCATATGCGTCAAACGGAGATAGTATGCCAAAGTTACGTCCCTGGGAAGTTGAAACACCAATTTACCCAAACGGGGCCCATAGTTTTGGCGCTTCATCTCCTAGGGTTAGATTTTTGGGATGTTTAGGGTTCTCCATTGTTTCTCAATAATAAATAGGCCCTCGAGCCTCATTGTAACTCAGTTCAGAGGCCTGTAGCCACCACATCTCTTCTCAGAGATAGCTACCAGTGCCCTAGCTAGTTTTATTTCCACTGTCTGTAAGCAAATTTCAGTTCTTTGATATTAATGAAATGAAGTGTTATTTCCGCTGCATCTCTGTATTTATGGTTATGTGTTTATTCTGTTGCGTTCCTGCATAAATCCGGATCACCCAATCACTACCTCAAGTCAATCCTAGAAGGATTGGCTGAAATATGCAAAATTGCTAAAATGCTGGAGTTGCTGGGTAGCAGCAGCAAAAAAATACATGGAATGGAATGGAGAAGGCTGAATGGATGAAGCTGATGAAGAGCCCTTCTCCTTTGGAAATCTGAAGTGCAAGACTGATCCCTACACCAAAGATCTCACCCTCTTAAATGTCTGCAACACCCTCACTGCAAATATACTCCAACTAGAATGCAGTCTATGAGAGGGCCTGCGCTGTAACTGATGTAAATGGTTGGCTTCCTACCAATGATGGTGGAATAAGCTCTAGATCCATTCTCACTAACATCCCTCCTCTGAAAGATCAGCTCAAAATGGTGTTGTAGGAAACCTCCCCAGCAACATCTCGCAACACTGCACAATAATCTCCTACAGACACTGCGTTGATGAAGTAGGCTAATGCTATGGCCTGTGCCAGAATATGGAGGATGAGTGCAATCCTTAATGAGCTAATCAAGAAGGAGAGGAAATACTAAATAGGACTCCCTCCTTCCCTAAGGTATTGCAGCTCTTTTGAACAACAAGAGGCATCAATTTGTTTGAATAGACAAATAGTCGAATGATCCAAGATAATCTCAATGGGCTTCCTTGCTCCTCTTTTAAACAAAACGAAGTCTCCACCTTCATTCCTCTAGAAGTTTCCTCCCCCATGGAATATTCCTCCACTAAAACTGCGCTGTCCCACTTAGTGCTTTCCAACTCATGCCAACGCAGTTTGAATTGGTCAACTAGGCCTTGTCCATTTGCATTTTAACCTCTTTCACACATGAGGGTGTGAAATCTCGCTCCATGATGATCCCTTTTCACATTGTAAGGGATTTTCTTCCTGTTTATTACATGAATGGGTCACTTTACCCACTTTTATTCAACAAAATGAAAGTATGCAACTATAATGTTCCATTTTAGCTTGAGGCTAAAAT
Organism: Pinus albicaulis; assembly: GCA_034641835.2. Classification (NCBI taxonomy): domain Eukaryota; kingdom Viridiplantae; phylum Streptophyta; class Pinopsida; order Pinales; family Pinaceae; genus Pinus; species Pinus albicaulis. Next base: position 298,250,365 of record CM076572.1, read on the forward strand.
TGGGAACATTACACTCTAACCGAAAATATTTCTATTCTATTTAAGTAATTAAACTGTTATTATTATTGGAATATTAGAAAGAAAACATCATTAGATATATTTTAAATTCAAGTTTGAGGTATAATATTCTAAATAGTGAGAAATAACTACATAGATGCAGATACAAGAGTTCTTATACTTGCAGGAAACTTTATTTTCTAGTATGAAATAAATAAATTCTATATGGTAGAGTTATAGCTACTATATATATATATATATATATATATATATATATATATATATATATATCCTAATCATTTACGAATTATTCAGAATTGAATATAACAGAAATGACCTAATTATTAAAAGAGATTTCAAGTAAGACTTCAGAATTTATACTCTTCATAGAAATATCTAATATTTTTATGGAAATAGTATATTAAATTAACTATGAGAAAATTGAAGACATAAAATATGTGTTTAATATGAGACAAGAAAACATTACACATTTCAGTACTAGAGTATGGTAATAGTAATAAATGAAATTACTGTCATCCTAGAGATGCATGTAGGGTTATATCATAACCAGGTAACTATTAAACGGAAGTAAATGATACTAAAATATCATGATTATCTACAACAAAAATGAAACAATTGTGTTGAAAGGAGATATCCATATATTCATATTGAAATTAACCATATATATACGGTATATTATTGCATCAGAAAATTAACTTTTGAAACTGTAGTGATAGAGTAGACTCATAAGAACAAAGGATAGTTACAATAATTCTGAGTAGTAGGAAATTATAGAAAAAAAAAATAATACAATCCATGTTGTGGGTAATAAACCCAACATCTTTAATTATATTACAAGAAGAATAACTATAGGCACATTGCCTAGAAAAATCTAGAGTCACTGCAAAACAAGATGATATATCTCTGGCAAGACGACAAGATAGCCAACGTAGCAGAGTAACTCGAATATATCAATACCGACCTGTGTAAAAACTGAAACTCAGGGTTAAGAAAGGAGGTCATATGAGTTAAAATACTTCTCTCCAAAATGTAAGAAATCCACAATGGAAACGCACCTGTAAAAGCCCCAATAATTTTAATTAGAAACAGTGGAATAAAATAAACTTATAAAAAGTAACAATCAGAAGAAATCGAGTTACAAGGGTTAAAAGATATACCTGTAATAGTTTCGGTCTTCATGACAAACCTCACCTGCAACCACAATAATTGAATTTAAATTTGAACTGTAGTATTATGGTGAAAACGAAAGTAGCAGTGAAGGGATGAATCATATAAAGAACCATCGCTATGTAAAAGTTAAAATAATACATCCTACCTATAGAAAAAATCTAGGGGTGAAACGAAATCCTTGAGATCATAGCAAGAAATTTGGAACGTGCTTTTGGAAACCTCGAAGGGAAGCCAAAAACGTCTAAGGCAAGCTCGAATGGAATTGATCCATATGTGTTGGGTTATCCCTCACCCCAGGCATAACACGGCAGAATTAAAACACAAAGGAAGGTGTTGCAATAAGAAAGACATATATGAAAATTTCAACAATGAAAATCCTGAATAAACTAAACTAACTATAAACTTGGTACTCACAATTGTGATTCGAGAAATCAAAATAACAAAGAAAAAATATACTCCAAAAAGGGGGAAAATCCAAAATTCATGTAAGTATAAAAATGATGTATAGAGGTTGCACCCTTTGTACAAGGGAAGCATCTAAAGGAATAGAGTAAACAAAAAATTTCACTACGATTTCATAGAAAATTATTAAAATAGTAGTCTATGAAAATTATCTAGCTCTTTCCATAATTGCCACTAAAACCATAGAAACATAATGACTTCAATATACTGTCATTCACGGTGGGTTAGGAAAGTACGGGGTGACAATAAGCATTAATCGAACTAGAATCCATCACAGGAGTGAAAATAATTAAATTACCTGAGTATTGTGAGCGAATTTGTGTGGAGAGGGTGCGATGTTCTTCTTGGTTTCTCTCTGGACGAGCTAGAGAGAAGACGCAAAGAATCACTCTCATGATAAGAAAAAATGAGAATTCTAAATGAAGTTGAATGGTTGGAAACATAATTGATATACAACACAAATAAACCCTAATTGACAGAGGATCCACACCGTCCACGCGTCAAGCAATGGAATGAGGTACGGTGGTCAATAAGAGGGGTCTCATGAAATCAAATTTAGATCGCATCAACAGCTGTATAAAATCCTAAGGGGAGAATTCCAAATCCATGCATTAAAGGATAGGTACAATTGTCACATGGTTTACGATGGAAAAATTTAAAGAATTGTATAGTACTCGGTTCATAATATTCACATATAAAATGCCACAAATTTCATTGAGTACGACATAGTACAGAAAAGTATATGTCGACTTTAAAACTACCATTAATGTCGTCAAACTCAATGACAACATAAAGGATGACAGTCTATTGATAGGGTGATTGCCAAGGTTTTACGTAAGGTAAGTTATCATGGATTATAGTGATAACCTAGGTAATATATGTTAAAAGACTATAGTTAGGATAATTTTGATTAGAGTCACCATTGATTAGGTTCGAAAGATGAAATCAACTTGCTGTGACATAAAAAGAGGTAGGTAGATAGGAAATTAGAGCATAGAGGATATAATATAATTATATAGTATATAGGTGTAGGGGTTAACCTATTTAAGACTATATAGTTTCCTTGATTTCATGAATTCAAGGTAATTGCTAAATAAATGAATAAGGGAGTTAGTCATCAAGTAAGTAGATATAGTGAAGGTGTATAGATATAATAAATGAAGAGGATTTATATATATCTATAGAGACACTCTAATACTAAAAATATTCTTGTAAAGAATAATAAGAAGTTACATCTGCATAATCATACTAATTGCATCACAAACCTTGGCAAGGTGGAACCATTCAATTTCATCAGTCCTAAGTGAACTTAGGATTAAAGTTAAATTAGATAAATTCACAAGTTTTATATATGAAGGAACAATGTAAATAGGAAATTATGATGGAAATAAATTATACAAATATCCTCGCCATTGGATGAATTATGAAACATATACATGACAAAGTAAGAATGTAACCCATAGTTTGTCAACATGTGACGACAGAAAAAAAATAAATAAATAAATAAATAAAAAAAAAAATAAAAAAAATAAAAAAAAAAAATATATATATATATATATATATATATATATATATATGAATGAATAAAAAATGTGAAGTGAGAGTCATTATAGTTATCATTGCTCCCATCCTTGCAACCGGTGCAAATGTTTCTTCATAATCTCTTCCTTGTTGCTGCTTGTAGCTTTTGACAACAAGTCTGGCCTTGTGCCTTTCAATATTACCTTCAACATTTCTTTAGGTTTTATAAACCCATTTCACTCCAATGACTTCTTTGCCTTTTTGGAGATCAACCAATTCCCATGTTTTATTTTTCTCTATGGAATTTATCTCTTCATCCATAGCATCTATCCATTTTTCTTCCTTTATAACTTCTTTAAAATGAATTGGGTCATCAACATGACAATACAAAGAAAATAAAGAGTTCAGACTAGCATTATCATTTACCTCTCCTTGTTCATAAATCTCACTCAGATTTCTGAATCTCGGTCTTCTTGGTGTACTTGTAGTTCCACTTGAACTCGAGGGAGTTTCAGTTCCCTGTGGTGTGCTTGAAGAAGCACTCCTTGATTTCTCAAGGCTGTTCTATTTCCAGCTTGTGGTGTGGTTTTTTGTGCTTGTGGTGGTGGAGGAGGAGCCACCATGGAATTATTATTTGATGTTGTCTCTTCCTCTTATACTTCGTGAGACACACATGTCTTCACATTCACTATTTTCTCTAAGCTTCCATCCCAAGCTTCTTCTTCAATGAACTGCACATCTCTACTTATTATTACTTTCTTGGTGGATGCATTATAGAGTTTGCATGTCTTGGACTCATCATTATATCCAAAAAATATCCACTTCTCCCCCTTCCTGTCAAGCTTCTTTCTCAATTGATTTGGGACATGTGCATAAGCCACACATCCAAAAACTTTCATGTGAGTGACAAACTTCTTTGTTCCACTCCATGCTTCTTCCGGAACTCTGTTCATGACAGCTTTGGTTGGGCATCTATTCAAGATATACACTGCACAATTGACAACTTCAGCCCAATAATCATTTGGAAAATTTTTTTCCTTCAATATACTTCTGACCATGTCTATGATGGTCCTATTCCTCCTTTCTATAACACCGTTTTGTTGTGGTGTGTACCTTGTGGTAAACTTCTTGAGTACGCCATTCTCCATGCAAAAATGTAGGAACTCTTTGGAGATGTATTCTCCACCTCTGCCCGTTCTTAGCACTTGTATGTAATGCCCACTCTGCTTCTCAACAAGAGCTTTGAAGTGGCATAACTGTTCAAATACTTCACTCTTGTATTTCAAGAAATACACCCATGTCTTTCTGTTGTAATCATCTATGAATGTCAAAACATATTTGTTGCCAGCTAAAGATGGCATTTGCATTGGTCCACAAATATCTGAGTGGACAATCTCTAAGGGTGTCTTTGCCCTTATACTCTTCCCTGCTAGAAAACTTTCTCTGTGTTGTTTGCCCAAGATGCAGCCTTCACAAAGGTTGTCCAGTTTCTAAATCAGTGGTAATCCTTTTACCATTCCCTTTCTGTGCAACAAGTTCAAGCCTCTAAAATTGAGATGTCCAAATCTCAAGTGCCATAACTAGTTTTCACCTTTCACTTCCTCTTGAAAGACCTCTTGTGTTACAACTACTAGATTTCTTCTTTCCTTCAATTTTGTTCTGAGCTTGAGAGGAAACATCCTATTGCTTGTCATCTGCACCTTTGCAATAACTTTCTTGCTTGGAGGTATGCCCATGATTGTGCACACATCATCTTTAAAGAATAAATTGTAGCCCTTGTTTATGAGCTATCCAATGCTCAAAATATTACATTTCAAGACAGGTACATAATATACATCTGGCACAAATTTATGTTCCCCTTTTCTTGTCTGGATACTTAATCTTCCTTTTCCCATGACAAAGACCTTACTATCATTCCCTGTTGTTACTTCAGATTTAACATTTTCATCTATGTTGGCAAACATTTCTATGTTTCCAGTCATGTGGTTACTACAACTTGAGTCTAAGAACGATACATCGTATTGTCTATCTTGTGCTACATTACATGTTAATAGCACATTCTTTTGGTTCTTTTCTTCTTTTGTAAAATTAGCATTCTTCCTATTATTCATGTCATTTTTCTTTTTCCTACATTCATTGGCATATTGCCCATTTTTCTTGCAATAATGACATTAGACTTCAGATTTATCATGCCTTTGTCCATGAGCTTGATGTTGGCTTGAGATTTCATTCTGGTTTTGATTGCTGCCCCTTCCACTCAAACTTGCAGGGCTGTTTCTTCCACCTCTCTGTGGGCTTCTTCCTCTTCCTCTATTGTTTGCTCTGCCTTGATCTCTACCTCGTCCAAAAGACATTTGAGTCTTGAAAGCTTGTTCCAAGGAGGAATTTGTTACTCTGTTCATTCTGTGTTCACAAGACATTAGGGATGCACTAAGCTCATCCACTGTAAATGGTGAGAGATCCTTTGTCTCTTCTATTGCCACTACTATGGCATCAAATCTTGAGGGTAGACTTCTCAATATTTTCTTCACTATTCTTCTTTCTTCAAGTGTCTCTCCATGAGACCTTATCTTGGTAACCAACCCAATGACATGAGTGAAGAATGAGTCTATAGTGTCAGACTCTTTCATACAGAGAGTTTCAAAATCTCTCCTCAACATTTGCATTGTCTTCACCTTCTCCATGCCCTAATAGGCTATTTTTAGAATATCCCACGCCTCCTTAGACTTTGTTGCTGCTGCAATCCTTGGGAAAATACTCTCATGCACTGATTGAAAGAGATAGAAGAGGGATTTGGAGTCCTTCTTCCTATTATCTCTTAACAAGTCTCTTTCTATTGCTGTCAAAGCAGCCAACGCTACTGCGTCTGCTAATTCTAGGTAGCCATTCTCAACTACCTCCCATATGTCCTGTGAAGAAAACAAGGCTCTCATCGTGATTGCCCAATATTCATGGTTCTTCCCATTAAACTATGGAAGTTAGGTATTTTTCAAGATGGTGCCTACTGCTGCCATCATAACTATGCAAACACGACGGTTTTCTTGACTGTGTTAAAAAACAAACGAAACAATTAAACTATTTTGACTGTGTAAACAAACAGAAGATTTCTCTTTGCTGGAGAAATATGCTTCAACAACCTTCTTACAACTTTGTCAGTGAAGAGCGATCTCTGCTTCGTTCACTAAGCACCTAGACTAGCTCTAATACCATGTTGGAAATTCTGAAAAATTCCGAACACAGAGAGGAAATAAAATTCCTCTCCCACAACAAAGAGATTTAAAAATAATAATTGTGGACACAGAGAGATGAAGTATAACACTATTTCATTAAACATAAAGCTAACTATTACAAAATAGGATTCTTCAGAACTATGATGTTCTAGATTCACAAAAATAAAAAAACTTATGTTGACTGTTTCACATGCAGTGCTTCTTTCTGTCTTCTCTCTTTTGCCTTCACTACTACGCACATAGTTTTACAGTCTTACTGCTCTCGGAAAAATTACGCACAATCGAAATGTGCTTATCGCTCTTTTTTCTTCTCTCTTCCTGGCATATATATTATACAATGCACACAGCATATGTATTTATTTTACATTTCATTACAATAATTATATATATTGTAAATATGACATATTTATAATATATATATTATATAACATTTATAACCAAGGTTTAAAGCAAAACAAATAAAACATATATGCAACAAATAAAAAACTAAGTCAAAACATTAAACAAACTTTTCATGGGGTTCAAACATTATGGAAGAGCTAATTTCTATGCCCCCCCGAAAACCATTTGATTGGTCCAGAGGAAGGTGATGTCACCTCCTCTGGTGGGTTGCCTTCACCCTTCGCATCACATGCTCGCTGCTCCCCGAAATGATGATGTTGTGCCATCAATTCCAAATCAAATGGTTGGTTAGTGCTCAATGTGGTAGGTTAAAGTTTAAATGGTGGTAAGGCAGGTTCTTGAATGCGGGGTTGCGTGAGTTCAAAAACTGGAGATTTTTGTTGCAATTTTCCTTCATATTTCAATGAAATTAAACTTTTCTTCCTTTTGCTCTGCGTGGTAGTTGGAATTAAATTCCAATAGAAACTAATCTTTTTCATATTGGAGGCTTCTATGACTCATGATTTAAGAAAAAAAATCCATGAAGAAAAACTACAATATTAAGTTATAACTTCGATAAAAATAGCTCATCAAAATGTATTTATAACCTACCATAGCTGACTCAGATTTATTGTTAGCTACAAACCATGATTCATAGATAGTTTGGGGTGAATGATCAGGATCTACAACCTGAAAACAAAAATAGCAAGTTATGAGAAGGCAGAAATGATATACTGAAACAATTCTGACATTCACATTTAGTAAAAGCCTTGAATATCATCATAGTGATTATGATTATTTCCTAAAAACCATCTACTGAGAAAAGCGTCGAACCTACTTGGTTGCCTCCCTGAAAAGATTATCCAATTGGGGTGTAGCAGAGGTAGTAAAACCTGGTCCTGCTACTGCACAACCCACATTGATAGACATGACTACTCTTGAGTACAATAAATTATAGTTCTCCTCCACCCACTCTGTGGATCCTCCCTGCCCCGCATCACCAAATATTTCCATTCAATTTCCTTTTTAACTAGAGTTTGCATGGATTAAGCATAACATAAAACCCTTAGATGAAAAGTATGTATCAATATTTCCAAGGATTTACAGATCAATTTTTTGAACCAACAATTTAAGAGGTAATAACGAGCACAGTAAGAACACAATATTTTTTTTATATTTTCAATTAAAAACCTTGTAAGATGAATAAAAGGAATATTAATGAAAGAGAGGAAATTTTTTTAAAAATATATATTTACAATTGTGAAGCTAAATTAAAAGAAAGGGGGCTTAAAACACTAGGCCAATAAAATAAAAAATCACAAAGTTCTAAGAGATTCTTCAAAAACCACTTATTTATTTTGAGGTAAACGCAATATAATTTTAAAGTACTATAATTCATATAAAAAAAAATCCGAGAAAATAGTACTTACATATCCATACTCCTCAGCGTCCTAGCTACATAACACTATGCTCCTCCGAGGTTGCCAGCCTTTCTTAACAAGTTTTCCTAATCTCTGAGAAATATGAAACCAGGAGAAAATTTTGAAAAAAGGAAAAATATTAACCAAAAAGAGAAAAAGAACGAAGATTCTTTCCCTTTACTGTTCAGATTATATGACAATGACTATGGTGTATATATTCATTAGTCTCACTAGCATTGTAGCTCAAGATATCATAGAGAGATGGAGTAGTTATTCAAGGCCTTGCTATGTGAAAATTCTAGATAATATGATGCTATAACAGATGAATTACCAATCAAATTCTTTTTATGAGATTCTTCAGATTGAGAGTTACCATGTACCATTATGAATACCTCCCTAGTTAAGAGGGAGTGTTAGAAAGTGTAACTAGGTTGAATCTTCATAATGACCAGTAATTGTGAATTTATGTAATGAAGAAGAAAAAAATAATAAAATGTATTTTTTAATTCTTGCCTGATGGGTTTCATGAGGTCAAACGCTTCTTCTTGATGTATTTAGGGGTTTTTCATATTGTCATAAATTAAAGAGTAATGTTTATGAATAAGTGTTACACTTGTGAAGGACAATTATTGATGTAAATAATATGCTCCAATACCTTGTCTAAATGCTCCTTGTATGTCAACTCAAATATGGAAGATACACCTCCTTGACAAGTTGGCCTTCCAGTATAGATCATGTCGGCCTAAGATAAGAGATAAAGTCCCTATATAAGAGTGGACTGCGACCTCATTACACCAATAATTTTTCGGATAAGGTCTACAACAAGAAGTGTGATATAGGGTCTAAGGTTTATATGAAGAAATGTGGTTGTAAAACGAAGGAAGAAAGGATCTCTTGTATATATGGTTTGGGTCCAAGTTTCATATAAAAGCCTGAATTTAAATGTGAAGAAAAGAAGGAAGATACAACAAAATAAAAGGCTACTAGGACATGCGAAGAAGAGGTCAATATCTCGGTCATATTAGTCTACAATTTAGCATGTGAAGGAGATCATAATCAGTATAAAGATAAGGTTGTACAAGCCTCGATCTTGGGCTTATCTCAAAATTATATACAACATGAATAAGGTTTTCTACAACAAAGAAGGGATCATTTTATTTAGGCATCTAGGGTGGAAAAAGAGTACCAAGAAGGATTCTCTTAAAGGTCGAGGTTAGATCAAAGGAAGAACGAAAGGAAGTACATCGTTGAAGGTTTCTTGACCAAGGAGCGAGTCTCCCTAGTTTTGGTGCAATACAGTGTAGAAAAGGAAAATCATATTAAGGAGCCTAGAAAGAGAAGTGACAAGGTCATATAGGCATATTTATGTCAAGGGTTTGTCTAGGTCATGATACTTATCAATTGAAGAAATAGAAAAAGAATTATATTCAGGTTTTTGTCTCCAATAGGGTGAGGTTTTGGCCCTATCTTAAAGATCCAAAATTATGTCTCTCTTATGTTTTGATAGTGAATAATAACCTAGGAAATTTAGGATCTTATTTCTGAGATATAATACATAATCCCCTCTCATGTTCACTAAGAAAGAAAAACTACACCATCTTTTATGGTGAACTGGGGATGCATTCACTCTAGTAAGAAGATAGAAGGGTATTGGGATAGGATAGCCTAGGAAGAAGGATTAGAACCATTGTAGGGGATCTTGGATAGAGACATGAATCTGAATCAGGGCCCCTGATCGGGTTTTGACGCAAGGGTGGATCCACATGTGGATCATGGAAATTATTGAGTGGACATGAGGCAAGGCTGGTGGGAGGCCCACCCCACGCCATCACATGCTGAGATTAAATACAAAAAGGATCATTATTAAATAATGTTAGTGGAGGATGGGAGTGCACGTCATGCGAATAAATAAGTGGAAACAATGATAAACTACATGCAAAATTATGTTAAGGGTTATTCCTAGTTCAATGGATTGCAGAGAACATTGTTTTGGTAACTGGAACACTCGTGCGCGAGCGCAGAAGAGTAGAATACCACCGAGAAACTGAGCTGCAATGATATGGGTATGTATCTCAGGCTCCCTTGATAGCTATACTGTAGGTTCTGTCTCAGGTTAGGGTGAATGAATTGAAGGGTTCATCGAAACTTCGCCATGAAATTGTTGAAGCAACGATTAGTTTGTCTGTGTTGGCTTATGTTGATTAAATTTCTCCGTTGTATGGAAAATTGTTGGCCCAAATAGGCATGTATTGGTTTTCCAATTCTGTTACTGTCCTTCCATTTATTAGTATCACTTGCAAATTTCTCAAACCGCAGTTTCTTATGGCATGACGAGTGGAGGATGGTAAGACCAAGAAGGGGTAGGAATAGTCTTTCATATGGGTTTTGAAATATGAAAGCGTCACTGCTACCCCAAAGGAAATGACTAGACAACACAAAACTATCTGTAACCTCAGAAAATTTTGAATCAAGGTGGTGGCTGAATGTAAGACCAACTAGGTGAAAGTCTTGAGGAAAAATAGATATCGCTGAGAGGGATTAACAACCGTGTTTTATTTTCTATCGTAGGTATGCCTAGACTATATACCTCTCTGGCTTCTGCACAGAGGGTGATAACTCTAGTGCGGGTTCGAGTGGACTCATAGTTGTTGGGTGGCCCAAGAAACAGGAAAATGTTTAAGGAAAATACAGGTAAAGGAAATGGTGGATGAGGTGGAAAGCCTGTGAGAGAGAAAGGAAAGGAAAAGGGAGCTTCAACAAGCAACCCTTAGTACTGAAGGGGAAGAAAAAAATACCAAGAAAACATGTAAAATTTATCGCATGCATATGGGGTCAATACTCTAGCTCAGGTAAAATCTATGATTTTTGTATGGGAGAAAGATATGAAAACAAAGGTGGAGGAAGACCTTCCGAACGAAGAAATGGAACCTATGGTTACAGAAACAGGGAATACTAGAGGTTGATTGACTCTGTTCAAACATTCATTTCACCTATACTCGTCCATGAAATACTTGATGGCGAAGGTCATTATGTCAGTATAGGAACCAGGAAGAAACACAAAAGAAGAACCAAGTCTTACAGAGATTCACAGATACATTTAATCTATCCAGCTATAGCTTCACCACCAAAATGTGTGTCCAAGTTGAATTGAAAAATAGCTTCAGAATTTGCAACAAGTGGAAATGGTCCGGTCGAGTGCAAAATGCCCAACACTTGTTGAATCATCTAATGAATAACTATAGGGTGCACTGCTCAATTTATTTTCTAGTTATCTGATGTGGTCGACTAGCATTTATTTTTATAGCAGTTATTTTTATGGGTTAGTAGACATTATAATATTTAAGGCTTCGAAGGATAGAATCAAACAATTTAAGTTTTGGCTAGCTTGTAAGTCACTGAGGTGGCCAAAAATCATGTTTCCTTCTGGAAGGTCTAGCCCACAAGAGTACTATATGATGTAACCTATTTTTTTTTTCCAAAATGAATGAATAGAGAAGCACTACCATACTTAATATATATATATATATATATATATATATATATATATATATATATATATATATATATATATATATATATATATATATATATATATATATATATATATATATATTAATTTATAATAATATTTAATTATAATACTAATAAATTATTATTATAATCATTTTAAAATAGTTATTGTTATTACTGAGTATTTATTATTATTATTAACTAATAATAGTAATATTATTATGTCTATTGTTAATTAAATGTAATATCATTATTAATTAATAAATATTAATAGTAAATAATTAATTCCTTCTTATTATTTATTATATATATATATATATATATATATATATATATATATATATATATTATTGTTAATTTATTAAACTCAATGGATTTATATTAAACCTATTTTTTTTTCCTAAAAGACTATTATATTATATTGAACATAAAATACATTATGAAGCTTTCCTCTAGAGTTGCTATGCTAGCCAATTCTGGAAGGAGCAGAGTTCAAAAAAAATAAAATAAATAAGACCGCCCTAGTTGGGGAAACCTATCCAAAATTTGCTTCCTTGGGTAGGGAAACCAACATTTACAAAAAAAACCAGGAGATTATCGAATTGTTCAAGAAAAACATGAAAACAAAAAGGTAAATATTCATAAAGAGAGGTAACCTCTTGATTCTGAGACTGCATGGCATGCTACTTGTCATGAGGTAGAGGCTCTTCGATGATGAGGAACCTGTAGTCATTCGATGTGTCCTCATATTTCTTTGAGGGTTGCACCGTGGGCTTAGGCATAGTGGCAGAATGCACACGGTTACTGTTGCCTTCTCCCTTGTCATCTGTTGAACACTCTGGATTTCCATTGCCTTTAAACTGGAAGAATGCGTACCCATTTTGACAGGGGTTGCCTCATATTTCCTGGAATGCTGAGGGGGAGAAGGGGAAATGGTGGACTTCCTAAGACTCTTTCTCGCACAAGAGCTAGCAGAACTGGATGGAGCTTCTTGAAAGCACATAGTGAGGGTGGCGGTGACCATGGGGTGGTCCAAGGAGCCAGAGGAATCATAATTAAATTGGTAGGTGGTTGAATTATCCTCAGGAGGAGGAGGGCGACTATCCTCATGAATGGAGATGGGAGGACAAGAGGTATGACATCTGCCTCGGCCCCTATGGCAGCTCATCCTGTTCCTTCGTGGAATGTCTATGTAGGAGGGAGATGGTGCAAGGGGAGATGCAGAAGGGTGGCAAGAGGCCAGAGGCAGTGAGGCAAACGAAGAAAGGTCACAGAAGAGCTTGAGGTTGCAACTGGAAGAAAGAACTGAAAGGCTGAGGCTGCATGAGGAGTATGTCGGAAAAATGGTGAGGGGCACCATGAAATAGCGTGAGGTCCTGCAAATCGGACTATCGCAAATAATGGAGGCAGAGGCATTAACGCTGGCATGAGGCAGGCAACTGGAGAATTTAAGGGTGGATGGACGGGAGCCATGCGTGGCCATGTGGCCAAGCCAGATGTCGCGCAGAGGAGACGCCATGTCCACAATAAAATCAAACACTCGCATCCGGGGGATATTAAACCTAAATAATAATAGTATAAACATTATGAATAATATTACGCCCTAGGAATATCAACCCTTAGATTAATAAATTCAAGGGATTTCTATTATAAACCCATGAGAACAATAATCCCAAGAGATTAATACTAAAAACTCAAGGGAATAATATTACACTCGAGGGATTAATATTATAAACCTAAGGTATTAAACCTTATAATTATCATGGTTGACCATGGTTGATTTTCATATCAAATAATATTTGTCACAATGTGGCATCGAACCATGGTTGACCATGGTTAACAATGTTTGATTTTCATATTGAGACAACATGTTTCACAATGTCTCATTGGAACATGGTTTAACATCATTATAAGCCCAAGGGATTTATATTAAATCTTTGTAATATTGAAACAATCTTTATCACGGAGTGACATTGCACCATAGTTGATAGTGAATTATTTTCATATGGAGACAATATTTTTCACAAAGTGATGTTGGAGCATGGTTGATTTTCATATTGAGAAAATATTTGTCACAATATGACATTGGACCATGGATGACCACATTTACTACTCACATAATATTTCGTACTTCGACAATATTTGTTAGAATGTGACATTGGACCATGGTGATTTTAATATTGAGACAATATTTGTCACAATGTGACGTTGCACCATGGTTGACCATGATTTATCATGATTGATTTTCATATGTAGACAATACTTGTAACAATGTGATGTTAGACCATGGTCCATTTTCATAATGAGAAAATCCTTTTCACAATGTCACATTGGACCAAGGATAAGTGTGATTATAAACCAAGGGGATTTATATTAGACCGAAGGATTAATATTATAAACCCTATGAATAATATTAACCTCAAGGGATAATATTATAAACTCAAGGAAATGATATTAAGCCGAAGGGATAAATATTATAAATCCAAGGTACATAAACCCCAAGGGATTAATAAACCCTAGGGATTATCAATATTATAAACCCAACCACATTAGTAATTGCGGTTGAAAAACACCGATAAGCGTTTGTTAAATTTATGAATAAAATTACACCCTATGAATATGAACCCTTAGATTATTAAACCCAAGGGATTGATATTACAAACACATGAAAATAATAAACCTAAGGGATTGATATTAAACCCTTAGATTATTAAAAGCAAGGGATTGATATTATAAACCCATGGGAATAATAAAACTAAGGGATTAATATTAAAAACCCAAGGGATTATAAACCTAAGGGAATAATATTACACTAAAGGGATTAATATTATAAACCCAAGACATATAAACCCTAAGTGATTGATAAACCGTAGTGATTGTTAATATTATAAAACCAACCAAATTAATAAATGGGATAAATTAGTTGTATAAACACTTTTTACATCTACTCAATATTTTTCCAAATATGGAGTGCCACCTATCAAAAACATTATAGATAAATTTCTCAAATTTGGTGTGTAAACTACAATGGATTTTTCACTTGATAGTTTTTCAAAAAAGATGTGATAAAAATAAATTAAAATCTATACTATAAAGGTTTAAATTCCTTTAGATTCCATATTTGTTAATTATTTATTTATTTCTTATTCGTATAATAGATAAAATGTTGTTGAAATTATAGAACAATAAAGTACAACGACACAACAACCATAATGAACATAATATATGTTCTAGGAAACCCTTACCTGAGAAAGGCCAACTAGAAGATTAGACTCGTCTTTTGTCTTTTGTTTGAAATGGAAATAATGAAAACATAAAGAAGGAATTTTTTTTGGAGCTACCCAAAACTTGTGGCTTGATAGACTAAGGATGCTCATTACCTAAAAGAAACAAAAGGAGTTTGTGTTGAAATGGGAAAATAAATCAGTTCAAATACCTCATAGTGAGTACATATCCAACTAATTTTTGTATGCATGTTATATCCAAGAACCAATCATTCTAAAGACAAGTGTTTCTGTGAGACAAATGAACCAATACTAAAATTAGTTTCCACATTATCCATCGCGATGAAGCCAATGGCCTACAACTCCCTTCTTTACAAATCAATAAAAACTTTTAACAACTATTAATTACAATGATATGACTCCAAGGGGGGGCATAAATGGAGTAATATATATATATATATATAAAGATATAAAGGGGGGGCATAAATGGAGTAATATATATATATCTATATATATATATATATATATATATATATATATATATATATATATATATATATATATAGATATATATATATATATATATATATATCATAGGGTTTGACCTAATACATGTCACACATTAGGAGTAAATGAGGATAAGTATATGTAGATATAAATACAATGATTACGCCATGAACATGGGATTTAGATGCATGAATGTATTCGGATATTGAGAAGAGGTATTATTATTATAAAGAGAGTTATTATGTAACTCATAACTCTTATCTATTTTAGGGATGTACTCAACCTTCACATCAAATAAAATAAAATAAAAACCCACATGTCCAATGAGTTACTATATAACAAGTAAATAAAATCATTATGAGACATTGTATGATTTAAATGCATGAATGTGTTAGAGTATTTGGAAGAAGTTCTTCTATTCTACAAGGAATTTAGAGTAATGCGTCACCATTTTCTACTTTAAAGATGTGCTCCATGTTCACATCTTTATACATTGTATGTATTTGATTTATTATACTATCCATAGTATGTGATAGGAAAATTGCAAAGTTCAAATCCATAAAGTTAAAAAGAATAAAACTGAAACTTCATAAACCTTATCAGTCATAGGTCTATAATGGCTACTTCTTTAGTCTCACTTCCATAGATGTTTCTTTTTATCTTTGTTTGGAACTAGCATTAATGCCTATCTCCCAGTTTTCATTAATAATAAAGTATCCCAATAATCAAATTCCACAAAAAAATATTATTTTCTTATATATCCAACAACTTATTCATTTATATACAAATTTTCCACAAATCATCATCACTTTTAATTTAATATTTAAAAATTTACGATAATAAACATTAATTAAAAATAAATAAAAATAAATAAAACCTCAACTTATTTCGAAATCTTATAAGCTATCCTTATGCAATGTCATTCTCTCCTTCCCTTAATAATTTCAATACTATGCAATAATTAATATTTAGTATTTACAGGAAAAAACAATTACAAATATGATATCTCAATAATTATAGGTTATCTTTCATGTGAATTTATATATGGAATAAATTATTATAAACCTTTATAAACAACCGTCCATCCAAGCTATGGTTTTTGAAATGAACTTCTAAAACAATGTGAATCAAACTTGTAATAATATATTTTTCTTTGTTTTACAGACCAAGTAGCGGTTCCTGCACTGATAACGAGAGCAAGATAGAATAAGAATCTTCTTATACGTAGGGTGGCTTGCAATAAACATGAAACTGAAGAGCAATTTAGCAATACTGATTCATTATTTCCTATATGTATGTTTCTATTAAATTATATTGTAAGTATTAAATACAGAAGATCCATGCTTAAATCATGGACAAGTGAGTCATAACAATTTTTTGGGCCCTATATATTTATGATTTTGAAATTTTACCGATTGTATTTTAACATTACCGATTTTATTTTAACATTCTTCTCCAATACTGCAGGTGGCTCGTTTGTACACCTCTGTGATAGTAAAATTAAAATAATATGTTTCACTTCCGGAAGATAAGATGGCCATGTTTTTCTTATATGTTGGTGGTTTGATGGTGGTGTTTGTCTTATATGTTGTTTTATATTTTAATTTAGTATTGGCAATCTCTTTTTAGGTTTGTAGGCATGGTATTTTGTTTGTTTATGATTTGTGTAATTATTTTGTGGTTAAAGCAACTGGGATACAGTGATTTTTATATTTAAATTGTAAAAATTAGTTGGAGACCACAGTAGTATTACATTAATTTTCAATATCTTTTCTCAATTATTATTAATTAAGAAAAAAGAAAAAAATCTTAAAATCCAATCACAACATTTAACTCTGATTTCAAATACATAATGTTTAGGTTTTCTTAAACCGCAAGATTTCAAATACATAATGTATAAGTTTTCTTAAAGATTAAAAAAAACCTACTTGACCCATTATTTACCAGGGGTATGACGATGATCCAAACCCCGAACATAGAGCTCCTCCTGCTTGAGCATAGGCACCTCAAAATCAAAAATTGTGTGCTTTCCATCAATTTCACACTCTCACAAACGAGGATCTACAATAAACTTGACAAGCTGATTCGAGTAGTGGAAGATATTTCACCACATTCTCAGCCTCCTTTCCAAAAATATTTTGTCAAACCCTTGGATTCATCCACCACATGAAGTAACTAGGTGAGCTCACCATGCAGAACTCGTGCAGCCCTATCAATTGCCCGAGACACTCTCCAAATTTCATGTTGCAGAGCTAACCATTGCTTACTGGCATTCGTTTGGGCTGCCTTTTGAAGAGATTCAAAGATCGCAGGGAAAGAAGAGGAGTTATACTCATTTTCGTTGGTTTCCCCATAAATCTGGGATAAGATAAACAAATATTTTTAACTTCAATAAAGTTTGATAACCAGCAATAACATAATGTTTCATCAGTAGATATAGGACAGAAAGAAACACTAAAAGCAATAAAGTTTTTTTGCTTGGTAAAATATTAGTGTTGTAGTTTTCCAATGAGTTTAGTGTTGAGTTGCAAGATAATTTAGAATTTTCGACCAGGAGTTTTTAGAAGAAAACAAATTAATATTGTAGTTTTCCAATGAGCTAAGTGTTGTGAGTTGCAACATAATTTCAAATTTTCAACAAAGACTTTTCGAATAAGCTAAGTGTTGTAAGTTGTAAAATAATTTAAAATTATCTTTAGAAAATTCTTAGCTATGTTTGTTTAGCTATGTTTAATAATCTGCACTAAGTTACTTCTCTATGTATTTTTCAAAACAATATAGAATACATTTTAAATGGTATCAAAACCAGCTTTTACTAGCTACTTACCAAATGCTTATTCCAAGATTTTCCTGGAAGTCCCTCTGAGTCTGTAAATGCACGTTCTGCCATCAGTAATCGGTCATTGAATGCTCTCCTCTGAGGTATCCAATACTGAAAATCACCGAACTGCGATTCGATCTCTTGCAATCCCTGAAATAGTGTAAGCAAGATAT
The DNA here is from genome assembly GCA_034641835.2 of Pinus albicaulis. Classification (NCBI taxonomy): domain Eukaryota; kingdom Viridiplantae; phylum Streptophyta; class Pinopsida; order Pinales; family Pinaceae; genus Pinus; species Pinus albicaulis. Next base: position 298,268,803 of record CM076572.1, read on the forward strand.
AATTGAGTATCAGCCATTAGCATCAGCAATCGGAATTGTAAATTGGGAAAAATAAATTAAACAAACCTTCTTTTCAATTTTATTCTCTGAAATAGCCATCCTGAGATCTGAGATTGAATCATGTAAAGGAGATGTTGACACATGGGTAGGGGTCCCCAAGGCCTTGAGTTGTGCTTCCAGAGTTACTGTGTATGACTGTTCACACACAAGAAAGTAAAGAAGATTTGGTATATACTGTGTTTCCAAAATAAATTATTTTTTAACATTGTGTTTTCATAGTAATCAAGCTTTAATCACTATCAAATTTGGTGTTTTCGAAATAATGATCAAGAAAGCAGAGAAGATTTTGTATACTGTGTTTCCAAAATAAAATATTTTTTATCATTGTGTTTTCATAGTAATCAAACTTTAATCACTGTCAAGTAAATAATGATGAAAAAGTTGTCTTTATTTATGGTAAATTCACTGTTAAGGAAGATGCAGTGCTTTAATTACTTAAAATTCTGTTCGATAATTGTTACTGATTCTCTTTTGCTTTTAAGCATTATTATAAAAAATCACTAATGCTAAATGACATGCATGAATTCTCAAAAACGAAATATTTTACAGGGCTCACACACGTCAGAAATATTTTGCGTATTTTCCAGTAACCACTGTGCAAATATTTAATAGCCATGATTGCATTACCTGGAGCTCATCAGCATAATTCTCGTAGTTGAAAGGCAGAATGTCCTCGTCACAAAGCTTGAGTGCAATTATTCCCCAAATTCCCGCAACTGTTGAGAAAACGTACCATAGCTTTTTTTAGAAAAAATATTTAGAATTTACTCCTCTGGTATCATCCCATACCATAAGGGGCTGCATATATGATTTGGTCTTTGCAGATGGGTCTGTGGGGCAGATTCGATGGTATTATTACCTGCAACATGTCTGCGAAAGTGCGGGTCTCCGAATTTTTCCATCCACATGTAGTTGTCATACAGAGAGTGGTATACTGGATAATCTGTGAACAGATTTTCTGAAATTAATACCTTGCTATGATGCCATATTATGAGTTTGTATCTAAAAGGTTTAAGGTTTCGAACTTTTTTTCTCTTAAACTAAAATGGTTATAAAAGACTCGAAAATTAAGCTGAAGAAATTGTGCCCAACCATTCCCATAGTAAATGTCGATTGCAGGAACTCCAACGTGATGCAAGAAAGAAGTAAAGTCTGAGCCTCCTCCTCCTAGTCTACCAATCTGATATTCACTCATAGCAAAGAAATTGGAGGCTTCTGTGATGCATTCATGAATTAAGAAAGAAAATTTCCATGAAAAAAAACTGAGATATTAAGTTATAACTTCGATAAAAATAGCTCATCAAAATGTATTTATAACCTACCATAGCTGTCTCAGATTTCTTGTTAGCTGCAAACCAAGATTCATAGACAGTTTGGGCTGCATCATCAGGATCTACAACCTGAAAACAAAAATAGTAAGTTATGAGAGGACAGAAATGATATACTGAAACAATTCTGACATTCACATTCAGTAAAAGCCCTGAATAAATTCATCAGAGTGATTATGATTATTTCCTCAAAACCATCTACTGAGAAAAGCATCAAACCTGCTTGGTTGCCTCCCTGAGAAGATTATCCAATTGGGGTGTAGCAGAGGCAATAAAACCTGGCCCTGCTACTGCACAATCCACATTGATGTACGCGACTGCTCTGGAGTACAATAAATTATAGTTCTCCTCCACCCACTCCGTGGATCCTACCTGCCCCAGATCACCAAATATTGCCATTCAATTGTCTTTTTAACCAGAGTTTGCATGGATTAAGCATAACATAAAACCCTTAGATGAAAAGTATACAGATCAATTTTTTGAACCAACAATTTAAGAGGCAATAACGAGCACGGTAAAAACACAATAATTTTTTAATATTTTTAATTAAAAACCTTGTAAGATGAATAGAAGGAATATTAAATAAAAAGAGGAAAAATTATAAAAAAATTATATTTACAATTGTGAAACTAAATTAAAAGAAAGGGGCTTAAAACACTAGGCCAATAAACTAAAAAATCACAAAGTTCTAAGAGATTCTTCAAAAACCACTAATTTATTTTAAGGTAAACGCAATAATATTTTAAAGTACTATAATTCATATAAAAACAATCTGAGAAAATAGTACTTACAGATCCATACTCCTCAGCGTCCCAGCTACATAACACTATGCTCCTCCGAGGTTGCCAGCCTTGCTCGACAAGCTTTCCTAATCTCCGAGCAATCTGTAACCAGGAGAAAATTTTGAAAAAAGGAAAAATATTATCCAAAAAGAAAAAAAGAACGAAGATTCTTTCCCTTTACTGTTCAGATTATATGTCTAATAATAAAAAAAAACTTTAAACAGGTTCCTGATCATACATCTAAGAGCGTAGCAGTTCCGCTATTAGGATCGACCGCACCAAATGTCCATGCGTCCCTGTGATTTCCAAGCAGAACATATCTGCAACATAACGCAAGCTATTTCAGCCAAGCTGAACAATTGAATATATATCTACGCCAAGAGTCAAAGAGAACGAAGAATCCTTTTATATATATATATATATATATATATATATATATATATATCCCCACGTTGTACTTACCGGTCTGGTTCATCCAGTCCTTTGATTACAGCAAAGACGTTTCTTATTGCAACAGTCGTTTGATTTTCCTGCAATTATAACCATTCGATATTATAATAAACCGTGATAAATGTAATTCGAAACAGATAAGAATGTGAATTGGCAGTAGGAAATCACTGTAGAATAGGAAAATTATTGTAGAAAGTATGATTATATTTGAGAGAATACTTCTGCTAAATCACATCTTAATTTTTGTTGTATATTTTTCGAAATAACAAGTGGGTAAAAAATTGAAAAATTGATTTGACTAGTACGATTATAAACACTGTAAATTTCCAAATAATTGTTTTTGAAGAAATAAAATTTTATTTATCTTGAAAATGAGCAGATTCAAAACTTCAAGCATTAAATATGTCCTCTGTGAAACAACTGCAGCATCACAATTACAAAAAAAGAAAAAGAAAAAAGTTCCATAACCACTCAGTTCAAGTCTAAAATGGATTTTAAAGTCACTTTATATCTGTTACTAGAGGTAAATCTAGGATAGCTATATTAGTAAAGAGGGTAATGTTCAGGCTTGTATTATATGGGTAAAAAGGAAAACAGAGAGAAAACAAAACACCAAATTAACATTTCTGCAACTGTTGTCTTTATAAGGCAGATTACTTTGAAGCTCATATTATATGAATAAAGATGAACAGACCAACTCTAAAAATAAAATTACTTTTGAAAAAGCGACCGGGAGATGGTTGTGGTTGGAAGATTGAAATAAAAAAATGGTAGTTGCGTGCTTACCACATAGGTGAAGTTGAGAATTCCGGGTCCTGGGCCAATACGATAGGCAGGCAAGTCTAAGCCACCATGCCAATGAGGAGGAGCAAGCGGCCCACCAAGAGAGTTCATGATTACCTGGGCGTCTTCCGCCGATATGGGCAGAGAAGGAATTGAGGGCAGCACCGCCTTCAAATCATTGGCGGGCAGCCTTTCTGAATCCCTGGTGGTGCTGCCACTGGGCCAGCCAGGCGACTGAGGATCTCCAGGTTCCTGAAACACAGTGCCCCTTTGGACACCGCTGCGGGGCAGCCACTTGGAGAGGGGATAATTTCCTTCGCTACCCGTACCGGCAAAATCGGAAGGGTCGGAATAAATCACGACGGCCGAGGCTCCTGCCCGGGCAGAATTCTTGACAATGTCCCCTCTGAAAATCTTGCCGTGCCGAGCAATCACAATGGCGCCTGTAACATTAACGCTCATGCGTTCCAATGCCCTGAAATCCTCGGCACGCCCATGGTTAACATACACCACCTCTGCAACCGAAGTTCCTGAGGGCGAATAAGCGTGAAAGCTGGGAATAGCCTTCGAGCTCCGGCTACTGTAAGGATCGCCCTTAACTTCTTTTTCTCTTAACTCAAAGTGCCTCAGAGTCTCCACACCAGGGGACCTCAGTGTAAGAGACCTACTCAGAGGATAACTGAGCAGAACATTGTAATCCTTATAATAAGCATGATCACTCAATCCGTACTTCTTGAAGGTTGACAACACGTACTCTGCGGTCGCGAAATTTTCTGCTGTGCCGGCGACGTGGGGCTCATCAGTGAGCCTCCGAAGATGCATTGCAATCGTTTCATTGCTACCCATCTTCAAATAATCTTGATGGTATTCATTTCTGGTTCTCTGGTTCGACTTCCCCAAATTCCAACCAAAAACCCGATTCATGAAGACGACAAACAGAGCCGCCGCAATTATCACAAAAGCGCTGCTCAAGCAAGTTTTGACAAGTGCCATTCTCCTGACCCTCAGCTGCAACAAGGAATTTGGCATCTCTGCCGAATCCTCGATATTAAGATGAATCATCCGAGCCCTTTCTAATGAATCATGTCCAGAAGATAGCTGCGGAGTACTACTGTTCTTCAATGTCCAGCAGCCAAAATGTTTCATTGAAGAAATAAAAACGAACCCCAAAAACGAACCAGAAACTTCCGAAAAAATCAAAACAGATAGCTTAAGTATATTTGTGGGTTAGCTTGGTACCAGCGACTTCACTCTATTCAGTGAGGAATCCGATTTATAATAAACAGTAAGCTATCTATCAAAAAATGCACGAATGGGATTTCAGTTGATAAAAAAACAAAACAGCTTGCTTAAATATATTTGTGGGCTTGCTTGGTATCAGCTACTCACTCTATTCATTGTTCTAAGATTGAGAGGAATTTAATTTATAGTAAACAGTAAGCTATCTATCAAAAAATGCATGAATGAAATTTTAGCCACAGATATTTGTTTCTGCAAATACTGACTTTGAAGAAAGACAGCTTAGGCTAGTATATTTGTGGGTTGAACTAGTACCAACAACCTCATTTTAGCTTTTGGGAACAAATTAAAATAAAGACTGAACTAATACCAACAACCTCAATTTAACTTTCGCCAATTTCTTCCCAATTTTTTTGGGGCTAGTAAACCTTAAGCTATCTATCAGAGAATGCAAGAACGGGGTTTCTGCCCGGGTAAGGCAGGGAATTTTTTTTTTTTTTTTAGCAAAAGCAAGTAGGATTGCTGGGGGCTATGCTTATGTATAACACAGAACCTCTCTATATATAAAGAACGTTGTTGGGCTACAGGACCCACTCATGAGTCCCGACACATACGCAGAAAGAGAGCTAAGGCACGAACAGAGAAAGAATCCCTGCTTCTCTGATTCGCGAAGCGGTCCCCGAGGAATCAGATCTCGGAAAATTATATATTTATATTGCAAAAGAGGATTTTGCCATCGGTACTTGTGCAGAAATAGGAAGTGAAGCCGGTGCAGCAAGATAATACAATAGAGGAGGAGGAAACATCTGTGCATGAACCTTCAATGGTATGATGATTAGATCGATGGTTTTATTGGTATAATAAATGGTTTTCAAGTTGGAAGCAGAATTATTTTAAGGAATTGAGAGAGTGTGTGGACGACAGGCGTGGCGGCGTGCTGCTGAATAGCACATGCGCAGTTCAAGACTCGTCGTTTTCCCACACTGTGCTAAAATAGAGCGAGCACAAAGGATGGGATCGCGCTTTAATTTTGTAGTAAATTTTTTGTTTTCCGAGATGAATAAAGTTGAATTGGAATTTTCATCATGATTTGATCGATGCAGCAATTTTTATACAAAATGAAAAAAAAATCTAATTTTTATCATAATCTTATCAAAATTGATGCAGGGTTGAAGAGTGTGAGGTCTCGTCGTTTTCTCACGTTATGTTATGCCAAAGAGAAGAGGAGGAATGCGATCCCTTCGGAAATATTATTTTGTTGCTGGACTTTTCGACTTTCGAGATATTTAAAGTTGATTTGGAATTTTGTTCACATTGTCGATGATTTGAATCAATTTATTAAAAGATTTGTTTGATCAAAGCAGATCCACTACTTGAATGAAGCGAGTCTTATTTCAGCTGCAATAGGCCCATTAATGCGCTCAGGCAGGAAATGGCCGCCATCGAATTAAAGTCGTAGATCATCGTGCGGCGGCCATTTCCTGCCTAGGTGCATTAATGGGCCTATGGCAACTGAAATAAAGCTCACCCTTGAATGATCCAGGGCAACTAGGGATTCGAACCCACATCCAAACTGTATAAGCAATGCAATGTAAGACTAAAGGGTTGAAACTTTACCCTTAATAATAACAATATGCTCACAAACTATTCCCTCACCGATGGCAATGCATAATATAGAATTGGACGTGGTTTCATTATTAGATGTATTGGAAGTGGTCTTAGATGTTTTAGAGGGGTTATAAGAGTTTTGCTAAATATTTTGAAATATGTTTTTGATTGTATATATGGATTTAAAAAATAAAAATGTTTATGTTTTATGTATTGGAAATGGTCTTAGATGTTTTAGAGGGGTTATAAGAGTTTTGCTAAATATTTTGAAATATGTTTTTGATTGTATATATGGATTTAAAAAATAAAAATGTTTCAAAGTCATAATTAAATTTGTGATGTATAAAAATCTTTATAAGATTAGAAAGAGTTGT